>QNUK01000128.1:430000-777500 GCA_013621035.1 Clarias magur | reverse complement strand
ACATGCGAAATTAATACATTGTGTTTGTTTCATTTTTAAAATCATATTAAGGGTACTAATCATTTTATATCACAATGAAAGCTGCATGAAAAAGATATTGTTTCTTCACATGTGTAAGTGGAAAATGTGAATCACGCTGTTGGATTTATATAATGGAATCATTTCTTGTGAAGGGAACCAATAATTCTTTTTAGCAGCTCATAGCCATCCATCATCCTTCCCTATCGCTTATCCTATGTAGGGTCACAGGGGGCCTAGAGCATATTCCAGTGAACTCGATTTGGGAATGGCAAACACCCTACAACATGTCTTTGGAGTGTAAGAGGAAACTTGAGTACTCTGAGGAAACCCACCAAGCACGGGGACAACCTGCAAACTCCACGCACACAGACTAGAGGCGTGATTCGAACCCCCAACCCTGGAGGTGTGACGTGACAGTAATAACCTTGTCACCAAACAGCTTACACTGGGGAAAAACATACTGGAAAGACAGTTATAGAATATTAGACATTAAGTGGATATACCAGAACAAAAAGGTATAGGGCAGTTTATTGACAGGACAGACCCTGACTGTGTGTAAGAATGTCAAGAATGCCTACAAATAGCGGAAAATCTCTGTGTCTAGACGACAGAAATGTGAAAATATAGGACGACATGTAAACCAGTCTTTCCCACAATGTCTGGAACCCTCAGGAACATCATCTCCTTCTGGCTGATAGATTCTGATAAACATTTAGCAGGTAAAATTAAGGAAAAATGTAACACTATAATAACTTATTTGAAGCATCTTTGATCTGCCTGGCTAAAGCTGGCCTGCGCACTCACACTGCATGGCACATAAATATATTAAGTATGTGTTCGCTACTTGTCCACTCCTGTTCTGTACAAACCCAAAGTTTTCACAGCTCGACTAAAAAGTCAATTTTTTTTTTACCTGGCAGACGATCTGGTTCGCTGTGCGATTCTAGCAAAGAGGGAACTCGTCTTGAAGCAGCTTGCCCTGCTTTGGGCAACCAATCCTGTTCCAGCCATGGTCAGCTATCTCGGTCTTACTTTACAACCTACCTTATCCACCGGGGCGAGACCTGCTACAGCATCCAATCCGAGCGCTGAGTGCCGCAGGCCAGACTGCCAGGCAATCAGACAGAGGCTAAGGAAGCTGGAGGCAAGTTTTCCAGAACAACTTCACAAAGTCCACAAGGACAAAGTACTTGCGGTAAAATAAAAATCTTAAACCTGTGGTAAGCTCCTTCTACAGGATACCATTTCTAAACAAAATTTAAAACCCATATATTATCAAGCGTTATAATGGAATTTGGGGCACTTCATCTTGATGTCACAAAGTGCACGCTGAAAAATACGGCAAAGTCCAAAGCTATAAAGAGGTTTCAGGACATTTTGATAATATCGTTCCCTTAGGCACCTCAAATCGACTTTATCCCATGTGACAAATGTACACAGATATAAGACAGGCCAAAGTTCATTAAGAACCCTTGCTCAGTAAGAGCTTTTGTAAAACATCTATATGCTTGAACACTTAAGTGGAAGCCACCTGCCAAAAAAGTTTTTTTACAGTCACTATTTCTTGAATGTTCTATTAAGTACAATCAGTATTTCCCGAATGTGACGTTCTTTAACACAGTATTTACACGCTACACTCTCACTCACACACTCATCATCTATACCGCTACTCGTCTACCCTGTATTCAGGGTCGGGAGGACACAAGGCGGGGTACACCCTGGACAGGGTGCCAATCCATCACAGGGCACACACACATACACACACACTCATTCACACACTACGGCGAATTTGGTAATGCCAATTAGACTAATCTGTATGTCTTTGGACTGTGGGAGGAAACCGGAGCACCCGGAGGAAATCCACCAAGCACAGGGAGAACATGCAAACTCCATGCACACAGAGACAGGAATCGAACCCAGACACTGGAGGTGATGCATTACAATATAATAAAATTAAAAAACAAAATGGCATTTCAAAAGGGTGTTTTCTATTTCTACTGTATTTTAGAATACTGATGACCTCCTCATGACCTCATGGACCATAGCATGCCAGGCCTTCCTAGATGCTGTCCATGGGGTTTTCTTGGCAAGGATACTGGGAGTGGGTTGCCATTTCCTTCTCCAGAGGAACATTTAAAGTGCAGGTTAATTAATTAGTTTTTACTTTATATTTTCTATTAATAATTTTTATATGGATGTTTTTAGGTTGTGGAATGCATCATCTTAGTTTCCATTATTTCTTATTGGGAAATTTGCTGTGGGACAAAATGGCGTTCACGATTCCCCTCACGATTTAAAGGCACAGAGACAACATTTCACTTTGCCACTCATTTCGGCAGAGTTGGGAAGGGGGTCAGGTTTAGTCACGTGGATTGATGTATGTTTGTGTCAAAGGCATATAAGACTCACTTTGTCGTACCTGAGAACAAATCCGACTTACGAACATACTCCTGGAATGCAACTGGTTTTTAAAACACTGACAATCAAGGTAGTATCAAATCATTTTTTTTTCTTTGATGAAGTTTCTATACTATAATCAATATTTAGTATGAAATCCTTTATTCTTCAAAACCTGCTGGATCCGGCCAGGTATAAAAAAAAAACCCAACAACATAAAAATAAAAAAAGACATCTGGTGTTACTAGCTCAATCCATGGCAGAAGACCTTGACTCATGACTGTTCCTGCCTTCTTCACCATTGTCCAACAGTTTTTAAAGGGTTTAGGTCTGAAGATGACCTAGGCCATGGCTTCAGAAAATGAATACCATTGTCTCATATCCAATTTTTTCACTGCTTCTTGTGTGTGTGTGTGTGTAGTTTGCATGTTCTCCCTGTGCTTGATAAGTTCTTTTCAGGTTTCCTTCCACAGTCCAAAGACACGCTGGGTAGGCTTATAGGTGGTACAGACTCCAGGCCACCTGCAACACTATAAAGGACAAGCATTTTAGATGATGGATGGAAAGAGAAATATCTAGAATGGTGTATATATTTCTGTAAAGTGCTACAGTATATGTATATTTAAGCAATATCACATGAGTGAGAGTGCTGTTGTATTGATGTGCACAGATGTGTTGTGGCTGTAAGCATGGCAGCTCAACATGAGTACTGAAGATATCACAACCATGCTGATATTCAGCACGGCCTCGAGCACAATATTGCATTTATACAATAGCCACTACAACCGCCATTTAGCTTCAACACACATCATTTGCAAAACTGGTGTTGAGTGGGTGAACAAAAGTTAGTGTAATTAAATGGGATGAAAGTGGTTTTAAATACAATTATTTAAAACCACTTTATTACACATGTGGACAAAATTGTTGGTACCCTTCGGTCAATGAAAGAAAAACTCACAATGGTCACAGAAATAACTTTAATCTGACAAAAGTAATAATAAATAAGAATTCTATGAATGTTAACCAATGAAAGTCAGACATTGCTTTTCAACCATGCTTTAATGGAATAATAAAAAAAAAGAACTCATGGAACAGGCCTGGACAAAAATGATGGTACCCCTAACTTAATAGTTTGTTGCACAACCTTTTGAGGCAATCACTGCAATCAAACGATTCCTGTAACTGTCAATGAGACTTCTGCACCTCTCTGCAGGTATTTTGGCCCACTCCTCATGAGCAAGCTGCTCCAGTTGTTTCCGGTTTGAAGGGTGCCTTTTCCAGACAGCATGTTTCAGCTCCTTCCAAAGATGCTTAATAGGATTGAGGTCAGGGCTCATAGAAGGCCACTTTAGAATAGTCCAATGTTTTCCTCTTAGCCATTCTTGGGTGTTTTTAGCTGTGTGTTTTGGGTCATTGTCCTGTTGCAAGACCCATGACCTGCAACTGAGACCCAGCTTTCTGACACTGGCCAGCACATTTCTCTCTAGAATCCCTTGATAGTCTTGAGATTTCATTGTACCCTGCACAGATTCAAGACACCCTGTGCCAGATGCAGCAAAGCAGCCCCAGAACATAACAGAGCCTCCTCCATGTTTCACAGTAGGGACAGTGTTCTTTTCTTCATATGCTTAATTTTTCCATTTTTGTCTCATCTGTCCATAGGACATTCTCCCAGAAGCTTTGTGGCTTGTCAACATGTAGTTTGGCATATTCCAGTCTGTTTTTTTTTTTATGATTTGTTTTCAACAATGGTGTCCTCCTTGGTCGTCTCCCATGTAGTCCACTTTGGCTCAAACAACGACGGATGGTGCGATCTGACACTGATGTTCCTTGAGCATGAAGTTCACCTTGGATCTCTTTAGAAGTCTTTCTGGGCTCTTTTGTTACCATTCGGATTATCCGTCTCTTTGATTTGTCATGAATTTTCCTCGTGCGGCCACGTCCAGGGAGGTTGGCTACAGTCCCATGGATCTTAAATTTCTGAACAATATGTGCAACTGTAGTCACAGGAACATCTAGCTGCTTGGAAATGGTCTTATAGCCTTTACCTTTAACATGCTTGTCTATAATTTTCTTTCGAATCTCCTGAGACAACTCTTTCCTTCGCTTCCTCTGGTCCATGTTGAGTGTGGTACATACCATGTCACCAAACAACACAGTGACTACCTGGAGCCCTATATATAGGCCCACTGACTGATTACAAGATTGTAGACACCTGTGATGCTAATTAGTGGACACACCTTGAATTAACATGTCCCTTTGGTCTCATTATTTTCAGTATTTTCTAGGGGTACCATCATTTTTGTCCTGATCCAGGAGTTCATTTTTTAAAATAATTCTGTTGAAGCATGGTTGAAAAGCAATGTCTGACTTTTATTGGTTAACATTCATAGAATTTTTTTTTATAAATTATTTAATTATTTTGACAGATTAAAGTTATTTATGTGACCATTGTGAGTTTTGTCCACGTGTGTATGTAGCCGATATTATGTAACCAAAAGTTGAGGAAAATAAACCATGGAGTTCTGAGAAACTAACTAGGTTTACGGTGTATTTTCACCTTAAAACATCAGCTAACTTCAAGGTTCTGCGACAGTTGAGAGGCAACGCAAAATGACTTTTAAATAATTACTAAGTCAGTGTGTTGTTTATTGAATTTCACTTTTGAGTCACCCCCGTATATACATAATCTGCAAAAGCTTAAAAGATTTAATTTAATTAAGATTAAAAGATTAAGAGGTAAACTTTAATTATTAACTATTATTATTTTTTTTGCAATTGAAGAACTTTAAAAACTATCACCTGGACCTTTAATGTTATTACTTGCCTTGTAAAATTGCATTGTTTCAATACTAGGCCCTGCGTACAGTATTTATAATGCGAATGTATTTTTGTTCCCTTACGTTGTGGTGGCTACAGACTGAACATGCAACTTTGAAACCCAACAAGTTTTATTTGCATTTTTGACACAATGTAATCATATTTACAAAGCACACTTGATAACACAACAAGTAGAAAACATCTAGAAACAGCTTTGGCCTTCATTTCACTGGTTAAAAGTAGTGTATTTATTAAAAAAAAAAAAGAAAAAGAAAAAAAAAATAGAAAAATACCTACAGTCAATGGCGCAAAAAAAAGAAAAGAAAAAGGGATTGCTAAATTCCAGGCTGTGCGTATAGACTTTCTGCAGAAGAGGGATTGACAAGCTTTTGATATCATACAGGAGATCACGTTTAATTTCTTCCACTTTGACTCCATAGTCTGCTTAATATCCGAACAGCCAGCTAAAGAAATTCCCACGTGCGGAGGTGGTACTGGCGGCTTTTTCTCTCCTTTGTGCTTCAGCATTTATATACAGGTATGCTAATGTTAAATTATTTGAGGACCCATAGCGGCTGTCTATCTGACGTGTTGTTTGCTTTCCTCCGTGCATGCTGTTTATCTGACGGAGGCAGCTGTCAGCAGATGAGCCGGTTTAGTTGGAATGGGTGGTTTGGTGTATGGCGAGGGGACTTTAGTGCTCGGCGTGTTAAAGTTCATCCTGAGCTGAGCCACGCGGCTCCCGAAGGGAGAGCCGATTCCCAGTTCGTTTATCACTCCTGCAGAGAAAGAGACAGGGACAGAGAATGTGTGTGTGTCAATAAAACTTGGAAAATGACATGGGTTAACCTCAACCTTAGGCTCACCCAAACATTCAATCATCTGTCCTAGTCTTGTAATGATGAGCCGTTTTTATTGGCTGTAAATCTCCTCTGCTTCTAGAAAGCTTTTATGACCAGGACACAGACCAGCTGAGGATTCAATATATACATTTTTTTCCTGTTCGGCTGCGATTAAGGGTGAAGAGCAGAACCGATGCTTTGAAATCTCACCAACTCTTAAGCTTTTACATAAATAACTTGCAGATTTCACAGAAGCATGTCGTTACTAAACGCTTCAACTAAAAACAAAAATTTGAACGCATTCAAAATGCTAATAAAACAACCCTGAGACGTTTCTTTTACTGTACGAGATCTGTTGCTACAACTTTAACAGACGATTCAAAACTAGCAGTTTAGTTAGTTAGCCGACTTTGCTAGCCAACTAGCTCTACTGATAACATAAATAAGAAGAAAACTCAAAACGGTTTCAGTTACCTCGCACTAGATTAATACAATTAATGCATATAATTATTATTAGATTAATCTAGAAATTTTTAACACATTACAATTTTTTTTTCATGCTAATTAATCATATGACCAAGTGTGACACTAATGGCTTTCCATAATCGCAGCACTGTTACCCGGCTGTGTATGATAATGCCACTTTTAACTTGGATAATAAGATGAATGATGAAAAATCACCATGTGTGCTGACTGGCAAGTGTTATTATAAAAAGCTTCTAGATGGAAATTTGGATAAAATCAAAAGTTGTGTGAAAAAACTTTTTTTTTTTTTTTTTTAGAGAATACATTAGATGTAAGCAGTGGGTGTAGTGGATCAGGGGGCTAAGGCCCTGGGTTGTTGATTTTTGAATGTGAGCATCCAGGTTTGAGCCCGCCGTCAGTGGGTTGCCACACCCCCATACTACCCAGCCACTGCATGCTGTGCCCGTCCCATTCGAGAGGTTTTAATTTAACATCCGTGATAATTCGTGATAATGATAATTTGAGTATTATAAAACGACATAATCTGTTTCCTCTAACCAGTTTCCCATGCATTTCTCTATTCCAATATTCCATTTATAATACAAGTAAATCTGAATATTTAAATATTGTGTTTATTCCTGACAAACTAGATAAAAAATTGTAATCGATGGACAGCGCTAATTTAGATCCCCCACAACGGTAAAATTAGCAAACATGACCATTAGCCAGGCTAATATTCTTACTAGAGGATAGAAAACTATAAAATTGTCATCCAGCCCTTATTATTTTACAGACACCAATCAGAAGCGGTTATATATCAGTTTCTTTCGCTTTTGTGCAGTTAATAACAACCAAACACAAACAACCAAACGTACATTCTATTTAATGCTAACTCAACTGCCAATATATAGTAGATGTATATAAGCTAACTAGAAACTCTTAAAAAATTTGTATTAATTAAATAAATAAAAAACAGAATCCAGTCTGATGAAAGTTTATCATGAGAGAAAGAGAAAAAAAAATTCCAAGAAAATTATAATGCAAGTTATAGATAGGGCAGCTAATGAAAAGTTGTTGCAGCAAAAAGGTAATAGAAAAGCTACGCTAAAGCATCATTACTCGCATCTTTGAATCAAAATGAAACGGACCGGAACGATTTGATGAAGGGATGAGAACGGGATGGAGAGACAGATGCTGTTCAGATTCGGAGGAGCAGCCGGTTGAGCGGACGGACTGTATTTTTAGCTTCTCCCTGAAGGCTTAGAGCCTACAGCTAGCTATCCCTTTCTCTCTTTCCGTCTTTCTCTCTGCCTCAGTGTCACCATCTCTTTCTTTATCTTCCCTTCCATGTCACTCACCCTCTCCCTCGCTCTGCCTCTTTCTTGTCTCTCTCGCTCTCTTTTGTCTTTCCTTCCCCCTCTCTCTCTCTCTCCTCATGTCTGTCTCTCTCTATTTCTGTCTCTCCCTCTCGACCCATGAATAGTTCGTTTTCTGCCAGCTGACACTGTGCACCCTACAGCTCTCCTTCACCCGCTACTCTCACTTCCCTCTCCTTCTCACACATTCTCTCTCTCCCTCTCTCTCCATTTTATTTCTGTCTCTCTCGTGCTCTCTCGCTGTCTCGGTCCATGTCTGCCCTTTGATCTGTACTTCCTCTTAATGTGTCTCTGTCCGTTCGCCGCAGCCGTGACCCTGTGTCTGTGTTAGACTGTCGCCATGGAGACTAGGGTGTAAGTCTTTTCTCTCTTCTCTCCCTCACCTCTCCCTCCTCATGTTCTCCCTCTCGTACACACACACACACACACACACACAACCAGCTGAAATTCTCCTCTTCTTAATGAAAATGAAATTATATGAACTGGTCAAAGCAGTAAAACATGCAGATGTGCTTTTATGTAAAGAGTCTGAAACTGAAGTCACTGGGCCATTTCCTAGACATGTCTGAGGTTTTTTCACTTTAATATAAACCAGCCTGCTGGCTGTGTGTACTGTTCGACTTTTGTTTTTGGTCTGTGTATAAATGTACTAACAGTTTTGGAGGGCCACGCAGCATTACAATTACACAAGAGAAACATTTTCCACACAGGTAATGTTCTACTCTACTAAAAAGACAAAACACACACCTGGCAGATTGTTGGTTTTACACAGAACCTTTGAAGATCCTACATTATGTTAACCCGGGTCTTAGAGGCTTTCCAGAGTGTGTGTGCTAATGCTCCAGCTAAAATACCAGTTGAAATACCTCTGTACTGTTTCAGTGTCTATGCAAATGAGCTACAGCGGTGTTCTTCCTCTATGAGGTCACAATAGGGGGAAAACTGAATTGGACCATTTAATCTCAGGCCAATACAAAAATGTCACAAAAAGTCAAAAGTTTAGACTGTTTCAGGGTTTTGTTTGTACTGGAGACAAATCTGAAATGTCTAAAAGTGATGAAAAAGTACATTTTGCATGATATTTCCCCCTTTAAGGGTTACAAGTGTAGATATTTGAATGTTTACAAATACATAATCACCATCATAAAAAAAAAACATTTTTTTTTACATTTTAAAAATTAATTTCTGTGTGTGTGTGTGTGTGTTTTTTTTTTTTTTGCTTTAATGGATGTACATTTTATTTCATTTATTTAGTACCGTCTCATTTGTGCTATCTGGCTTTGAACGTATATTTATATGTTGCCAGGTATGCCGTTAGTCTCCAAACCCTTTTTATAATTAATTCCTTGTATTTGTGTTTGTGCACGACCAGCAGAAACCAGCGTCTATGTTTCTGCGACAGTGAAATTATTAAACAGGAAACAGGAAACTGTGGGAATATTCCGGCAGAGTACACACGCACGCTGTGGCGTCTCCTAGGGTCACAGTCGTGGGCCGTGATCGGTTGCACAACACTGCAGATAGAGCTAAAATTTCCCGAGCAGACAGATGAACTTAACTGACTAGGGACTGACCGTCTGAGCTCTATTAAAGGAAGCACCGTCTATGCGGTTAGAGCAGAATTAGACCCAGCTGAATAAAACAGATGCAAGATGCGGTTATAATCTTCTCCATGATCAGTCGTACGAGATCTCTAATGATTTATCTGGGCCTTCTCGGTCCTGGAGGACCCTGCATATTTTTAGGTTTTCTCTGCTTCCACACCTGATTTAACTAATCAGCCGAGTAAGAATCTTTTACGGATAGAACAGTCTGATGAGGAAGTGAGGAAAACAAAACAGAAATGTGTGGGACAGGACCAGGGTTGGGAATGAATGATTTAGATAATCAGCTTATTATGATTATAATTGAGGTTCATTTCAGGTATCCATAATAGAATATAAAGCACAGATGATTTCCAGCAGCAAAAGTAGCTGCTTTAATGGCACTGTGGACAAAGGACAACTAGTATTGATATCTCTGATACAGTTCCACTATATAACCACTAGATGGCACTCTTCTCCATAAACATCAATAAATCATCTCCACACCTCAGCATGGTCAAGGATGTTCATTTCAGGCTATAACATGGCCTCTTATTTTAAGTACATCACACACACACAATCTGACTTCTGCACTGTAAAGTATTGTAAAGCGTAAAGATTCACTCATTTACCTTTTTCTTGTGCGTCTTGTCCCATAGTGCTTTTCTGCAAACTGAACTGGTTCGGTCTCGCCACTGCAGACGTCTCTC
Source organism: Clarias magur (assembly GCA_013621035.1). Classification (NCBI taxonomy): domain Eukaryota; kingdom Metazoa; phylum Chordata; class Actinopteri; order Siluriformes; family Clariidae; genus Clarias; species Clarias magur. Next base: position 767,286 of record QNUK01000128.1, on the reverse strand, counting down.
TGTCAGTCCTGCACGAGTTTGCCGTTTTCACATTTGAAGACTCATCCTTTTGGATCTTCGGCTCCTCTGTGGATCGAGCGCTGTTCTCTTTCTGGATGTCTGGAACAGTGCTGGAGTGGCTCATCTCTTCTGTTTTCTGTAAACGTAGCCATATACACATGAAGTAAACACATGGAGTATAAATAAATATGATGTATAGGTCTCGTACAGCTCAAACCCATGACTGAAAGCGTGTTCACACAAATGATTTCTGCCAGCTGGTCTATTTTATGGGTCAGGCCTAGCTGTATAGCGATTATGATATTGATATTGTTATAAATTATGTCACAATATACACTTAATACTTGTGTAGAACTGATTGACTCGATTGTTCCTTACAAAATTAAATGGGGAAAATTTATGTTCCTCTCGGTTTCCCTCCTCCATCATTAAAATTGATTTTTTAATGAATGATAAATGAACAATGGCATCGCTGAAACCACAAGTTATTTTGTCCGTTTGCAGGCAGGTTGGATTTAAACCCTCATCACTTATGGTTATGATGTGCATAAACAGGAGGGTGTGTGTGTGTGTGTGTGTGCGTGTGCGTGTGTGTTCAATTTCAGCTATACATAGTGAAACTGGCGGTGTATGATCCTAGCCTCAGGTGTTTCACTTTCCCCGGAAACAATCTTCAGAATCTTATCCTCGAACATCTATTTTAAGTCAAAACTATATGGCTGAAATATAATGTAGATCACATTGTCCAAAATTGGATTGAACTTCTACGTACATTGAGCAGTAGCTCTATGCCAGGTTTACTGATGTCCCGCTGGATCACTGGCTTGTCCAGGCTGCTTTTGAGATGTCCAGTAGTCTGAGGTCTGAGGATCAGAGGACAAACAGTTCAGTGAGTGAAGAAAGTCAAACCTGCACCATTTTCCTTTTTCCTTTAATTCTGGTGCTTGATCACCAAGAACGTGTTCATCTACAGTGTTATACTGTATCTACAGGCTAGGTTAGGTAATGCATTAAGTAATAATTACTGTAGATAATTATTTAAAACTTAAAGTCAGGATTATATCAGGAAAAATAGTAGTTATGCTACCATTTCTCTCTCATTCATTATATATATATTTTTAAAAAACTATATCTAAAATACCCCCCCCCGCCCAAAAAAAAAAAAAATAAAAAACACAAAAAAGATTGAACTGATTTAAAACTAAATTTTAATAACAATAATAAAAGTCAGCATAAGAATAAAACATATTTTAATAAACACTAATATAAATAAGATTTTTTTTTGTTAGCTCTTAATAGATTTTTGTAACATGTGATAATGGATTATAGTAAACACCGATCAGACATGATACAATACAACACAGAACATTATGCCCATCAGTGTACATTTACTTTTTTTCAGCGATTTGTGCTGCACTGGCTTTTCTGTGGGATCCGACCAGACAGGCTTTTACCCGCCACAGGCATAACTGATCATTGGTTGTCCATGAGCCTGTCATCGGTTTAGTGGTATTTAATTGATAATCAATGTTAATGTTTTCTAGTGTTAATGTTCTGGCTGATCGGTGTAGACTGCCGTCCTACAAAAGACAGTCAAGTAAGAACTGTTATGAAAGTAAGATTGTATGCGTATTATTCATTTTCTGTTAAATGTTTGGACACAAATAATAATAAAGATTTAGCCAAATTATTAAATCAAGCAATATATGCATTTATTGAGGCAACTGTATAAACGCAAAGCACAAGCACAAATGTAGACAAGTTTTGGCATGTGATGAGGATCATAGTGTATAGTTTATTCATTCCTTTGTATAAATTGTACGCATATATCAAAAGCTGCTTGATTCTCAATCAATCAATCAATCAATCAATCAATAAATACTGGATGGCAGAAGCCAGCAAACCACAAGTTCCTTTCCCCACAATTAGCCGGAACTGAACTTAAGCTGACGTTCAGACTCTTTAATGTCTGAATTGCACGTCACGTCACTGACTTGAGCAGGTTTATCCGGTTAAATTCTCAAGACCGATTCACTGACGTGTAACGTTGACCCTTACAGGACTAAAATAACCTCTTCCCTATTGTGCACCTGCTATTTCAGGAGAGGTGCAGCCTGCCCATTTCATCACCTCCTTATTTTTAACCTCCAAGGAGATCCGAACCTGTTGGTGTTGTTGAGGTTGTTTTCATTTTGTTCCCTGAGGTCAGACAGGAGGAGCTTGGACGACTTGAACTCGTCCGTCTCGCCGATGACACGCACGTGCACGTCACCATCTCGGCCCAGGAGCCAACTCACCTTTTTAAAGGTAGCTAAAGGAAAGAAAATAAAAAGGGTCCATTATACCTCTATACGTCAGAAACACACCTTTACGCTACACCTCATAGATGTAGACGTAATGAATGTGACGTCATGGATGTTTTTTTTTATTTTATTTATTAGTCTTTCATGGACACACAGACACGGCATTAAAAAAAATGTAGAAAGCAACTATATGAATAGAAATGGTTTTCCTTATTAAACAAGACAAAAGGCATGTAAATGACAGTGTCACCAGCAGAGGGCGGTGTGATGCAACAAATGATTATTTTTTTAGTTCAATTGGTGAATTTCTCATTGATGGCCAGTACAACTATTATGATATCGATATAGCTTTAATTTCAAGCAACAACAAAACACCACCTACACTGGTTCAATAGCTTTGAACACATTTGTTGGTCTTTATTTCCAGTTAATCGCGCTTTTAAAATCTATTCATCTAGTCACTGAATATTGCAGAATTGCAAAGCACAGAATGGAAGCCAAAGTGACTTAACAAGCCCAGATTTACAGACCGTCAGTGTACTCGGTACATCTACCTTGTAGTTACACCCGAGCTATTTTATTAAGTACATCAATCAGCCATAATATAATTACTCTCACTAGATAAATGGAATAGCATTGATTAACAATCATATACCAGTAAACTGGTAACAGGGCACCTGATGATCATGTGTGTGGATCACTTGTGGGGACCAAACTCCAGCGAGCCCACAGAAAACCAATGCAACACAAACTGCTAGGAAAAAAATATGTAAATATACCACTGGGCACGACAGAAACATACTGTATCTGAACACTCAAGATGATTGAGCTCATCTACAAATTTCCCAGATCTCAATCCGATTGAGCACCTATGGAACGTGCTGGAGAAAACAAGTCTGATTCACTGTTTGGTTTAAAAGAAGAGTGTCCAAATTTAATACTAAGTTTTAAGATGTATTAAAAGAACAAGAGTTATTGCTTGTTGTGTCCGCCGCACCTGGATATACTTAGTGGCCAGGCGGCACTTTAAGCTCTTGGCCAGGTGCTGCGTCATGTACAGGGTCAACATCAAAGGGTCAGAACCAGTCATTAATATGTCAGTCATAGAGAGACTCGGAGACGGACAGACGATAGGTCATTTGCATTCTGTGGCTAAAAAAAAAAAAAAAGATTTCAGCAGACACAAGCTGCTTGGATGTACATTTCTCTGGAAACTGTATAGGAAGTGTTGGCATTTAAGGAGTCAGGAAGCACAATGAGGGGGTTGTTATGGGCGTAGGGACCTTCGCATCATATAGAGTACATCGACCATCCACACCTTGCAACTCACCGCACGTCCTGCTGCCAGACACCACAGCGCTGGATGAACTCCAGGTGTGAAGCTTCATTTATGTACAATAGGTTTTCACATGTGAGGTCTTTATTTAAAAGACACTTTGTGGGGGACATTTTAGTGGGAGGGGCTCAGAAACACTGGGCTGAATAGGCATTCTGTATTCCTTTACATTTCCACGGAAAGTCAATTCGTCCAGCTCAAGATACACGACTCTGAGATCAGGCTTCATATTTGAAACTGACTCTCCCAGTCATTCTTCATCATGCACCCAAGTTTAAGCACCCACCCACCCACTCACTCACCCACTCACCCACCCACTCACTCACCCACTCACTCACCCACTCACTCACCCACTCACTCATCACTTTACTCATATTTACAGCCATCCCCGTTCAACTCGTTCTCTTCTCTAAAGTGATAATGCTGTGTAAATTTTACTAAGGTGCTGAGAAACTTACAGCCTAAAGTGAGCTGGAATTTCAAATCGGACAAAACACTGACAAGCACTCATCATTACCTAATTGACTCCACCCCTTTTGATTAAACAAGTGTCTTTTCTTCCATAAAAGGCAGCAAAAGCTACGCAGCGATGAAACTGGGGCGGAGCTTGTTTCTGGGCCAGAAAAAAAAAGAAAAAAAAAAAAAGTATGCAAAAGACAAAGCAAGAAAGGAACAACTATTATTCCAAATCATAGTTGCATTCCACATGATGAGTGTTATAGGCCTAGATAGACTTGAAAACTTAGAAAATCACAACTTTGAATTATTTTTAAAAAATGCAGAAAAGGAAGAAATGCATTTAGTGTCACTAGTCTAGAAATGATTTAAAACTTTTTATTTTTTTATTTTAAAATATATATTTTTTTCAAACAACTCACAGGTTCTGTGTCGAATTTTTAAATACAGTCATGTTCAAAAGTTAGTACCCCCTCATAGCATTAAGCAAATACAACCTCAGATGAACATAATTTAACTTTTTTTTTTCCCCCCACCAGGCCATTAGCAATAATTTGCAATACTATAAACAAATACCCCATATAATTGAATAGCTTGTACACCTCACTTTAGCAGCAATAACTTGAAAAGCTTGTTTCCTGTTTTCATTCCAAAACCTTGATTCTTTTATTTTTCAGCCACTGCGATGCTGAATTATGGGTATGCTTTGGATCATGGTCCTGTTTCATGACTGAATTTACACCAAGCTTTAGCTCTCGGACAGATGGCCTCACGTGGTCACTGTAGAACGTTGGACTCCAAATTATTTGGAAATGGTTTTCTAACTCTTTACAGATTGATGAACAACGTGGAAAACAGCCACTCTAAGAACATTGAACATGTCTTTCCCTTTTGGCATTCCGTACACACACACGTACCTTTACGTTTCAGAATAGTAAACTACAAAACACTTCTGCTTTTATAGAGATCTTCACACCTGCTGATGATCAATTAAATCAAGGGCTGATGATTAGCAGCACCCGGCTGTAACCTCACTGCAAAAGTAAGGGGTTGCCCACATTTATTTATTTATTTATTTACTTACATTGGGGTTGATCTGTAAGACAGATCAACCATGTCTTACATTTACTTTTATACATGTTGTTTAGGTTTCATTACTTACAGTATCATTTGCTATTTAATGATTTTAAACCCCAGTTGAATTTAAAATTCATCCCAAGCCAGTCAAACGATCTTATTACCCTCTTTGTTTATGTAAAAGTTACAAGAACATGATAATTGAATTTAGTTTTTAACCCACACAGTTTTCCTTCAGCACCTGCCCCGTAACTGCATGTAATCTACATGGCTCATTTCAATAGCGCTCGGGTTATCCTTCTTTGTACTCCAGTATGATGTAAGCGTCTCGTATTGCACACAGTATCGTGAGTGTCCGTAAGCACGTCACGTGACTGACGATCATTACAGTGGTGGTGTTTAAATAACAATGCTTTAAAGGAAATGATACCCTCGAAACATCTGGGACGGCATATAGTGTAACGAAACGTAAAACAAAGCAGCATTTGATGAGAAGAGTCGAGCTTTAAAGCAGATTTTATGATGAGATCTATTACGGTTACTAAAGAAACCTGGTTTTCCAGGTAACATGAGCATACCAGGAAGAGAAAAATATAAATATAGTGTAGATGGATTGGAGCAATGGGAAGAGGTGGGGGGGAAGAATGCACTAATTTGAGACACATAATCTTCAGCATCTCATCCCTTCCAGGCATCACACAGCTCATCCATCTCCTAATTAGCATAATGCATAGGGCAGGACAAAATTCATGAGAACAAAATACCATTGACGCGAATGCAAAAGGGTCGACGCACAAACAGTTTTTCGAAACACAAATGCAAATCTGTAGACGTGAAAGAAAGAAATACAAAATATGCGCCGTCAAAAACAAATCTGCGACAAATCAACAAAACGCCTGGAAAGTGTGCCATGAATACACACATGTAGCTTCATTCAACATGGATGTGTTTCACGTTTTAAACCTTTGCGCCATTTAACGGTTTTCCTGCGGCCAAGAGTCTCATCACCGTACTGTGCTTGAAGGCGTCTGTAAACGCCAATCGATTTTATGCCTTTCTTCATTCAACACGAGTCCCAGTTTGACTTGAACACTCCTTGTAGGTTTAATTGACGCCACAGTCAATGTGTGTATATACAATGTTAAATGTTGTAATATAGGGTAATATACTTAAAAATCCTTTAAAAGCTTTAAATATGCAGTTCCATAATAAATAAATAGATAAATAAATAAATAATAATAAAAAAAAGACACTGCTCAGGCTCTATAATGGTCAAGAAGACCATGTTTGCATTTTTTATTCCATTTATGTCAGCATGTTTGAAAGGCCAGGGCAGAGTAAGGTTTGTTTTGCAGTCAATCATATCACTGAATTGTCTTGTTCTAGTCAGTCATGGTGACCCAACGTAATCTTGAAGTAAATAATAAAAGAAAAGAAAAAAAAAAACAGGTTTACACCACATCAAATCATGCTGACTTACAGTCAAAAAGAAAAGCACATTGAAAATTTTCACACTTCCTTGCATGCTCTACTGTAATTACTGATGTTTGTTGTGGTTCACAGGCGGAGCTACAGTACATTCAGTCTCATGCCTGTGCTTTGTGCAGACTTTCATTCACTTATTATTATTATTATTATTATTTGTTATTATTGTTCTTTTATATACGTTATGGTGAACACACTGTAGGTCTTGCTGCTATGCACGTGCCCATTAATACTGTACAATTCGGAAATACAACAAAACCCAGCGTGTGTGAAAAGCCGGGCTTTTGAATAAAGAGGGTGTGTGTGCACATGTACGCGTCACCCGCCGTCCATCAGGTCAAAGGGTTTAATCGCACAAAATCGTTTACGTGTTTGAACACTTGAGCAGCTGTTATTGTATTTCACACTGATGTTCAGACTAAAAGAAAGATGAAGGCCACTGACTAGGTAAAGTTTCTTATACTTCTCTGAACAGAGCGATTTGACATTTATTTGGAACATATCTCACAACTCACTAAACAGCAAGAGAGTTCAGTTTTCCTGGAGGACCTTATCATTTGGACGCACAAGCCTAATGGATTTTTTTTTTTTAAGTGCTTCACCTGTTGAGGAATACGACAGGTGCAAACTACAGTTTTGTACTACTTATGTACACAACTCACCAGCGTGTCCGCCCGGGTCAGATTTCAGACCAGATGCCGAGTAAACGTCTGTTGCAGTGCTGACTCACAAATTGAAACTCATGCTTTCCAGACAGACTAATAATAAAACCAGAAAGCCAGAGATAAGGAGCGCTATATTCAGCAACATGCCCGACGGCGCGAGTTGTGATCCTATCAGTACTATAAAGAGGAAAAGCCTCAAGCTTTGTCCAGGGGAATGATGATATAAAAACACAAAGCATTCATTGAAAGGTATGGTGACACTTTTAGACCACGAGTCTATATACTAAATGCATGTAATTCTATAGATAGCAACAGAAATTGGCAAGAGCGGGGAATGTCGATGCACCACATTCCATGAAATTCTACAGGTTGAACATGGTGCATGCGTTCCGTCCTGTCCCCAAATTTGTCCCCGCCACCCCCAAAGATATATAGTACAAGCAGTCAAGATGCTTCGCATTCCACACATCCTCATCTAATCCTGATCTATCTGTCGTGTGTCCCTCCAAACTAGATTCCTGAAAAGATTATAAACCTGTAGAAGTGCCCCAGGTGCCACAAGACTATGCTATTCTACACTGTTTATCTACAGGTTGGCATGCCAGTACTGTAGACTGCAAGAGAAGGAGTGTGAGAAAGTTATGAAAAGCTTGAATGGAATTCGGTTACAGTAAAAATAAAAAAATAAAGAAACAACAATGGCATGCAAATAGAGTAGGTGGAAAATAGTTACCCAAGAGGATTAGCGTTATGCAAGTAATGATGGGTTGTAAACGTTGCATAAGTAAAAATGACTTTGTTTGCGGTTTCAGATGCACACTTTTTTTTTTTTTATCTCAAAGTTTTTAAAGTTGACTCGAGATGAATGAAGGATTCCAGATCACTAAACGTTTTTTTTTTGTCATCTTGTTCTCGCGGTATGCTCGACCGCGAGTTCACAGTCGTATATACAGTATATACGAGTGTTTCCTAGCAGCTATAGTTTTCCCGAGTGTGTTCGATCATCCTGACATACTCATACAACGACCAAACAAGATGCATGCAGGTGACGTTCTGATGTGTTTTAATATGCTGACGCTCTGAACGTTATCTAAAGCAACGCTCAAGGCTGTTTTTCAGGACAACTCTCAGTGATGCACATCCTGATCTTTGTGAAATTGTAAGATCACCGTTACCTTTCGTGGGCCTGGCCTTCTCCATCCTGCCTTCCCGCTCTTCCTTCTCTTCTCTCTCCTTCCAGCGGCGCACTTGCTCTTCTCTCATCTTCAGGAACAGCGTCTTCTTCTGCTCCTCGTTCAGCGCCTCCAGGATGTCCGGGTCGATGTACATGGTGTTGAGAATTTGCTGCAGCATCTTCGAGTGTGTGTGTGGGGACTGGTACAGGGTGTTGGGGGGGGGGGGAAAAACAAGCGTATATGTTTGCAGGTGAAACAGGAAGCAGTCCGTCAAGTGTGATTGTACGGTTTTTTTCCCTCTTCCTTTTCCTCTTCTCAGAAGAGAATTCCTATAGCAGCTGGCTCCAATTGTTTCCACTCTGCTCATTCCTTGCCCCCGCGATGACTAGCGTGTTTGTGTGCGTTTTCTGGAGGAAAAAAAAAAAGAGACGGTCAGCGAGAGAAACAAGAGGAGGAAAAGGAATTGATTACAACACTGGTGTTATTTGGAAGGTTTCCATTTCTTATTTTTTCCTCGGGACAGTTTAAATAAGAACGACGCCTTTGTAGAGAAATGCAACAGATTAGCTTTATCGGGTTACCATGAACCGAATTCGAATCGTCAGCAACTGCTTTATCTTGGCAAGGATCATGGTGAGTTCGAGGGACACTGTGCATGAAGTAGGAAATTTAGAGAGTCACCAATCAAGAGGAAGCTGACTTGAAAGCGGGGGACAGACTGCACCGTGAGCGAAGAAATGCATTTATAAATCAACCAACAACAAAACTTCAAATACTCACTCAGCCACTAAACTGCTTGTCCTGTGCAGGGTCGAAGGAGCCTGGGGCGTCCCCCAAGGGAACACAACCATGCACACACACTACAACACTTAAATCAATGCTGCCAAACATTCAACACAAAATCTTTGAACACCGATTTTAAAGTCTGCTTCTGCCAACGCCAAATCTAATGCAATAATCGAGAATACCCCAAAGCAAGGGCTACCAAGAAACCGTTGCAAAACTTACGTTAAAGCCTCGGAAACCACCAAAGGCCCTGCAAATGAACAGACTACTTGAATCTTTAAAAGAAACACCTGTACATCTGCTCTTTTATTCAGTCAGCCAATCATGTAGAAGCGACACAATGCAAAAAAAAAAAATCTCTCAAGAGCTTCGGTTATTTTATATAATAAAATAATACAACTTTCATATAACGCATCTAATTTGGATGCGTGTATCCTCAAACGGGACGCATACGCACACCTAAACAGCTTTGCTCTTTTGGTCTTGATTAAAACGTGTCATATTTGTGCGGCCACTCGCTCGCTTCACACAATGGATGCAAAGATGTGCTTGAGATCTTGCTCTGGAGGACAGGAAGCAGTTAGTCGGCTGTATTTTTTTTTTAAAGCTCGAAGGAAGAAAGCCAGATGCCAAGCTTTAGCCGTTTTAACAGCTAATGCTAGCACTGCTGTAAAATTTGAGTGCTGACTGATGACATCAGCACCTTAAGTATGTGGGAAAAAAATTAATAAAAAAATAAATCACATGACTTCCATTCTGCACGTTCTCATTCAAATCTCATGACCGTGTATTGACGTATACAGTAGATCATAGATCTAGGATCGTATAGGGAAGTGATTCATATCTGGTCTAATAAACAGTAGATGTGTGCATTCAGACAGCACTATAAATACCAGATATGTCTCACATTATATAATTTTTTAAAAATCTGATTTAAGTCACTTCAGGCTGGTAATGTGAACCTAGCCTGTGTGACCTCCATGACTTTGACCCTGGTAGGATTGTTAGTGCCAGATGGGCTGGTATTAGTCTTTCAAAAACTGCTGTTCTGCTGGGATTTTTTTTCCCCCCCAACACACAACATTCCCTATTGTTTAGAAAGAATAATGAGAGAAACAAAAAGCCAGCGAGCGGTAGTCCGGTGGGCGGAAACGGCTTGTTGAGATGAAAGCTGAGAATGGGATAACTAATATATTTAAGGCTATTTAGCCATCAATCTACAGCAACTGAATTCATCACTCTTTACACCCGTGCTAATCAGAAAAAGGAAACAAGAACACAGCATGCTAAACCAGGAGGTGGATGGATTACGACAGCAGATTATTACACTGGAGTGCCTCATTAGAGATGAAGGGAATATCATCCTGGTCCTTTTTCAATCATGCATGAAGGCTAATTTGATAATATGCTGTTTAATTTAGCGTAACGAAACTTACAGTTCATCCAAATTTCACTATGTGGGCATTGGTGGCTGAGTGGTACTGTAGGTTTCTCATCTGCCATGTTCCAGGGTTCAGGTACTATTCAATAGCCAAACGTCAGCCACTGCCGGTCCCAAACCAGGATAAAGCGCGAGGGTTGGGTCATGAAAGGCGTCCGGCATAAAACCGGTGTTAAATTGTTTGCGGATCGGATGATGCAAAAGTCCAACGACAACTCATTTTAATTTATCCCTATTATTAACACATTCTTCTTAATAAATATTGCAAACATGGTCCAAATCCACTGAAGAGTATGCTGTTTTACTTCTAGGCAAACCTGCTAATATTATGCTAATAGCGCTTAAAACACTTAAAGCCCAACTATTAGAAAGTGGCCAAATATTTAAACAGTTTGTTCTCAGTCAGGTGAAAACTATTACCTTAACCCATGTCTAATTTATTTTAAACAAAATGCCAGTAAAACGAACAAGAGTTACTCAACATTGGCAAGTACAGTCTTTTGCTTCAGGAGAACAGAATATCCGGGTAATTTCTCTCATACTTTGTGAGCCATTAGCGTTAGCCAAATACCTGGCCTTTCTATTTGTTTTGTGTGTGTGCACATGTTTAAATATCAATGTTAGTCCTGTCTCAAAGGTGTTTCAGAGCAGTGCCAAGTCAACGAATTTATATGGCCTCCTCGAAACAAGTTAACTAAACCATAGATCATATGGTTTCATGAATGAATTTTGTGTCCTGGAAAGCTAGATAACGTGAGAACTTGCTAACATATTTACTGTGGTTAACAAGGCACAATTTGATATAAACTATATGGAAAAAAAAAAGTTATTTGACCAAACCTTGTATCCAAATACTGTACATACACTTCAATATGGAGTCGGCCCCCCTTTTGCAGTAGTGTTCCTGTGGGAATTCCTGCCCAGCCTATTCATTCTCTAGAGCAGTTATTAAGGCTATTATGGCTCGTGATCTCCGTTCCAGTTCATCCCAAAAGTGCTCGACGGGGTTAAGGTCAGAGCTCAAGTTCTTTCATACAGAACTCATCAAACCATGTCCTTATAGTCTTTGCTTTGTGCACTGGGGCACTGTCATGCTGGAACAGAAAAGGGACTTCCCCAAACTGCTGTCACAATGTTTAAAGCATGGCATTGTGCAAGATGTCTTGGTAAGCTGAAGCAATACATTTCACTGGGGATAAGGGGCCTGATTGTGACACTTAACTCGATAATTAACAGGTTTAGCCCCATACGTCTGTCCAAATAGTATACAGTAAGTGCCTATACACTTGTTGTGACGTGGAGTCTCTGTCTGAGCTGCTGATGAGGTCCGTCTTGGAAAGATTCAATTCAATTTTATTTCTATGGCGCTTTTAACAGAGTGAAAAGATGACCGATGATATTTTCCCCAGTGTTCTGTTACGTTGACCTGTCTGCCTTGTAAAAAGAACGATTTTCAAAGTCTCGTTAGCACGCCAGAGCGTTGTACCAGTTCTCTTAGCAACAAAGTTAAAAAAAAATAAAAATCTGAACTGCATAAACTGTGTGTTTACCGTGAATGTTTGTTAAAATGGAAACTAGATTAGTCTAGACTAGGGGAAAACAAAACAAAAAACAAAAAAAAAAAAACTAAGTAAACATACATAATGTATGTTGGCAATTTAAGTGCTCATTTCGTGCTGGCTTTGTGACCGCGACCTCTGTTTCATATGATCCCAGCTGCCTTTCCTGAACTCTGTGTGTGTGTGGTGACAAAAGCCGGCCTGTTTTATAATACAGTCCACTTTCTGTCCTTTCTGTGCTCTCTGTCCATGCCCCTCAGCTGCTGTTGAGCCCCTCTTCTCTCTCACTGTCGCTTTATTTACTCGCTGCTCATTATCCGTTCATCTGCTGGCTAGCTGTTGGTCTGGTTTGCACAGTTTACAGCAGGATCCTCCAGCAGACTCAGTTTTCAAGCATTCCTCTTTGTCTGATGATTAACACATATCAGAAAAGCTCACCAGCCCTCTTTTTCTTTTTTTTTTTTTCAAAAGGAAACTTTACCATGTGCTTCCTCCTCGGTGTGTGTGTGTGTGTGTGTGTGTGTGTGTGTGTGTGTGTGTATCACCAAGCCGACAAAGCCACATCAAGGACAACAGCACAACTAGTGCTGTTTTCTTACATTTACGGTAACACACCAAGCCTCAAACAAGCATCATGAAAGGGTTTTAACACACAAAGCTACACAAGAAAAGCCGTGCAACACACAGAAAAGCATTCAGCAGAGACAAACAATGGACTGCAGAACAGTCAAAAATGTAACCTTCACAAAATCCCAGACTGCACAAACACTTCAGTTCTAGCCAACAAAAACTAAACAAAGAGAAACAATGAATAAGAGATGAAAAGACCACACATCTCAATCAGATTTTCTAAAGAAAGAGGAAATCAAGCATATACTCACATCCAGAGAAAGAGTTAACAGGAGTTACTTGGTGTGTGTGTGTGAGTGGACTCGAATGAGTTAGTGTGTGTGAGCATGTGTGTTTCTCCCTCAAGCCTTTGTATGAGTGGTGTGGTAGGGAGTGACATCACAGCATTCCTCTTTGTTTCCCCTTCCCACCTCCTTTCTTCCCTACATACATACACACACACACACACACACACACACACACACACACACACACACACACACAAAGTCTCCTCCCCCTACTTAGAGGTTTCTTTGGCTTTCTGTTTTTACTTTACAGTTTAAGCTGCATTTGAAATGTATAAAAGGTAAAAAGTTGCTATATTTATTTCTTTGTATTATTTTTATTATTATATAGTGTTATGGTAGAATTAGCACTGTCTTGCTCCTCCAGGATCCGGGTTCGATTCCCTGAGGCCCTGGGGTCTGTGTGCCTGGGTTTTACATGATCTCCTGGTTTCCACCAGGTACTCCGGCTTCCTCCCACAGTCCAAAGACATGCAGATTTGGCGAACAAGTGTGTGAATGTGTGTGTGAAAGTTGACCAGAGGTCCCCCACGGTCGTAAAAATGGGAATAAATACAATGGTATTCACTACTAGCCTCAACGCTCCCTAGTTGGACTGCAGAGGTTCATAGATGTATTGATGGTCTTGGCTCTGTCACAGCTCCAGGGTCAGTTCTGAGCTCGGCTCAATGTCTGTATGGTGTGTTGCATGCTCTCCTTGTGTTTTTATGGGTTTCATCCTGGTTCTCCGGTGTCCTTCTTCCTTCAATAAAACATGCCAGTAAAAAAGGAGTGACTCCTCCAAATTGCCCAAAGTGTAAAGGAGCATTTGGGTTGTGCCCTGCTAGAGTCTAGTGTCCCATTCAGGATGTATTTCTGCCTCACACTCAATCATAATGAGTCTATAGTCCTTTTATCTCCCTGTTCCCACTGGGTCTACACCCTCTTACACCCTACTTTAGTATAGTGCAATGCTTTGTCTTGTTTTCCTGCTTATTTACTTATTAAATATGATTCCAAGAAATGCTGTGCAAAAAAAAACAACAAAAAAAAAACAAGAATGACAGCACTATCAGAACTGTGTGAGAGTGAGAGGCTCTCATAGTGGCTCTCATCAACCTCCGCCACATCACCCAGGTTCGTATCGTGCCTGTGCAGATGTTATTTACTGTATGTTTGTACCTTTCCACCATACAGTCTGTTAAATGTATTTGTCCCAAAATATTAACAGTAGCGCTGTTTTATTCACAGTGACATTGACAATCTTATTGTAGTAAGAAAGCTGTACATCTAACATGATCTTTCTTTGTTCTGTGTGCTTCCTGAGGCTTCAATAAAAGGGGGAACTGTGTTCACTATGAACAATTAGTAAATAAATACAAAATAAATAAATTAATTAAATTAAATAAGTAAATAAAAATAAATTAATTAATTAATAATAAAAAATAAATAAATTCATAATGAACTATATATTTACAGACCAAAAGTTTGGGATTTTGTGACTGCACTTGGGGACACTTTCAAAGTTTTCATATATATATATATATATATATATAAAGTTTGGACACACCTTCTCATTCAAAGAGGTTGAATTTGTATTATGGCAAGAAAAAAGCAGCTAAGTAAAGAAAAAGTGGCCATCATTACTTTAAGAAATGAAGGTCAGTCAGTCCGAAAAATTGGGAAAACTTTGAAAGTGTCCCCAAGTGCAGTCACAAAAACCATCAAGCGCTACAAAGAAACTGGCTCACATGCGGACCGCCCCAGGAAAGGAAGACCAAGAGTCACCTCTGCTGCGGAGGATAAGTTCATCCGAGTCACCAGCCTCAGAAATCGCAGGTTAACAGCAGCTCAGATCAGAGAGCAGGTCAATGCCACACAGAGTTCTAGCAGCAGACACATCTCTAGAACAACTGTTAAGAGGAGACTGTGTGAATCAGGCCTTCATGCTAGAATATCTGCTAGGAAACCACTGCTAAGGACAGGCAACAAGCAGAAGAGACGCGTTTGGGCTAAAGAACACAATAAAGAACACTCTTTGAATGAGAATGGGTGTCCAAACTTTTGGTATTTTTATATATATATATATATATATATATATATATATATATATAGAGAGAGAGAGAGAGAGAGAGAGAGAGAGAAATACATTCACTTACTCATCATCTGTATCGCTTTAACCTGTATTCAGGGTCCAGGGAACAAGGAGGGGTACACCCACACACTCATTCACACACTAATGCCAATTAGCTTAATCTGCAGGTCCTTGGACTGTGGGAGGAAACCCACCAAGCACTGGGAGAACATGCAAACTCCATGCACACAGAGACAGGAATCGATCCTGGCCTAGATTCGAACCTGGACCATGGAGGTGCAAGGTGACAGTGCTAACCACTACACCACCGTGATATGTACTGTGTATGTATATGTTTTTGAAATCCATTTACTGTACTTTTTTTCCCCCCCTTTCCATTTACGGCATTTATCAGACAACCTTATACAAAGGGCCCAACAGTGGTGTGTTTCAAGCCTGTGGCCTTCTAATCAGTAATCCAGCTTCTTACACACTCCTGCCCCAGGTTGCCACCCCCATCCTGCAAACACAAATAATCAGTACATATGCATGTGACCTAATAATTCAGTATCACCCTTAATGAAAGAAAGAATTTTCTATTAACGTCAGCTGCGGAAGTGGTGTCAGAGCAGGTAGTGTCGATGCCTACCAAGGACGCTGGTCCGTCTCAGTGTGGAGTTTCACACATTATAGTACATTTACATTTACGGCATTCGGCAGACGCCCTCCTCCAGAGCGACTTACAGAATGCTTTGAAGTTTCGACCAATAAACACATCCTGATATTGGTTCACAGGCACGAAGAGTATCTTCAGTTTAGGGATAAGGTTAGGTTTTTTTTTTTTATTGCTAATTGTAGTAATTCAGAAAGTCCTAGATCTTTGACATCGTTAGAACGCCAGAGACACGGTTATTTGGATGTCTGGAATAAGTTTGTTTCACCACCTAGGTGGTAAAACTGTAAATAAATAAATAAATAAATAAATAAATAAATTGAGCATGCCTTCCTTGTATCCTTAGAGATACACCAAACATCAGACATTCTCCCTGTGTCTGTCTGGGTTTCCTCTGGGTTCTCTGGTGTCTTCCAAACTTCCAAACAAAAACATGCCAGTATGCGCATTGGCTATGCTAAAATGCCTCAATGTGTCAATCGGTGGGTGTGATATGGCGGTGTGCACGTCTGCCTGGATGAGATTGATAAGGTGATTAGTGAAGATATTACATACTCTAATGACCTGTTTGTGGACCCTTTGGCTTTATAACTCTTTCCAATACTTTTCACAGCTTACTGATTCTCGCAAATAGATTAGCAATCTGTCTTATAACTCAGCCAGATGCATTCTCCAAAGCAATCCACAAAACTGAGTGTGTCGTGATAAAACTACTTTTCGATGGTGTTTATTGTCCTGCAAGAAGATAAATCTTAGAAGTTTCACTATTTTCGAAATAGAGGTACACTTTTTTTTCTTCCTTCAGAAACCATGAAAGGTAGGAGCTTTTGCTCGTCACTGTATCCTGGATTTGATAGCATACATTTCGATCTCCTTTCCTAACTGCTCCCACACCATCCTCTGAGAGAACACTGTGAATTATCTGTGCAGACGGTGCTTACTCTAATTACCAAATAGCTGCTGCTTTTAAGCCTCGAGCTCTATTGATCAGGCGGAATGAGCGTCTGAAAGTAAAAATGTGTAGAGAAAGAGAAAAATTATGGGTAGGTTCTGAAACACCAATTATTTGGGCTATAGGGCCGTATTTAACTAGTCTCTTGTAGTTTATAGTGTTTATCAGACCTCACCTAAATTTCCCTCGTCATGTAGTGTATACAAATCAGATTCAAATTCAAATTTTATTTGTCACATACACAGTCATACACAGTACGATATGCAGTGAAATGCTTAGGCGACTGCCCGTGACCTTAGAATAAAAAACTATTTAAGGCTATTTACACTAGAGAACGTAAGAATAGATTTAACTAAGAATAAAATAATAAAATATATGTACAATAAAAATATAAGAAAATAAAAATATAAAAAATATAAGAGAATAAGAAAATAAGAAAACCTCTCACTCACTCATCATCTATACCGCTTAATCCTGTATTCAGGGTCACGGGGGCCTGGAGCTTATCCCAGGAGACTTGGGGCACATGGCAGGGTACACCCTGGACAGGGTGCCAATCCATCGCAGAGCAAAGACACACACACATACACTCACTCATTCACACACTACGGGCAATTTGGGAACGATAATTAGCCTAACCTACATGTCTTTGGACTGTGGGAGGAAACCCACCAAGCACGGGGAGGACATGCAAACTCCATGCACACAGAGATGGCAATCGAGTCTGGCCGGGGATCGAACCCGGACCCTGGCGGTACAAGGCGACAGTGCTAACCACTACACCACCGTGCCGCCTAATAAGAAAACCTGGGTGAAGAAATATAATAAAGCCTAGGTGAACCTAGGTGTACAGTATGGAAAATATGGAATATAAATAGAGATGTCCAGGGGGATGTGCAAGTATGCTATAAAGTGTATATAAAGACAGTATGGGAAGGTGGAATGGTGGCGTAGTGGTTAGCATTGTCACCTTGCTCCAGGGGCCGGGTTCGATTCCTGGCCAGGTTCGATTCCCACCTCTGTGTGCATGGAGTTTGCATGTTCTCCCCATGCATGGCAGGTTTACTCTGAGTACTCCGGTTTCCTCCCTCAGTCCAAAGACGTGCAGATTTGGCCGAATTGGTGTTCCCAAATTGGGTGTGTGTGTGTGTGTGTGTGTGTCCTACTATGGATTGGCACCTTGTCCAGAGTGTAATCTCTTGCGATAGGCTCCAGGCCTCCTGTATAAAGGACAAAGTGTCCTAGACAATAGATCTATTAATCCCAGTCCATAGATTCTCAAAAATTGTAGTACATGCCGGAGCTAATGATATACACCTTTGTAAGTCAGAAAAGTTAGTAAAAGTCATTTTGCAGAGGTGTTTATATTAGTGATAAAATAATACGCTCTGGCCCAATCCATTTACATTTAGGCATTTGGCAGAGGCTCTTATCCAGAGCGAGTTACAAAAATCGCTTTGAAGTTTCCGTCATTGGATGGATACTTACATAATCAATACTACTGTAGTGGTTAATCAATTGTGATAATGATGCTAAAAGCTAACTTATTTCTTCAAAGATACCAAAAAACAAAAATATAAAAAGTATACAACAAATACAGTACATGACAGCTTTTGCAGATCATTTTCACTGGGAATCTACCAATATCTACAGACCCACTGAAGTAGTCAAAGAAGTTGAGGAAGTGCGTCACACAGATGAGAATGTCGATCCCAATGCAGACACGGTGCTCCAAAACCATTAAAAATTTTATAGATATTTAATACCTTTGTGGTCGAGGCTGACTCTGTCAGGGCAAGATGGTGTCCATATACCTCTCAGAAAGGTGCTGCATACTGGAGCTCATCATAGTCTCAGAACAGGCACAGTTAATCGGTGACAAACAGCCTAACCAGAGTCATTACTCAAATCCGCTTCAGTAATCTAATCAGCATAACATTAGTCTATACCAAATACACAGCCATCACCTCTGATGTTAGGACTCTTCGGTTTGATTCTCATTGTCATCATATTGGCCATATTATTGTTAAAGGAACTAACAGGGTTGCGTCCCTTCCCTGTTATTTTAGCTTTTAACACCACTGATCATACTATTCTCTTAGGGGTTAGAGGGACGGCGCTTTTTGACTGATCGTTATCAGTTTGTAGATGAAAATGGGGCCTTTTCTATGCATACTAAAGTAAAGTTTGGTGCTCTGTTTTAGGCCCACTGATATTCTCTCTTGATATGCTTCCTCTGCATGACATATTTCATAAACATCGCATACATCTCCAACCACGAAGATAGCTTGGATTGCATGAATACAAACAGTTTTCCCATGATGGCTTGCAGGCTGAGGACTAAAAACCGCTACAAACAGTTTTAAAAGTTTACATCAGTGAGCAGTTGGTAACCTCATAAGTGGATATACAGTATCAACTCAAACACATTTCCTATTACACTGTTGGACTTTTGACCTCGGAGCATGCAGAGGATGGGTTCATTTATGGGTCTGGTTCCTCTCAAAGTGTCCTGATCATTTCATCTCAGGAACTTATTCATCGCTACCTTCAGCTCACAAGGTATACATTTTTATCAACATTCAGGAATACTGTGTCACTGAACAACAAGGCATTTAGAGATTTTAACAGCTTTACATTGTCAATACTGTATTTATGTATGTTTTAAGTCAAAATAACTCCTTTATTCTCATCCTGCCTCAGGTTTTCTGTTGTCTGATTCATATCCAAACTTTTTATTCCTGTAAAGCTGCTTTGTGATATTCATTTTTTCTGGTTGGTTCTGCCCTTGGCGGCACGGTGGTGTAGGGGTTAGCACTGTCGCCTTGCACCTCCAGGGTCCGGGTTCGATTCCCGGCCAGGCTCGAATCCCGTCTCTGTGTGCATGGAGTTTGCACGTTCTCCCCGTGCTTTGTGGGTTTCCTCTGTGTACTCCAGTTTCCTCCCACATTCCAAAGACATGTAGGTTAGGCTAATTGGCATTCCCAAATTGTCCGTAGTGTGTGCATGTCTGTTTGCCCTGCGATGGATTGGCACCCTGTCCAGGGTGTATCCTGCCTCGTGCCCTAAGTCTCCTGGGATAGGCTCCAGGCTCCCCGCGACCCTGAATACAGGATTAAGCAGTATAGATGATGAGTGAGTGGTTCTGCCCTTTTCAACCAATGTTATCAACATAGCATACACAGCTGCCATTAAGTACTGATATAAAACTAAAACTTGTATAAGAGGAAGCTGACAATGCTGTAAAAGTTTTTGTATTGTTATTATAAAGTTTCACGATTTTCACTAAACTTTGTAATTATTGTAATTAAAGAAGTTTTCTGTGCAACACTACTCAACACTGGCATTATTTTCTGGATGAGTCACTTTCTTTATTAAAACTCAAACAGCATATTATTGATACTAAATTACAAACCGTGAATAAAGACCAACACAGCCAGAGGCTGATATATCCATTGTGGCAAACTGCGGAAGGTGTCGTTGTAGCTTTTTGCAAAAATCACATCAAATTCACAGATATAACACAAGGCAATGTTAATTTTAATATAATATTTTTGGTTTTTGTGTTTTTATCACCCTTGTGACTCCAAAAAACATGCACAAAATATTCTCAATTTCTTGCATGTTTCATAAAAAAAAAAAAAAAAAAAATACTGTTTATACCTTTTGTGGACTAAAGTCTTTCGTAAAATGCTTTAAGAACCTGTAATTATGTTCCTATTGAATTCCTGAAGAAATGGAAAGTTGGATGAAACACAAAACAAGCATCTTGGTTAAAAGTGTTTTCTGTTCCTGTTTCTGGATCTGGACATGCTGAAATTGTCCATATGAAATTTTAGATAGAGAAAAACACAATACTATTCATTTAAAATGAAGTAGCGATGGAGTGTTTATCGCAGTTAGAGCGACGAAAAGAGTTGTGGCATGAGCAGGAGTTGAACACTGTTGAGCCAGACAATTAGGGTGAGGAATGTGTGTATGCAATTTGATATTCTTAGAAAGCACTTTGTCCTGGTCAGGGTTGTAGTGAACCCAGAGCCACTCACAGGAGCACTCATGTAAGGGATAAACACACTCGAAATGGCACCTGGCAACATTCACATACTGTACATACTTATCGTAGCCAGTTCACTTAAGTGACGTTTTTTTTTTCGAAGGTACTGTAGGAGGAAATCCATGTACACTTGGGGGAAAATGCAGAACTTCTCTTTCTTCCTCTTTTTTTCCTCACTGAGAGTGACCTGAGCTCAGGATTGAGCCCTTGGCTGTAAGGTGGCACCAAAAGTGGCAACAAGCTGGTATTGATGAGTTCCGTCATTTCCGAGATGAGATTGTATTACATATTATTCTTTGTTACAAACTCCAAATAAATCGATATCATTTCATATTTGCCTCAGTTCTCATCCTGAGAGAATGTAGTGATTAGCTTATTTATTTATTTATTTATTTATTTATACCGCTTATCCTGTGGGTCACAGTGGACCTGGAGCCTGTTCCAGGGAATTCTGGGGACAAGTTGAGGTACACCCTGGACTGGGTGCCAAGCCATTGAAGGGCACGAGCACACACACACACACACACACACACACACACACACACACACACACACACACACACACACACACACACACACACACACACACACACACACACTCACACCTCCATACATACACTAATGGGCATGTTTAGGAAGGCCAATCAACCAACATATCTTTGTAGAGTGGGAGGAAACCAGAGTGGCTGCAGGAAACCCACCAAGCATTGGTTAAACATGCAAACTCCATGGACTTGGAGCGGAGACAAGATCCAAACGTCCAACTCTGGAGGTGTGAGACAACAGTGCTAGCCAGTAATCCACCAAGCCACCTCAGTATATACAGTACATATACTTCAAATTATATAATATGATTATATGTATTATGCATACAGTATATGCATATGTATTATATCAAGCGGACGCCACTCTCAGGTATCTTCTTTAATTCTGAGATCACCGTCTTAGCTATGCTACATTGCTCCTAGTTGTAAATATGGGTGTGCATGGTGCCCTGTGATGGACTGGTGAATAGTGTTACCTCCCACCTAGTGTTACCAGGATCAGTCACAATCAATGTCAGAATTAAATAGAATGAATGAAAACAGTGAACGAAAAATAATAATTGATTTCGAAACCTAATTGTTTTGGATTGTTATAATGTGTATATCAAATAATAACTCAAACACTCCAGAAGGGGAATGTGTGTACGGCAGAAATGAACATAAATCTGGGTTTAAGGAAATGGCATTAGGGAATGTCCTAACCTAAAATGAGTGTAGGTTCCCGCCCATCCAGGACAAATGAAATAAGACTTACCAGGAAGGAAAGTACCTGTTTGGCAACCTCACCTACTCGCAGTAGCTGTGTTTACTGTAAATGATGTCCCTCCTGGTCTGAATCCAGATCTTTTTCTTAACCCAACATGTCTTTCAGACTTTAAACACACCCAGGCTGTGTGACTCAGCGTTGTTTTTCACTGATACAAAACAGGATGCTTTTTAATACACCCACAAAATGCAAACACGACTCATATGATGTGAAAGAATCCAAACAGGAGCCATGTAACCAGTTTATTATTAACACATGTCTCGATTCAGCTGCATGCTTTATAAGTCACGCGTAACGTGAACGTCAAGGCCAGAACGTACGTACACTGTTAAGTGAAAATAACATCAGGGATGATATGTTTTTGCCAGTGTGTTTATAGTTTTGTTTTCACGCTAAGATTACATTAAAAGGGTTTGAGAGGTGATTATTGGGTATGGTGCAAGAGCGCGTGTGTACTGTATACCGTAGCACACTTAAGGAGTAGTGATCATTTATTATTTAGGGGAATCTTTAATGTTAAACCTGTTTAATGCTAATCTACGTATACAGAAATCATCCACAATATTAAACATCACAATTTAACAAAACTGATGTTTATTCCAATGTACCCCCCCTCCCCCCGCCGCCGCCTCCCCCACAGATGTCAAAGATTTCGAAGAACTTGTATTTAATATTATAAATACAAGTTAACTAGAAATTCCCCCACCACACACACCCACTTGAGACAAGTTACAAAAAATATTGTAACTTCAGATTCAAAAATATTCATCAAATAAACTAAGTCAAAGTGGCAAACTTTATTAATTTGATTATTTTATTAATACTACATTATAACCTTATAATTTATTGAAGGAATCTGAAACATTATCTCAATGGAGATTCCTTGCTAAAAAAATTCCCTGTGCCATTTTTTTTGTCAGTCCTTTTGTACCTTTTGTTAGTAGAACATTATTATGGTGCAATTTTTTCCCCCACCTTATGGATCAGTGGTGTACATAAAAAAAAAAAAAAATAAAAAAAAAAAACCATTGTTTGCACCCTGAGGAACAAAATGTAATTAAAATGTCAAAAAGCTCATAATGCCAAAGTTGAGTAGACTTTTGTATGTGAGACAGGTATGAATTGGGCCAGATTAAGCGTTACGCAGAGCCTTTTCTGAACAATGCAGCTTTTTGAGCTGTGACACTGTGGCATTTAAGGCTTAGTGGAATGCAGCACACACTGCCTGGGAGGGGGAAACATGTTCCAAAAAAAGTGCTGTTGTTACTCTCAGAGAGAAACTGTTTTGCTGACGACATCAGGATCACCTGATTACTTGGGGTTTTCCTTGAAACTTTGTGTATCTTTTTATACTTGCAGTTTTGAATAAAATGTTTCAGGGAGGACAGAAAACAAAAAATTAGTTTACTCATTTCGAAAAGTAGTTCGACATCAATTATTCTTATTTCATTTATTCATTTTATTTATTTCCTTCGTGATTGGATACTTTATGATATTTTGTGATTGGCCATTATGCCCATTAAATAACATAATAAAACATCTTAAAAAAAAAAAAAAAAAAAAGGTGTGTGTTAGTGATTGTTTCCAACCCACACATATACTGTACGTACAAAGCAGGCACGTGTTTCTGTGTTTGGCTACAGATAAAGTCTATTTCAGTCACGAGCTCCAACCCTTTCCATTATCAACATTCAGGAACACTGTGTCACTGAACAACAAGGCATTTAGAGATTTTAACAGCTTTACATTGACAATACTGTATTTACGTATGTTTTAAGTCAAAATAATTCCTTTATTCTCGTCCGATCTCAGGTTCTCCATTGGCTTATGCTTTAGCCTTGTTAACTCCTGATAAAGCACAAATACAACAAACACGATTAACTTTGAACATGAACTTTCTTCTACAGAGTATCTGTGGTTTGACCACTGGTAGTTTGCATACATGCATGCCTCAGGCTGTCTGCTGACTGAACAGAGAACAAAAGAACTTACAAAAGTCCTGAAAGTGCAAAATATAAATCATTTGCTGATCTGCAAAGCTCCAAGCACCCTGTGCTCCCATAGTTTCATAAAACAGTAAGGAGACCAAAGATCAAGGATCATCCTCTGATGTAGTGTCATCTGGAATCAGAAACAAAAGCATAAAATAATATTAATAATAAAAGTCAAAAAGTAAAAGACTGGATAAGGGCATGTGCCTATGTGTCTATGGCATATGGAATATTCTGAGCACTTTATGCTTGTCAGAAAATGTAAGTGTCAGAAAAAAAAACTGTAATATAAAATCTATGTACAGACATAAACCTTTAATTTGATGAATAAACAAAAAAGAAGAAGAATTAAAGAAATCAACAATGGATAATAGCAACAAGGGAGTTCTGAGCACTTATGCTTGGACCCCTAATTAGAGCATATTGTTCCATCCATCCATCTAGGAACGTCTGTAGTCCAACTAGGAACCATGTATGCCACTGGTGATTACCACTGTATTTATTCCCATTGTACGATCATGATAGGACCTCCGGTCAGCATTCACTGTGGGTAATTTACGAATGCCAGTGAGCCTAATCATTACGTCTTTGTTAAGTCTTAGGTCTTGGGTTTAGTTTAGTTTAGTTTTTTTTTAAAAACATCCTCACTGATGTAATGCATCACCTGAGGCAAGTAATCTAGCAAGAATTAATTACTTCTTTAATGCGTTGCATACAGATGTTTGTTTGAAACAACATATTAATTAGTTTCTTGTTATGTAACATTTATTAAAGTGAAATCTGTCTGAATATCTCAAGTAACGTTCCTAGTAATAAACAGAGACTGATGACAAAAATGTGAGAATTGTTTAATATTGTCGTGATTAACCGATATTTTACTTAATTAATCATATTAGTCTCTTATACACAACATAATTTAAATGTGTTTATGCTTGTGAATAAAAAGTTCAATGAAGCCACGTTGGTATATGTCTCAAATGAATGTTTTTTGTCTGTATAGTTGGATATTAAACATATTTGATGTCACTGATAATGTTCTGACAATTTTAAAATAATTAGGCTTATTTTCCCCATCATTCAAATCCAATCTGGAGTGTTTACCTCCAGTTTAAATTAAAGTCTTTCTGACAAGCAAACCGACTCTCAGCAATGTCATTTCATTTAATAATGGGAAACGAATGAATATTGAGGATTTGGTGCCACCTAGTGATGCAAATCGACACTACAGGAAGAGTTGAAGCTTTCCAGGCTACTAGGATAATAAAATAAAATAAATAATTAAAAAAAGTATTTAAGTGCACTTTAGTGACCTCTAGTGGTCGAACAGAAAACAGTGGACCAAGGAGAAACAGAAGTAAATATTGATTTAAGCCATTCACTCTCTTATTCACTCACTCCTTGTTTATACCGCTTAATCTTGTAATCAGGGTCGCGGAGGGGGGGGAGGAGGGGGGGTTGGGGCTAGATCCTATCCCAGGAGACTTATGGAACGAGACGGGGTACATCCTGGACGAGGTGACAATCCATTGCAGGGTATGGATTATACACACACTACAGGCAATTTGGGAACGCCACTTAGCCTAATCTACATGTCTTTGGACTGTGGGAGGAAACCGGAGTACCTGGAGGAAAACCACAAAGCACAGGGAGAACATGCAAACTCTACGCACACAGATCTGAGGCAGGAATTGAATCTAGACCTTGGAGGTGCAAGGCATCAGTTTTAATCACTAAAGCCACCGTGCCGCCTGATGAAAGCCAGATCAAATTAAATAATCCTTAACAGTGTATTCCCTTAAAGATAGACTTAAACTTTAAATAATAGACTATAAGTTAGGTATAAGTCCAGAACTATCTCTACCCTGGTTATCTCCCTGTACATGTTTACCGTGTTCCTCATAAACATTGTACACTCATAGAAAAAAAAAAAAAAGAGTATCCAGATTCCTTTAGGGCTTTCAGACTGATTTTCCACATTTTGTTATTTTTCACACTAAAATTACTTGTTTCCTTCAGCATTCCACGTCAATATGACATGAAGTAATACAGGTGTTTAGAGTGTTTTTCTAATTAATAAAAAATAAATAATAATTAAGAATGAAATATCGCACATAGTTCACAATTATAATTCCTCCATCTAGAAGTATTTAAAGGCGAAACTCTAAAAATTAGAATATCATGCAAAAGTTCAGTTATTTCAATAATGCAACTTAAAAGGTGAAACTAATATATGAGATAGACTGATTACATGCAAAGCAAGATAGTGTGAAAAAATAGTTAGGTTTGTCATAATTGAGATGATTATGGCTTACGGCTCATGAAAACCCCAAATCCACAATCTCAGAAAATTAGACTATTGTGAAAAGGTTCAATATTCTTGGCTCAAAGTGTCCCACTCTCATCAGCTAATTAAGCCATAACACCTGCAAAGGGTTCCTGAGCCTTGTGTTGGGGACTTTCACAAGGAGTGGACTGAGGCTAGAGTCAGTTCATCAAGAGCCACCACACACAAATGGATCCTGGACATGGGCTTCAATCATCAGAAGCGGCTTACCTGGGCTAAAGAAAGAAAAAGAAAAAACTGGTCTGTTGCTCAGTGGTCGAAAGTCCTCTATTCTGATGAGAGCAACTTTTGCATCTCATTTGGAATCCAAGGACCCAAAGTCTGGAGGAAGAATGGAGAGGCACACACTGCAAGGCGTTTAAAGTCTAGTGTGAAGTTTCCACGGTCTGTGTTGATTTGGGGAGCCATGTCATCTGCTGGTGTTGGTCCAGTGTGCTTCATTAAGTCCAGGGTCAACGCAGCCGTCTACCAGGAGATTTTGTAGCACTTCATGCTTCCTTCCGCAGACGAGCTTTATGGGGATGCTGACTTCATTTTCCAGCAGGACTTGGCACCTGCCAAAAGCGCCAAGACCTGGTTCAGTGACTGTGGGATTACCTGACCTGAACCCCCTAGAGAATCTATGGAGCATTGCCAAAAGAAAGATGAGAAAACAATGCTGAAGAGCTGAAGGCCGTTATTGAAGCATCCTGGTCTTCAATAACACCTCAGGAGTGCCACAGGTTGATAGCTTCCATGCCACGCCGCACTGAGGCAGTAATTGCTGCAAAAGGGGCCCAAACCAAGTACTGAGTACATATGCATACAGTACTTATACTTCTCAGAGGTCTGATATTGTTCTATGTACAATCCTTGTTTTATTGATTGCATGTAATGTTCTAATTTTCTGAGATTATGGATTTGGGGTTTTCATGAGCTGTACTCCATAATCATCTCAATTATGACAAATCACGGCTTGAACTAGCTTGCTTTGCATGTAATGAGTAGCTCTCATATTAGTTCCACTTTTTAAGTTGCATTAGTGAAATAAATGAACTTGTGCACGATATTCAAATTTTTCGAGTTTCACCTTTTATATCCTTTGTTATGACACTTGCAATTAAGTTCTACTCTTCTCAGTGGTCCTTGAGATGCTTCTACAACTTCCACCTGTGCCTAACTGAATTCACTGGAAATCATTCAGAACGGCATACATCTATCTATCTAAGATCTCACAGTTGATGATGTATGTCAGAACGGAAACAAAGACATTATGCTGTATGTCTTACATCACCATTATTACTATTCATCATCACCCAAGGTTTCTTCCTACTGCCATCTCACAGAGTTTTTCCTTGCCACTCTCGCCCTCAGCTCACTCATCAGGGACCATCTAATCATTCTAATTCACCTTCTCACACATTCCATTCTCATTCTTGCAAAAATTCTGCAGCCCCAGACTGAGTCCTTATTTCTGCTCTGGGTTTTATCTAGACCCAGATCCAGTTTCACTCTTAGTCCCAGTGTCAGTGTAACTGATGATGTATTTGCCTCTCTCTCTCTCTCTCTCTCTCTCTCAAACACACATACACATACACATACCATATATATATATATATATATATATATATATATATATATATATATATACACACACACACACACACGCACACACACACACACAGTATGTCACAAAAGTGAGTACACCCCTCACATCTCTGCAAATATTTAGTTATATCTTTTCATAGGACAACACTGCATAAATGACTCTTTGACACAATGAAAAATAGTCAGTGTAAAGTTTGTATAGCAGTGAAAATTTATTGTCCCCTCAAAATAACTAAAAATACAGCCAATAATAGCTGACTTGGCCACTGTGCGGCAGCAAAGTTGCAGAGTGTTGGCTATCTTCTATATATATATATATATATATATATACTGCTCACAAATAAATAGAACACTTAATTGTGGACAATGAAACTAAAACACTGGCCAATTTATTGTTGGAGGTTTCATGGCTAAATTTGACCAGTCTGGAGGCCAATCTTCACTGATTGCACATTCCACCAGTAAGAGCAGAGAGTGAAGGTTTAATTAGCAGAGTAATAGCACAGTTATGTTAAAAAAATATTGCAATTTTTTCACAACATTAAGGATGACATATCAGAATTCAAAAGAGGACAAATTGTTGGTGCGTGTCTGTCATGCACACTCATAACACGACCGGCACTAGGACCCGGAAGTAATACGGTCGGGTTTCAGGAAGCATAAAAGGAAACAAGATGACGCATCACATCGCTCAGTCATTGAGTTATGCCCGTGCTATCGCCGTCGCCTCGCTCGTCCAAACGTGAGTACTCACTTTCTTGGGTTATCGCTTCTGATTGGGTGTGTGTATTTAGAACGCGGGTTTATTTGTGTAAACTCTTGCTCTCGCTTCGGGAGAGTTCTAAGAATAACTTGCGTGGTTATCCTGCCTACTCGCGCTACTTCCGCGTTTGGGTTTACCATCCACGCTACAGGGCTAACTGCTAAGTCTTCTGCTTCATCTCCGGTTAGTCCGTGACAGAATGACTGAGCCACCGGCAGTAAACCCAGCGGAGTTTGCTCACCTCTGCGATGTGGTTGACCGGCATGCTAAGCTGATTGATCAGCTCCTTGGTGAGGTCGCATCACTCCGCACGGAGCTCCAGGGCGTCGCGGCCTTGCGCCGCGAGGTGGCGGAGCTGCGACAGGAGAATGCGATCCTCCGCGGAGCGGCCGCTCAGCCGGCTGTGGCCACGCCCATCGCAGCGGCTGCTGCGCCGCCAACTCCCTCTCCACCTTCTGATGTTTTCTTATCTTTACCGGATAAATGGAATGGCACGGATGGGAAGTGCAGTGTTTTTCTAACTGCATTGGATCTTGTGTTTGAGTTTAATTCCACCAGATACTCCACAGACCGACTGCGCATTGCTCTTCTCGTTTCGTTGCTATCCGGGCAGGCAGCTGAGTGGGCCACGGCGGTTCTTCGTTCAGATTCAGATGTCGCCTACTCCTACACCGAGTTCACCCGCCAGCTCAAGCTCACCTTTGAGCATCCAGCTGCTGAGGTGGAGACCGACTCCAAGTTGTACCATCTAAAGCAGGGAGGGTCGTCCGTGAGCCGTTACACCGCGGAGTTTCGTACTCTCGCCGTACAGACCGACTGGGGAGACTCCGCACTCCGGACGGCCTACTACGAGGGACTGGCTGCACGGATAAAAGACGAGCTCGCCGGACGAGAGCTTCCAGCTACCTTGGAGGGTTTAATTCAACTCGCCCTCCGGATCGACCAACGGCTGCTCGTTCGCCCCAAGCCAGCTCCTCGTACCCTGCCACCCACCATGACTGCACTACCACACACCACGCCCTTCCTCTCCCGCTCACCAGTTCCAGAAGTCCACGCCTCATTCACTGCAGCACCCACCAGGACCGTCGGTACTCCACCTCCCGCCGTGGTTGACACAGGAGTCGGGGAACCCATGCAATTAGGGCGCGCCTCCTTGACCGCTGCAGAACGGGAACGCCGATTCAGAGAGGGGCTCTGCGCGTATTGTGGATCTTCTGCACATCATCGGGCCATCTGTCCTCTGCGGCCGGGAAACGCGCAGCCCCGGTGAGAAATGGGAGGAACTCACCGGGTCCCATGTCCCTCTCCACCACCATGACCAGTGATTCCCGTCTCACGGTGAAAGTACATCTCCAGTTTGGCCACAAACGGGTCGGAAGTACCGCGTTCGTCGACTCCGGGGCAGCAGGTAACTTCATTGACTCTTCCTATGCCAAAAAATTGGGGATAAAGATCGAGGCGTTATCCCAGCCTGTAACCATTACATCAGTCGATGGTCGGCCTCTCTCCTCCAGCCCCATCTCCTTTCAAACCCAACCTATCACCCTCATCATTAACCAGCATCGAGAACAGATCCAGTTTCACACCACCACCATTTCATCACCACCCATCATCCTCGGACACCCTTGGCTGCTGCAACACGACCCGCTCATATCCTGGACCCAAAGCCGGATCCTACAATGGGGGCCGACCTGCACTGAGCTTTGCCTACGGGCCGAGGCTGGGACGTGCTCTAGGGAGTCCGAGGCCCCCGATGTCGACACAGATAAAATCCCGCTAGACTACCGGGACCTGGCTGAAGTCTTTTGTAAGAGACGCGCGACCCATCTACCACCTCATCGCTCATACGACCTGGCGATCGATCTTCAGCCAGGTGCGACACCACCCCGCGGCCATCTCTATTCATTGTCCAACACCGAGACGCAGGCGATGGAGGAGTATGTTTCCAGCGGACTTCGCCATGGTACCATCCGGCCCTCCTCCTCACCTGCCGCTGCGGGGTTCTTTTTCGTGAAGAAACGCGATGGTAGTCTACGTCCCTGTGTCGATTACCGGGGGCTCAACAATATTACCATTACCATGTTCGTCTACCTTGACGACATCCTCATCTACTCCCGAACACTCAACGAGCATATCCAGCATGTCAGAGCGGTTCTAAAGAGATTGCTCGCCCACCAGCTGTACTGTAAGTTGGAGAAGTGCGCTTTCCACGAGCGCTCCACCACGTTCCTGGGTTTTGTCATCTCGCCCCAGGGTGTGGCCATGGACCCGCAGAAACTGGAAGTTGTGAGTCATTGGCCCCTACCCAAGACTCTTAAACAGCTCCAGAGATTTCTCGGGTTTGCCAATTTTTATCGCCGCTTTATCCGGGACTACAGTACCGTTGCAGCGCCACTAACCGCTCTGACCCGCCCATCATCTCACCTCTTCAATCTCACCCCAACTGCTGTCTCTGCCTTCCATGAGCTCTGTCGTCGCTTCACCACTGCTCCCATCCTCCTTCACCCGGATGCTGATAAACCATTCGTTGTGGAGGTGGACGCTTCGGATGTGGGCGCCGGGGCTGTTCTCTCCCAGCGAGGTCCAGACCAAAAACT
Organism: Clarias magur; assembly: GCA_013621035.1. Lineage (NCBI taxonomy): Eukaryota > Metazoa > Chordata > Actinopteri > Siluriformes > Clariidae > Clarias > Clarias magur. The sequence goes on along the minus strand of QNUK01000128.1, from coordinate 735,764 downwards.
GCACCCCTGCAGTTTTTTCTCCAAGAAATTTGACGCCACTCAGCAGCGATACGGAGTAGGGGACCGCGAGCTGCTGGCCATAAAGTGGGCCTTGGAGGAATGGCGACACTGGCTCCAGGGCGCCAGAGAGCCGTTCATCGTCTGGACCGACCACCAAAACCTCATTACAATCCGCACGTTAAAACAGCTGAACCCCAGACAGGCGCGATGGGCACTATTCTTCGAAAATTACAATTTCCACCTGTCATACCGCCCGGGGTCCAAGAACACCAAAGCCGACGCCCTCTCCCGACAACACGAGGAAGACGTCCCCCGGGCGGACCCCGCGCCTGTACTGCCAGCCACCAAGATCCTCGCACCGCTCAGGTGGGACCTGGAAACGAGGGTTCGCCAGGCACAAGCTACGGAGACCGCACCAGCAGGTGTGCCGCCTGGCCGACTCTACGTCCCCAACGCCATCAGGGCCGAAGTACTCCAGTGGGGACACTCCTACCCCCTTTCAGGACACCCCGGGAGACGGCGGACCCTACTGTTTGTACAACGTGCTTTCTGGTGGCCCAGTATGAAAAAGGACGTAGATGAGTTCGTCCAGGCGTGCCCAGTGTGTGCCAGGTCCAAGGACAGCAACAGACCATCACCCGGGGAACTTCAACCACTCCCGGTTCCCCGCCGACCCTGGACACACATTGCCGTTGACTTCATCACGGGCCTGCCGGTTTCTGAAGGAAGGGACACCATCCTCACCATCGTCGACCGGTTCTCCAAAGCTGTTCACCTGGTGGCCCTCTCCGGCCTCCCGTCAGCTAAAAGGACAGCTGAGCTGATATTAGAGCACGTAGTCCGCCTGCATGGGTTCCCAAAGGACATCGTCTCGGACAGGGGGCCCCAGTTCACGTCCCGGTTCTGGAAGGCCTTCTGCCGTCTGATCAATTCCACCTGCAGTCTGTCCTCCGGTTACCACCCACAGACTAACGGTCAGACGGAGCGAACCAACCAACAACTGGAGCGCTACCTGAGATGCTTTATTGCTGATCGCCAGTGCTCCTGGGCCCGCTACCTCATTTGGGCTGAACTGTCCCACAACCTCCACCTATCTTCTGCCACCAACCTAAGCCCATTTGAGGTATGCTACGGCTTCCAACCTCCGATGTTCGATCATCAGGAACCGGAGGTGGAAGTGCCGTCGGCCCAACAGTTGGTTCGCCGGTGTCGACGGCTTTGGAAACAAGCAAACCACGCCATTCAAAAGGCCAATCGCCGTTACACCCTGCAACATCGCCGTCGACACCCACCGGGACGAATGTACCAAGTAGGTGATAAGGTATGGCTTTCAACAAAAAACCTACACCTGCAGACTGAGTCAAGGAAACTGTCACCCAGATTCATCGGACCATACCGCATCAACCTCCGGATTAACCCTGTCACCTACCGGCTCCAGCTGCCTGCGGCGCTCCGGATCCATCCGGTATTCCACACCTCCCAGCTCAAACCCTTCACCACCTCACCTATGGTTCCACCCACCCACCCTGCTTCTCCTCCCCGTATGATTGAGGGTGGTCCCGCCTACACCGTTCGCCGGATCCTTGACTCACGTCCTCGGGGCAGAGGGATCCAGTACCTGGTGGATTGGGAAGGTTACGGTCCCGAGGAGAGATCTTGGATTCCGGCTCGGTTCGTCTTAGACCCCGAACTCATCCGGGACTACCGTCGTCGGGTATCCTCCACCCCAGGACCGTCGAGAGTCGGTCCTGGACGGGGGGGTACTGTCATGCACACTCATAACACGACCGGCACTAGGACCCGGAAGTAATACGGTCGGGTTTCAGGAAGCATAAAAGGAAACAAGATGACGCATCACATCGCTCAGTCATTGAGTTATGCCCGTGCTATCGCCGTCGCCTCGCTCGTCCAAACGTGAGTACTCACTTTCTTGGGTTATCGCTTCTGATTGGGTGTGTGTATTTAGAACGCGGGTTTATTTGTGTAAACTCTTGCTCTCGCTTCGGGAGAGTTCTAAGAATAACTTGCGTGGTTATCCTGCCTACTCGCGCTACTTCCGCGTTTGGGTTTACCATCCACGCTACAGGGCTAACTGCTAAGTCTTCTGCTTCATCTCCGGTTAGTCCGTGACAGTGTCTCCCCAAGACAGCAAGTCTTTGTGATGTATCAAGAGCAACGGTATCCAGTGTAATGTCAGCATACCACCAAGAAGGATGAACCACATCCAACAGGAGTAACTGTGGACGCAAGAGGAAGCTGTCTGAAACGGATGTCCGCGTGCCAACCTGGATTGTATCCAAAAAACATAAAACCACAGCTGCCCAACTCACTGCAGAATTAAATGGGCACCTCAACTCTCCTGTTTCCATCAAAACTGTTGGTTGGGAAACATCGGTTTCAATGGTGCCAGCGGCGAAAATCTTGGGCAGTGGACAATATGAAACATGTATTGTTCTCTGATGAGTCCACCTTCACTGTCTTTCCCACATCTGGGAGAGTTACAGTGTGGAGAAGCCCTAGAGAAGCGCACCACCCAGACTGTTGCATGTCCAGAGTGAAGCATGGGGGTGGATCAGTGATGGTTTTGGCTGCAATATCATGCCATTCCCTAGGCACAATACTTGTGCTACGGTAGATGGGCGCGTCATTGCCAAGGACTACCGAACCGTTCCGGAGGACCATGTGCACCTGATGGTTCAAACATTGTATCCTGAAGGTGGCGCCATGTATCAGGATGCTAATGCACCAATAAACACATCAAGACTGGTGACAGAGTGGTTTGATGAACATGAAAGTGAAGTTGAACATCTCCCATGTCCTGCACAGTCACCAGGTCTAAATTATTGAGCCACTTTGGGGTGTTTTTTGGAGGAGCGAGTCAGGAAACGTTTTCCTCCACCAGCATCACGTACAGTAGTGACCAGGACACTATTCTGCAAGAAGAATGGCTCAAAATCCCTCTGGCCACCTGTGTAGGACTTATATCTGCCATTCCCTATATACAGTAATTTACTTATTTACTTATTTCTGGTCTTTACTGTGAATACTTTCTCCAGTGTGATTTAGATCAGTGTATGCTTGCAAACAGCTTAATGCTTTTTCAGCAGTTTCGCTTAGCTGTCATTGGTAATCAGTATTCCTTTGGAGCGGATAGGGTTAACGGCATGGCTCAAGGTCCTTGCTCAAGAGCTCAGCAGTGGCTGCTTGGTGGTGCTGGGGCTCAGTATCCCATCACTTTAACCGTGTAGCCACCAATGCCCCTACAGGATAATCCGACAACGTCTTAGTGAAAAGCAAGGATAAAATCAGGATACCAATCGCAGTTATTCATATTCAATAGTTATCTCCTTACGAGGTCCCTACATTTGCCTGATACACAAGTTTTCAACCCAGGTCCATGGAGCACCCTTTGTCATGCACATTTAAATGTTTTCCCTACTTTAACACACTGGTATTCATTCAGGAATAAATGTTAATTATCTGATTAGCTTTGGCGCAGTGGTTAAAGCGCTCGCCCTATCATCCAGAGATCGCTAGTTCGAATCCCGGGTGGTGCTGTAACCTCTCTCAGCCGGAGGTCTAGAGAGAGCTGATTGGCCGAGCTCTCTCAGAGGGGAGGGATGAGAGGTTCATAGTGCTCCGACACTAATCATGGCTCTACAGCCAGTCAGGGGCGTCTGTGAGCTCGCGCAGCAGAGGGAGCGGATAGCGCTGTCCTCCAAGTGTGTGACTCCGCCCCTAACGGTGCGCGAGCGAGCAGTTCGAAAAGATGCGGTCGACTGGCGTCACGTGCTTCGGAGGAAACACGTGATAGTCTTCGGCCCTCCCGGCTGAGTGGTAGGAGTAGCCTTAATGTGGGAGCCCCCTAGTGACGGGGAGGAATTGGACACGACTAAATTAGGGAGAAAACCGGGGGGGGGGGGAAAATAATAAAAATGATCTGATTAGCTGGATTAGGGAATTGTTACATGTATACAACAGGAACAGAGAAGAGATCCTGTAAATTACTCCAGTATATAGTGTACATCCGTTTACTGTACAATTTACAGTAATTAATACACTATGATACATATTATGGCAAAATCTGTATTTTAGGGCTTAAAGCATTGTATAAATACATAAATTGTGTTGGTGTAGGAATATTTACAGGAAATGACAGGGGAAAAAAAAAACATAATTTCTAGTGAGCGAAATGTTAAGGGTCAAAAGTTTCAGAGAGGCAATGCTCTGTAATCAGTGTGCAGCAAAGTTCCTTGTGTTTGGTGTTTGCAAGATGGCTTTTCCCTCAAATGTTGTACTCTACTATACCTCGGGATGGAAACCACAACCACGATGCATTTTTTTTTTTCCTCTGGTACATAATGCAAAAGGACAGAATGTACAGGAGAACCCACAACCTATGTGGTCATTACTAAAAATGTAAATACGATGGTGTTTGGGAAGAAGGATTAGCTGTTTTGTTCTCTACATAGTAATTCCTTGACGTCAAAAACCTTGAGGTTAGAAGTAACAACACACCCTGCTGTAAACAGTCCAGCCTTGTCTGTTAGTACATGCGAATGCTGTAATTACTGTACCATTCACTGTAGCTTATGAAAGTCTCTTTTAATATGCACGTTACTTATATCACCCCTACACTCTTCATTTTTAACTGATTGAGCTAATTGTGCATGAACATGTTTTCTATTTCCCAATAAACATACAGCTTGGCGTATGTGAGCAATGAATTTAATCTGTGCAATTTTTGAAGCCTAGGTTTTTATTTGTGGATGTGAAATAAGAGTACTTTATATTTCCTGGTAACGTAACTTAAACAAGAGCACAAATAAGATTTAAAGGCTTCGTATTTCGCTTTTAAAAGGGCACAATTACAACATCTGTGTTCTCTCTTCTGAGGAAAACTTCTGTAATTTTAACCTGGAACAGTCATGGTTCGTGGGTTTGCTTTGGATATGGATTTATAGTGTCATTACCGAAGAGTGCATGAACGCCGGGTGTTATCAATGCAAATAGATGAATTTAGCACCTGCAGTGTGATTTCACTGCCTGGAGGAAAATGTTGAGAATGGTGAATTACAGTGCTGATATTAATATACATGTATAACATGTATTATTTAAAGAAATTATTAAAACCATTTACCACATCTTTAAAAGACTTATTTTCTTGGAATAATGTCTGGCTATCTCAAAGTAATAAAAAAATACTTTGCAAATTATGATGTAATATTACCACATCAAAGGTTTTGTGTTTAATATTTTAGATCTTATATGAGATATTTGTGACACACTAGCATAATACTGTAAACAAAAACAAATAATTATACAATGGTGGTTCAAGTCACACTTGGACATTTGATTGTGCAGAATAACAGAACACAGTTATGAGAATAAAAACTCTCTTTATTTCTCTACATAATACACTATATGCACTTATCCCAGTGTTTCACTAGTGCCTGGATACCATCAAGATCAATATGCTGGAGCCATGATCTTGATCAGTGATGATCAAGACTGCCTGTTAAGACATCATGTCTAAAATGCTGGCCTCCCGGGAACTCCTTTAATGGCCCAAACATGTGGAAATGGCTTGAAGCTAGGTCAGTACTGTATAGGGGGATGTGGCAATAACTCCCAGTCGAGTTTCTGTAACTGACTGATGAATCCTGGATCCTCAGCCATGATCATCATTCACGTACTGCATATATGAGCTTCTTTTTTAAACGTTTGCACCATTCATTTGCACTGTGGCTAAGAAGTCTCATTACTGAAATATGGTTAAAGCTGTAAATGTCAATAGGTTTTATAACTTTATTTGCAAGAAATTGAATCAGACGTCTTGAGTTTACTTCAGTGACTTTGCATATTTGTGTGCTTATGATCATAGTCATACAAATTCACAATCAACTTAGCAAAACAAAACAAAAAAAATGATATTGACATATGAAGTCATAATTTAAAGAAAAAGTATACAACAAAATTCCCTGTGTTGAATGAACACCCTACAGTATACAGAGTTGGACTCTGAAAATAATATGTGCACATGAACTTATTATAAAAGCTGATTCTCTGATGTGGTTTTACTTTTAAATGTCTTTTTGGCCTCCAGTAACGACTTCTCCTTGCTCAAGCGGTGCTGGCTGGAAGTACTGTAAATAACCCAGGGCCCAGTTTTACAGCTCTATAGTTTCAGCCCTATGGCTCCAAAGTATTTAGTAAATTGTGTAGTTTATGTATTTATCTTAAACCATCACTGTAATCCGATGATTGGCAGTATGACATGCTCTACAGTAAGTAGAACATACATTGCTGAGTATCTCAACCTCTTGCAGTTCACTTGTACACACACACAAACTTCTGTTCATACAGCACAGGCACTTTGGAAAGAGTGCATGTCTTTAGACGACAGTTTACCTAAAGAAAATCCACAAAAACTCCAGGAGAACATGCAAACACCAGTTGAACATACTGTACCAGATGCACGATTCAAATTGCCACCCCTGGAGGTGTGAGTTATCATTGCTAACCATTATGCCTGCTAGAAAGTTTAGTAGAACCATGGAACCTGTGTTCATAGGTCCTCTTGGACCTTATACACCTGGCTTAACCAGTAGAGCTAACAATGTATTCATGAATCTTTACCTGTTCTATCAAGCACAGCTGTACATAATCACATATAAACCAGCTGGCATTAAAAACCCACACCACAATTTCTTTTTTTGCAGTTGACATGCTGAACAGGTTCTCTTTCCTTCTTTGTAACGTGCACGTTTAACAAATTGCTTGAAAAACTTAAACTTGCTTTATCACTCCATTGAGTGTACGTAATAGCTACTTTTAGAGGGCAGTGAAGACCTCTAATGGCTTTTATCACCCCTTCATATGGTCTGTTCCAGTAATGTATTTCCTTCTTTATGTGGTTCCAGTGATGTTTTTGTGCCTAATGGCTCAAGAAATTATAAAATGCAAAAACAACAGCTTTAGTCATCTTAACTAGCAGCACTTATGAACCTTGATTTGGCTGAAACGACACATTTCCATATGCTGAAATTGGATTGGATGTTTCACAAGGAATGATCAGAACAGCTCATTAACCTGGACCATGATATAGGCCAGGTTAATCCTTAATTTGCCAGCCTGTCTGTACCACAGAGAAAAGAGACGCCACCCAGGTGCAAATGTATGCGAGCTGGTGGAGATGATAAAGGAGTACAACAAGTTATTCCAGGTATTTAAACCATTTCTGTACTGTACTTACACCGTGTAATCCAGAGTCCAGACTTTCCCTTTTTGGTGAAGGACAAATGACTAGATTCATATCTGTTCCATAAATTATTACTGTGAAAGAAGAAGAGATATTTAATTATTGAAAAGGATGGGGCTTTTGATGACTTGAAGTATTTTGTACTACTTGGGTGTCCAGCCGTTTTTGTTAGGGGCCAGATGAAAAGAACTGTGGAGGATGTCCCAACCCTTATTTCAAATGGAAATGAAAGTCAAACTAGATTAACATCACTAACACTGCATTTTTATTCAGATGATTAACTTAGTAGATTTGAAGCACTTTCTGCTGAATGCCCATCAGCTTTGTGCCAGTAAAAAAATTTTTGCAGATTTTGCACTTTTTAATGGAGAGAATATGATGTTTTGCTTGGAACTGAACATTTATTATCAAGTCAGGTATAAGTCCTGTGGAGATAATCAACACTTGTTCAGTACCATTAGAGAAAATGTTTGCTGCATATACATTACAATACATACAGTATGTGGAGCCAGACAAAATAATTTCATCAGACTTGACTGAATAAACAAGCAAATGTACTGTATATGCTTTCCTCTAATCGTACGGTACATTCAGCATTTAACAGATGCACTTATCCAGAACTGTCTACCATAATAGTTCAATAGGAGAGGGATTAAGTACTGTATACCATCAAGATAAAATCCTTTTACGTGAGCTTAGTGCATACTGGAAAGAAAACACACAAGGCAAGGAGGATCTGCAAATAGAATTATGTTAATTCAAGTGCTTGGTGAAGAGGAAGATTATTATTCTTTGCTTGAAGACAAAGTGACTTTGTTGTACAGTGAAGGGAAGTTCATTTAACTACCAGGACTTAAAACACTCCTGATGCATATTTACTCACACTTTCAGGTATGGCGGGTCATGCTAAAGGCTCAGATGGTGTGCGGTGTAAGAGCAAGGTAAGAAAAGTGCATTAGTGACATTGGGACCTGGTTTGTTTTTATGGCTTTGTAAGGAAGCATCAGTCAGTACCTTTACACACTCTCTGTAAGTCAAGCTTTAGTTATAGCTTGGCTAGGCCATTTAATGAGACTACTGTCCTTGTCCTATTTTACTTGTACAAGCAAGGCAGAAGAATTGATTAATTACCCAAAGTATGTATGACTTCACTACAATAGGTACCGACATCTAATAGGTCAACCGGGGAAAGTACTACCAAGTACCAAGGGGAAAGCTCTTGGTAGTACTGGACCTTCTCCCGGTTGACCTATTACATCACACACCAAATACTTGACAAACAAGTTAGCTATTGGCTAATGGCAAATTGAGCGCTGAAAACATGGACACCTTTACATCACTGTACATTTCGTACCTGCTGTACACTTTCCTGTTTGTACAAATGGGATGCATACTTTACCCTTACGTTTCATGGTTATGATGCTATCTGAAGGCAGAAGACACCAACAAATACATTGTTGGTCGCTTCTTCCGTCTGTTCTGAATATTATTCGACATCTGTGTAACCCGCATTATCTGGTCCAGAGTACGTATGCTGGTTCGACTAACACAGTTATTTGGAATAATGTCAAGTTGACATACTGACTGTTTTAAAACTGATGTGAGCAGCAACAGGAAGCCAGTGGAATGGAGCACTGAACAATTGAGGAGGTTAAAATCGAGTCTTGCAGCTGCATTTTGGGTCTTTCACAAGCGTCAAATTACATACCTGCTAGTCAGACCTGCCTGGCAACATTGACACCTTACCAAGCATGCTTGACATCATCTGAGTTTTTGTTTTGCAGTCCTTTTTTTGATAGGCAAAATGTCTTTTGTCTCTTTTGACAAAATATGAAGTTATAGAACCACATTCAGGGGCACAGATACCATTTAGTCACCAAGCATGCACACCAAGCCTTCTGATCGATAATACTTGCATGGGAATGGTTTAGTTACTTGTTAATTATACTTAAGGACAGTGGTGGCTCAGAGGGCTAAGGCACTGAGTCACTGATCGGAAGATTGGCAGTTCGATTCCCAGCTCAGCCAGATTGCCATTGTTGGGCCCTTTACCCTAACTGCTCCAGGGGCGCTGTACCATGGCTGACGCTGCGCTCTGACCCCAGTTATGCTGGGATATCCGAAGAAGGAATTTTACTGTGCTATACTGTATATGTGACAAAAATGAAGGCTTTACTGAAATTCTTTTGGCAGTGCCTATAGTAGCCTGCATAAGTGGGAATCCCGACAAGTGTACTGTAGCCTCATTATGCAGACACAGTCAGTTCTCAAAACTTTGGCCTGTATGGACTCTGTCCTTATAATTTCTTAATGATAGAAACACAAGATCTATGACGGTTTAAGTGTAAAATACATTGTAGACTGATTTTCTTTTTAATTAAGGCAACAGAGAAGCCTAAAGGCTATGCTATTAAATATCTACTATTGGTTGACCAGACTGTTAAAACATTCCACCACTGAAGAACAAATTAGGCTAATTTAAGCTTAATTTAAACTTACTATGTGTTATTTTGTGCAAAGTGTGGTTTAGAATTTACAGCAAATAAGTCTAATGAACCTTATTAAGTTAAGGGCATTTTAACTATCTATGCAATAAAATCAGTAACACACACATTAACATTAATAGAACTAAAAAAAAAAAAACTTCTATGAAGGAAACATAAAATGACCCTGATATGTTGAATGTTAAACACAGATATTTAAATGTTATATTTATTCATAAAGTACACAATTTAGACTATGCATAGTTGAAAGATGGGGGACTTTTTCCTTGCATGGAAGCACAATGCTTAAACATATTTATTTAGCTAAAAACAATCCTGCTTTAGTTTTAGTGTGAAGATGAATTTGGTTTTGCATCCCATGGGACCGAGAAAAGTAAAACTAGTGTACACCAAAGTAGTATCCTAAAGTAGTAATAAAACTAAAGTAGTACACTAGTAAAAGCAGGCGTAAGAAATCATTTTATTCTTCTGATTTGTCAAAATGTCTTTTTCTCTCATGTTATTATTATTATTATTATTATTATTATTATTATTATTATCTGTGATCTAAGCACTTGCTCAACTTCAACAAACTTTCACAACGTTAAATATCAGTGACTTTACTGTACCATTTTGAGCTCATTGCTCCTACTTATGTTTAGTGACATTGACCTTATTGTCATTTGCAGTTCTGTGTACTTAATGGAAAAACTGGAGTAAAATTATAAATCATAGATTTTAATTAGCTAATTTTGATTATGTGCATATATCTGTGGCTAACTACAGTACAGTGGAACCTCGGATTGTGAGTAACTTGGTTTACGAGTGTTCCGCAAACCGAGCAAAGATTTTTAATACATTTTTAATCAGAAACCAAGCAAGTATTAGTTTACGAGCGCCGAGTATCATGTATAACGCATGCGACTCTTATTTTGACACCGAGCGGCAAGTGATCACAACTGAGCCAATGATTTTTCTCTCGCTTGCGCTGCGGGAATTATAGGTAATCGTCTCCCCTGCTGTGTCCCCTGTGTCAAAATAAGAGTCCCCTGCTGCGTCTTAGTGCTCGTCTCTTATAATCAACATCTCCCTCTCTCTTCTGTCTGCGTGCGTAATTTGACTCTGTGCCCCCCCCCACACACCGACACACACACACACACACACACTTTTTACACACAAACACTTACTTTGTGTGTGTGCGTGCGCACACGTAATTTGACACACACACACACACAGATCTCCCTGGCACTTTACACCCGCGCTTTATTTACACAGAAAACAGCGCTGTTGCGATTCTTTTCAAAGGTAAGGTGCTGGTTCATTTGTTATTTTTTATTTTTTACTTTACACCAGAGGTTCCATTAGTATGCTCACGCGAGTGTCATTAGAGAGATTTCTTTTTTTCCCTGTTAAAACAATGTTTGCATTGTGTATGTTAGTTGTGACACTTACAAAGCAAGGTGTGTGAGAGAGTTTTACTGTTTAAGACGAGGCGAGGGGCTAATTCCACACACACATTTATTGTTTTGCGCTGTAGAACGAATAATTTGAGTTTTCATTATTTCTTATGGGAAAAGTCTATTGGGTATTTGATCGTAATCCAAGGTTCCACTGTACCTGTAAATCACATTTATGGCACAGGAGATATGTACGTTTAATGACACCGAAAATATCAATGTTAGTAAAATAAATGTCCTTAATTCCATTTAAAGAGTTTAAGTGTGTTAATTAGTGCTTTTCATTTAACCTTATTTTTCTCTCCTTATGCGCATTCTTTTAACCAGCATTATAAATGGGGATCACAGCAAGTGAACAGAAAGCCATTGTACTATTATTTGTTCATGGATTAGAGTACAAATGCTTATTGTAATGCAATAGACAAATACAGAATACATTTAATAGGAAGATACCAAAGATGTATGATTGTTTTTAATATTTTCCCCTCCATTTTTATGCTTCGATTCAAAACACTTCACATAGATTTAGAATTTTTTACATTCTTACCTTAGATTCATAAACACAACCATTTCATTATCTTCTCTTAATGGAAGTCCTGTATCTTTATATCAAAACCATATTTAGAGCAATGTGTCTTTTCTTGAATTCAATTAATGCTTACTCAAACAGTATGGGGTTGTTTTTTATTACACCAATGAATCAATTAATTATTTTTCTTATATAAGTGAATGCAATGTTTTGTTTTTACTTCTTCCACAAAAAGAAATAATGGAAAGACTTTATTTTATAATAATACCTCACTAATGACACAATTAAAATATGTTTTCAAAGACTTAATAGGAATATAAAAAGTTATTTTACTGCACTAAATTATAAGCACGTCTGTGTTTTAACAGAAATCCATATCTCTTTGGTTAGATTAATTTTTTCTCCAGCTGACTTAATTGTCTGCGGAAAGAAAATAAATTATTATAAATATTACCATTTTCTCTAGATTCCTCGTTTTTTTTTTTTTAATGATTATTTTAGAGAACATTTTAATTAAAAGTTAACATGTTTTGAATTATAAAATCAAGAATGAAAATAACAAAATTAGTTTTCATGGTTACCTGCAGGAAGAACATTGTCCATATAGTATCCTTCATTAGTTATGTTTCCAGCAGGTTTGTACTGACCAACGACAATGACAGTCTTTTCATCAGAGGCCAAGCCCACTCCAACTTCAGTGGTTGATTTCCAGACAACCTGGGTGAAGTGTCCTGCAAATGACATCAAATTAGATTCAAGACTCAAGCAAAATGTCTGGTAAATACCAAGCAGCTAAAGGTTCACAAAATCGTCTTCATACTTATTTTGTCCTGCATGCTATAATAAATACATTAATTGATTTCTTAAATCAGATTTACCTGTGTCGGGTTGATCACCAGGTTCACTGAAATCATAGTCTTTAATCTCGCTGTACCAACTGTCCACAGGTTCATCTCCTAAAGTGTGATGGAAGTTTATATTTTATATACAAAATACAGTGGAACCTTGGATTACGAGCATAATTAGTTCCAGAAGTGGGCTCGTATTCCAAAACACTTGTAAACCAAATCATCATTTCCCATAAGAAATAATGAAAACACAAATTATTCGTTCCACAGCCCCCCAAAATAAATACATAAAAATAATTAATACAATCTATAAAATGAAAAAAAAAATGAATCTGTACTTTACCTTTAAAAAAAGTACAAATAAATCCTGACAGATAAGTGTTTCCGTTGGTGCGCGCAGGTGCCGTGTGTGTGTGTGTGTGTGTGTGTGTGTGTGTGTGTGTGTGTGTGTGTGTGTGTGGAATTAGCCCCTTCCCTCGCCTCGTTTTACACAGTAACTCTCCTCCTCCCTCTCCCCACATCGCTTTTTAAGATTCGTAAACAAACACACACACACACAACGGAAACACCGTTTTAACAAGAAAAAAAGAAATCTTTCTGAGACTGGCATGAGCGTATATTAACGGACTCACTTTTTAAGTTTCACAACAAACGCATAAACACAGCGGAAACACCGTTTTAACGGAAAAAAGCGAGACTGGCATGAGCGCATACTAACAGAATCACTTAAGTTTCACAACAAACGGACACACATACAAACACGGAAACACCGTTTTAACAGGGAAGAAAGAAATCTCTCTGACCTGGCGTGAGCGCATACTAAGGGAATCACTGCTGTAAAGTAAAAAAAAAATAATAATAATAATAATTAACCAGCACCTTACCTTTGAGGGTGAGAGAGCCCTGGAAGTAATAAAGGTTCTCGCCATCATCAGTATCACTGTGCAGCAAAGTTTCCTCGGCCAGTAAATGCTCAGCCCATGTCTGTGCAGTACTGCATAAGTCTTGGCTTATGGTCAAAGCAGGGACACCATGTTTCTTTCTGTACTCATTATGTTTAGCAAGAAACTTTGATTTAAAGATTTCATCTAAAAAGGAATAAACAGAATGGGTGTAAATGTCTCTTTAATGCAAATTATTTTTTAAACAAAATATACAGTACATAAAGGCAAAGATAATACAGTTACCAACTAACCTGCCATAGGTGGCAATAATGTGAAGCTACAAAATATATATATTTAATCCACCCATTTGTTATGCATTAATGCATTCAATCAAATTTTATATATAAAAATATTATAATAATTATTGATATTAATATACTAGCAGCATCATACTGTGTTTTTCTCTTTGCCTCGTGATGATTGCACTCTGTCGTTTTTTCTTAACTTGATGAAACAGTGTACACAACATATATATTTATATACTTCCTGTTACTATTCTGTTGAAGGTGAGTTAACTGGTCTGTTCAATAATTCCAGTTAAAAGGAAATCTGGGCTTATTTTTCCTTAGAAGCAAACAAAAGACCTAGTCTTCACTCTCTTTGTAAAGGAAGCATTGAGGCGTGACTTCTTCAGTCAGTTTCTCTGGAACTCGCATCTGCTCCTGTAGATATACGTAGGTATACAGTAACTTCTATATACAGTATAATGCCATAAGAGCTAATAATAATATTTGTATTAAAGTTAAGATTCTCATCCTTAAATTATGTCCATAGTCAAGCACTCTACACTCAAGCCCTCTCAATTTATGGTTATGGAAGAGGAATTATTTCTTAAGGTTTCTTTCTCTTTTTGCCTCAAGGACTTTTTTTCTTGCTACCGTCACCTCTGGCCTGCACATTCTTACAACTGGGTACAACTGCCATATCAGCACAGTTACATTAACAACTATATAAAGAACATAGTCTTTAATCTCGCTGTACCAACTGTCCACAGGTTCATCTCCTAATTTGTGAAGGAAGTTTATATCTTATATTCAAAGTACAGTTATAACTACATGTACCTGTATGATTGCTACCGACAATTATTGTTCTCTGTTTGTACTTTTTTACAAAACATTTCAGCTGTTCAGAAATGTTTGACATATTCCCTTATTTGGCAAAACATAATCATTCTGTCTGTGAATGCTGCAATTAAAATTCCCCGACTTTCACTTCTGTAACATACAGTAATTTTGTGGGTGTGACAGAATTAAATGTACAAATGGCAGGCACACCAAGGAATTGCGTGTATGTACTGTATGTATTCTCTCTCTCTCTCTCTCTCTCTCTCTAGACCTTTTTGCACATCCTGATCAAGGTGGGAATGGTGGAAATTCGTTACTCACCATTCTAATCAAAAGCCATCGAGATGGATTGAACTAAGAAATCAAATTAATTGATTTCTAAAATCAGATTTACCTGTTTCTGGTTGATCACCAAGTTCACTGAAATCATAGTCTTTAATCTCGCTGAACCAACTGTCCATAGGTTCGTTTCCTAATTTGTGAAGGAATTTTATATTATAAAGCCATCGAGATGCAATGAACCAAAAAATCAGCAGAGTTTAAAGCTGATCAGCAGGAGGAGTAATTTTTTAGCTCATTAAATATATTTAAGTGTTTCAAAGTACATTTACAGCATTGGACTCATCCTAGCAATAGGGTATGTAGAAGTCCCATCCTGACAAATTCTACATTAAGATTTATCATTGATTACAAATATTTGATTTAATCTATAATTAGTTGGATTGTCACAATCCAATATTAGAATATAAAGACAGGACTTAAACACAGCATGTTTTTTTTTTTTTCAGTCAAGAATACATCAGAAATGAAGTGAATCGGGGAGAGAAGGAGGACTGGCCTCCTAACCTTTGGCACTGAGCATTTCATTTGGTGAGTAATGTAAATGTTTGTGGCTAGGAAGAGCACCTCAGAAATAATTTTAGCCACTGTATCATATGCATCATAAGTTATATGTCTTCATCTGGGACCCTAATTGGTGGACCACCTCAAGCTTAAATGGTTGAAGTGCAATGTAATAACAAGAAATTTGCACAGTGGAATCTTTGATGAGGTGGTCAATACATGCCCAGTAGATGCATCCTTAGAATGTAGGGTAGGATAGACTGGGAAAGAAAAAGGTTTAGTTGGAGTCTGTGCCTAAGGAGTGGCTTTAGGAAGGAGAGCTCTGAGGAAGACACGCATTGAGGGAGGGGGCATCATGCATCTTGATATGCCCAGTTTGTTGTCAAACATCAAACTATTCCAGTACTAACCTGTCCAAAAAGTTATGTCAAGTCATAGATAGCAAGCACCCACCTCCAGCTGGCATTGTTCAGCTGTTATGCAAGAAAAAATGGAAGCTGAACTCATTGAAGCTCAAAGCTAGTCCGATCAGGTTGGTACTTATACAGTGATAGTGATTCCATTTTTCCCAGGCCTTTTTTTGATGCTTCACTAATCTGTGGCACACCAGAAACTTCTTCTAGTATTCTTTCATTAATTTTGAATCACTGGTTTTGAACTTGACCTGGTTCATAGATTCATAGACTGTACTTTCCACACTTGATTTAATCATTCATTGATTCTGAATTAAAAGCTTTTTCTTCTGACTCGTGGATTGTATGACTATTTTTCGTTTCTTTTTACATGGCTTTTACTGGTTTATGAATTTTAGAACTGTATTCATCTCTGTTGGATTTATTATTTTGGTCTTATGAATTACTGATGTTGAACTTTGCCTAATTCACATACATAACTATATTCCCCAACTTATCTCAAGTTCTCAACCATTTGACTAAATAGCAATTTTCATTAAATCAGCGAACCTTATATTTTTGACTGTGTGTCTGTTTATGGGTCCATCTTGCCTGTTGGTTATGAAGCATTGAACTATGCTTTGAGCTTCAATGTGAGGCATATGTCATTGTTCTTCTCACTAGAAGAGCTCAAGAGTAGGGAATGGTTCTCTCGTGGACTCAGGTCATACCCCTAGCCAATGTTTCTGCTTTCCTGCTAAGATAATTGTTGACTACAATCCCCAGAGTTCTCATGACTCAGAGGCAGACCAGGACCTTCAACATTCCCCTCATTCCTTTCAAATCCCCTCAAGCAGACAGCCATCATTCATCATTCATCATCATTAATGAACTATCCCAATTAACTTTAGGAGGTCAAACAATAATTCTGAGAAAGCATCATCATGATGAACAGAACACATGCTGCACTGGTGATTGTTTTCCCATGGTTACTTCACAAGCACAATCCGCACAAAGGACGGTCCGATAACTCCATACTTGGATGGGGCTCTCCTTGTTTGTCTTCTTGCCAAAGTCTGCCACAAAACTCATGAATTATCCAGGCATTGAAGATGAATTTCATGACCTATCTGGAGTACCCCTGAACACTTGGATCTCAAATCAGTTTTCAGCAAGTCCAAAGCAACTCCCACCACTCAGATCATAATGTGGCAGGGTAAGTGTTTGTTTTTGTTTGTTGACTTGGTTGGGGCGTGGTTGTCCGGTTAATGAATGGAACGCAGTCTATTTAAGGACCCTTACTTTGACGCATGGGGACTTGTCTTGTGGTTTCAGGGTTCACCTCAACCTGTTGTGTCCATTCCCGTTCTTGGTTCCTGATTGTGTTCAGGTAGGATTGGATTCGGTTAATGGTGTAACTATGTGAATAGTTTAAGGCTAATTTGCACTATTTATAGTTTAATTTTAGTGGAGTCAGCGGACGAGTCAATTGGAGTATTTGTGGTGGAGTGCGCTTTCAGGTATGCCAGTATTGATAATAGATTTCTTTTCATTAATAAAGTCACTTTTGTAGCAAGTATATTTAGTGTATTGTTTATACTGTAGTTACGGCGCCATTAGAAGGGTGAGAAGGCTAGATTGAGTTGCAGCCCCTGCTGTGAGTAATCGTACAGCTTCATGTGGAGCGTTTGTTAACCCAAGTAAGTATTGTTTTTTCCTTTTTATTTCGGTCGGTCATGCACGGTCAACTATAAAAGAAATTGTGCTCTAATGTGCAATTGTTTTTGTACTAGGAGTGAGGTGAAATAATGATTCCTGAGCCTTATTCTTAGCTGATAACGCTATACTGTATGTGACGCTGTTGCTGTTTTGCTTATGGCTGTTGTGGATCCTTAGCTTGAGACTCGGCTCATATGTGGGCCGTTGGGCTGGTAGCTACTGTACCGTCTGTGTGCTGATTCAGGGTTTACTATTTTTATTTTTGACTTGCTTTCTCATTTAGTTTTTGTTTGGTGTGGATTGAATTGTCCTCATTGGTAGATTCTTCCTTTTTGGTTGTTTTTGTGTATTATGTTGTGATGTTGAAAGTGTTCGTGTTATTTATTTTCTGGCTGTGTTAGTGTGGATTGTGTAGCCCTCATTTTATGGTGTGGTGTGTGTGTGTGTGTGTGTGTGTGTGTGTGTGGTGTGTGTCTTTACTTTCCATTAGGAGCCAGGCATGGTGTGGAACATCGGAGGCTAGCTGCTTTAGTTTGGGTGTGTGCTTCACTGAGTGCAGGTGTGCCAACACAATTTCCTTGCAGTGGGTGCATGGCATTTGATTTGATGTGAATTTGGGTGGGTTTTGGATGATTCCCTGAGCTGCAGCCTGCCTGTTCTGTTCCTGCTGGCCCCAGAGGAATAGTCTTACGAAATCATTTTTGTTTATTGTTTCTGTGTTTCTTGCAAGTATTTTATTGTTGACCTTTTTAATAATAAACTATATTTTGTATTGGTACCCACGCCTCACTTGATTTTTATCCTTGCCTTCGATTGGTAAAACCTACCTGCGTGTCTTTTATTGGGAGTATTTCCTTGGCGCCCCACCAGGGTGGCGTAGTTGGATCAAATTTAATTTGTAATTTTCTTCCCTTTGGGATGTCGGATTGCCACAATAAGATTGCATCCCAGACCTGCCTGGAACTAATCATCCTATGGGGTTGTCTCTATGCTTTTTCACCCTTATGCAGAGAGGCCATGGACAAATATATAATGGAATTATCTGGCATTCCTCTTCACCTTTTTTTTTTTTTTTGTGGAAAAAAATAATTTGATTACAGAGGCTTCAATGAAATCCCAATAAAGAATTGTTACCCATTCCCACTGTGTTCAAACTATTGCAGGGTGCTACGTAAAATTTTCATAGTACATAATGGCACTCACTCATAGTGATTCTCTCTGGCCCAAGACCCCATCTTACTGTAGTGAAAACAATCCTACCACCATGTTCAGACACTGGTAGGCTAGAGACACTGATGGAACTGAAGAACTAATCCTGAGCAATGTGTGCCCTAAATGACTTTGTCCATCTCATGATCTGGTGTCAGTTCTGACTTGGAGGCATAGTTCTAGATTGGCCTGCCATCCAGAGAAAAGCCTGAATGCATGTGCAAATTCAACAGCATTTCTGTTGGCCCATTAAGGTGAACACAGGGACATTTGTGGCATTTTGTGACAACTGTGAACTGAATAGGTCAAGCAACAAGACCCTGTCTGGTCTCCTCGGTCCCATAGTCCTTGGTCCCATATTCCTGCAGATTTTATCATTGGACTTTTGATTGCCATGCATTTCTGACCATTGTTGACCAAGTCTGCCCACATTGTCCCTCTCTGTGGGCTGCCCTGTGTCAACGAAACAGCTGACCTGCTCATTCAACATGTCTTGTGCCTCCATAGTCTTCCCACAGACATTGTTTCTATACACAGTTCCCTACTCAGCTTTGTCCTGGAGCGCATTCTGCAAGCTTATTGGTGTCTTCCATAATCTATCATCTGGATACCATCCTCAATCCAGTGGGCAGGCTAGCCACAAACTGGAGGCAACTATCAGGTGCATGGCACCCCAGTCCCCACAGTCTTAGGGCAAAACCTTGCCTTGAAACAAGCATGATCACAATTCACTGCCCTCATCCGTCACAGGTCTCTCTCTGTTTCATTGTTGTTTTGGTAACCAACCACTGCTCTTTTGTATCCAAGAACAAGAGACAGTGGTTCTGTCTGCCCAAGCATTTGTTTGTAAAAGGGCCGAGTTACAAGCCTCCCATGACATGTAAGTTACACTTCAGGTACATTTCCTGATTCATTATTTCCAATTATTGTTCCATCAGTGTCCTCATACCACTTATTATTCACTGCTTCAACACCTTGTCCACTTATTGAAGGAGACGAAACCTTTACTACATACTGTATGGACTGCTTAAATCACAAAACCAATGGAGAGGGTTACAATATCTGGCAGCCTGGGAACGTTATGGACAAGGAGAAAGGAGCTGGGACCCAACCAAGTTAATTTTGGACCCTTCTTTTAGAATTCAGATAGAAAACCGTGTTTATGCTGTTTCATTAATTTGCTCATTTTGAAATACTGGCTTTGAACTTTATCCAGGTAACATATTACAAGACTGTGTTTGCCCTGCCGAATGGATTCATTTGTTCACACTGAATTCTCGGCTTTAAAATTCACCTAGCTCTTGGATTTTGAGACTGTGCTCTTCTCTGTTTGATTTATTCTTTTGGTTTACTGATGTCAAACCTTGTTTGACTCACAAACTACAACACAGTGCTTCACCAGTAGGATTAACAGTTCAGTAAGAAAAGCAGTTATGCCTCAGGAACTGAAAGATACTGTATTTAATGCAGCATTATACTGTTAAATTATTTATGATAGTATACTGTACTTTAATTCTAAAATATTTGAAAAAAGCTAAAAAAAAAATATGGTAAAGATAAAAAAAAAAAAAAATACAGTATAGTTGCTGATGAAACTGCTGCCAGGCAAATGCTGTAAATTATAGTAAAGGTTTTACAGTTTAACTACAACTGTATCATACTTTATTTTGTATCCTACATATTTAAAATTTTTAATTCCTGTTATCCGTTATCACCCAGATGAGGATGGGTTCCCTGTTGAGTCTGGTTCCTCTCAAGGTTTCTTCCTATTGACATCTCAGGGAGTTTTTCCTTGCCACCGTCGCCATCACCCTTGGCTTGCTCATCAGGGACAACTTCATTACTATCAAGACACATTTTTTAGCTAATAATGAAATTACAATTATAAATGATTATTATATGATGTTTTGAAAGAACAGAAGTTATTTTATTGCACAGTAAATTGCATACACTTCTGTCAATATGTAACATGCTTCAGTACAAATCCATATCCGTATGGTTTTAGGTGTACTACTAGCAGATGTCTTACTTTCCTGTAGAATAAAGATAAATTATCATTAGACTTATTGTTTTCTTTAAGGTTTTCTTTAAAAAAAAAAAGAAACAATCAAGGAAGAAAGAATAACCTTTTATTCTCATAATTACCTACAGGCAAACATTTCCTTCGAAGAATCCTGCTTTGCATCCAGTCGGTCTGTACCAACCATCCACATAGAAATTGGTTCCATCGGTGGCCAAACGCACTCCAATTTCTATGGTTGATTTTCATACAACCTGGGTAAAATTTGCTGCAAATTACAGTGAATCCGTTACATTCACTATTTCATAAATTTTAAACTACTAATAACTATATATATATATATATATATATATATATATATATATATATATATATATATATATATATATATATATATATATATATATATTTTATCTATTTGAATTTTGTTCTCATTTTCTGCACATAGAAATTGATGACTTCATCAAATATTGCAGGTTTCCTAAAATCATAGTGTTCCATCTCGCTGTACCAGCTGTCCACAGGCTCCTCTCCTAATGTGTAAAGTAGATATTTAAAAAAATATTTTAAATCATAGGCCATTTAAAACATCCCACAATTAATTGGCAGAAATTAAACAAATAAAATGCAGAAAAATATTACTGCATGAGTAATTTCTCATGCAGATGCAAAGCATTCATTTCTTATGCTAAGCATTAGTGTAAATATGGTTTTCAAGACAGTTTGCTCATTCACATTCAGTAATGGCATTACGGCATCAGCTTCATGTAAGGAAAACAGCATTTTACAAAAAAAAAAATCGATCACTTTTATTCTGTAAAATTGTAATTATAATGTGCAGACTGCATTTCTAAAACATTACAATGGTGATCTGGGTGTATGTTTGCTCTAAGGGTTTGTTTGCTAAAGGGAGACAAATTGTTCCCTTTTGGATTAATAAAAACATAAGCACAATTATGAAATTATATAAAATTTTGTCTATGTGTTAAATAGTCGTTAATTAATTAATTAATTAATTCATTCATTCATTCATTCATTCATTCATCTTTGGTAGCCAAAATGTCTTGATCAGGGTCTTGCAGGAACCTGAGCAAATCCCAGGAACTTACACCTTGGCAGGTTTTTCGGAAGTAGAAGCAAACTTCAGAATCTGGATTGTTCAAAAAATCATTTCTATTCATATTCATATACATATCTATATCACATTAAAAACCGCAAAATTCTTAGCAAGGATAGAAAATCTTTTGGCGTTATGTTCCCTACAAAGTAGTTACTTGCAGTCAAAAACCTTGTGGTTAGAAGCAACAACGCACCCTGTTGTAAACGTCCTAGGCACATCTGTCTGTACCCATAAATGCTGTAATAATCATTTACTGCAGCTCAGAAGAGCCCTTATTTATTTATTTTTTTAGTTGGTTATTTGTTTACTTATTTTACAGTGTTCTTCTAAAAAGTTACATTTACATTTAGGCAGGAATTGACAAATGCTCTTATCCAGAGCAACTTACATCAGTGCTTTGAAGTCTCCATATATTATTAGACTGTATTACTTGGGTACTAACTAGAAGTTCCAACAGTCAAACACTGTAAAAAATGATTGATTATTTATTTATTTTTGGATGAGGGGGTAGTGGGGCATTTAACCCAAATACCTAAGAAACACATAGCTCTTTAGACGTTGCTTAAACAGCTCAGTAATAGAATAAACGGTAAGTGTTTAATAGACTTATTAATGACAATTACACTGAAATTAATTTTTCAATGTGGTAAGTCAGGATTAGCCATAAGCTAGTATAGAATTGTGTAATATAGCACATATTGTTTGGACTTACAAATCAAAGACTTGTTTTAAGTTAAAAAAAATAAATAAAGAGGAATACAGAACACATACTGTATAGTACTGAAAACTGACTATCCTGCCATAGCTGCTGAGAATGTGATGCTGCAAAATGTTTACATATACGCACATATATTTTCTCATTCTGTGAATGTATGTATGTACGTATATGTTTTTTTTTTGTTTTTTTTTTTACGTTCTGCATGGTAGGATGTTGCAGTGGAAATCATGCACATTTAAATGCATTCCTTATGTAACAAACATGTCTGTTTGCAGACATGAATTTAAATGTGCATGATTTCCACTGCAACATCCTACCTTGTTTCTTCTCTTCTTGGAGGTTGCAGTTATTTTTCAGCTTGTTGCAGCAGCCAAGATAGCCCAATGTTGAATGGCAAATGTTGGGACAATGGCAGCGCATAAGTTGGGTCAATGTTGGCATCAGTGGTTGACCCAACGTCAATTTGTCCCTTTGTCACAATGTTGGTTCAGTAGATAATCACAAATTTAATTTTGCATCCTACATATTTTCAATTTCCAATATTAAAATATATATGGTATTAATAATGTTATGTAATTAAATCATATTAGAATTTGTATTTGCCATAATGGAAAACAGTGTGCTTTATTTAATTCATTTGCTTATAATATAATGTTTTATTAGTTAAATTACACATTAATAAAATTTTGTCATTATGTTAAATAGTAATTAATGAATTAATTAATTCATTCATTCATGTTCGGTAGCCAAAATGTCTTGATCTGGGTGTTGCAGGAACCTGACCAAATAATACAAAACAGTGTGCTTTATTTAATTCATTTGCTCATAATATAATGTTTTTATTAGTTTAATTATATATTAAATGTTCTATAACTGGATCATCCTGTGAGGTACTTGCCATATTAATACACAACAAGACTGGATGCAGTGCGCCTCAATTTATTAATGTGCTTACAATATAATGTTTTTATTACAAACCCGATTCCAAAAAAGTTGGGACACTGTACAAATTGTGAATAAAAACAATGAGTGCAATGATGTGGACATTTCAAAATTCAATAATTTATTCAAAATACAACATAGATGACATATCGAATGTTTAAACTGAGAAAATGTGTCATTTTGAAATAAAAATAAGTTGATTTTAAATTTCATGGAATCAACACATCTCAAAAAGTTGGGACAAGGCCAACATGTTTTCATTTCGTCCGTTGGGTCAACATTGGCTCATTGGTGGGTCCAAAGATAAGTTAGGTTCAGTAGATAAACACATGTTTTTCTCCAAATGAGACACAGTAAACATTTCTAGGACTCACTATTTAACCATAATCCCTATAGTTCTCACCTCGCTATGGCTCCATATGCTATGGTATTCACTGGCAACAGGTCGACAGCCTAGCATAATAGTGCCTAGCTAAACATCTTTCTCACTACATTACAGCAAACTACTAACTGCACTCATGTTTTCATATTACCACCACATATTCTTAACACTCTTATGTCTTACTCAAGGGTATTTATATCTCATTTGGGGAAATACTGTATTAATACCACCTGTAGTTAGGAGCAAAGAGGGACAAAAGTTTAGCTTGTGTTTACACTAGCTTAGCTGCAGGGCTTAATCAGCAGCACCTGGCCTCTGTGTGGTTTTAGGTTCCTCACAGCGATAAGCGCCATCTAGTGACCTGTTTGACAGTTGAGCATAAAGTCCAGTACAATGAATTTAATGCTTACATTTTAGAAAGACTGTGTTTGCCCTGCTGCATGTATTCATTTCTTCACTCTCAATTACCGGCTTTGAAATTCACCTGGGATTCTCCTACAGTATATTGATCTACATTCTGGGATTGTTCGGAAAAAAATCCAGTGCTATAAGACTCTGGTCAATTTCAATTCAATGACTGAGGAAGTTTGTTGTCACTGTATAGCATAAGTTTTAAAATGCAAAATTAACAAATAATAATAAATAAATGACATAAAAAAATCATCCAAGGTTCAGTATTAAAAGCAGTTATGCCTCAGGTACCGAAAGGTACTATATTTAATGCAGCATTATTCTGTAAAATAATTTATAGCAGTATAGTGTACTTTAATTCTAAAATACAGAAAAAAGTGGCTTTGAAATTAACCTGAGTCACAGATTATGAGGCTGTGCTCATTTGCTCATTCTGAAATACTGGCTTTGAATTTCGGAAAACATTTTTGCCAAACCATAATTCCCTGATCATCGTTTTGCAAGTTCTCAACTTGTTTAAAAAACAACTCATTATTTTTCTTTAAGCAATGTTTTTACAAACTTATGTTTGTGATGCCTCTAGTGTGTTTTTTTTTTTTGTTTTTTTTTTTGTCAACTACATTGTAAGGCTTTTATGTAATTTTACAGCAGTTTTAACAGAATTGTAATGTACTTTCAAGAAATCAATATCATGCTAACAGTAAATATAAATTACAGGCTGGCTGTAAATATACAGAAGTTTTGTGTCTTCAACCTGCTTTATCCATAATAATGTCATATTATAAAGGCAGACCGTTTTAAATCTAAGAAATCAACGACTGAGGAAGTTTATTGTCACTATATAGCATTATACAGTAAAACTATTTATAGTAGCATGCTGTACTTTAATTCTAAACTACAGAAAGAAGCTATATATACATATCCGCATATAGTACAGTATATGTACAGTATAGTTGCTGATGAAGCTGCTGACAGGCAAATGCTGTAAATTATAGTTTAACTTTTCATTACCTATAGTTTATTTTTTATTTCCTTAAAATATATTGGTATTAATTATGTTATATCACTGAATCATATTAGGATTTTTACTTGCCATAGGAATACGCAAGACTGGAAAATAATGTGCTTTATTTTATTCATGTGCTTACACAATGT
Organism: Clarias magur; assembly: GCA_013621035.1. Lineage (NCBI taxonomy): Eukaryota > Metazoa > Chordata > Actinopteri > Siluriformes > Clariidae > Clarias > Clarias magur. The sequence goes on along the minus strand of QNUK01000128.1, from coordinate 710,267 downwards.
GTCATGTTTTTATTAGTCAGATTACACATTAGTTAGGACACAATTACAAATGATTATTATATGATGTTTTGAAAGGACAGAAGTCATTTTATTGCACTACACTGCATACACTTCTGTCAATATGTTAAATCCATATCTGTATGGTTTTAGGTGTACTACCAGCAGATGTCTTACTTTCCTGTAATAAAGAGAAATTATCATTAGAATGATTGTTTTTTTCAAGGTCTTCTAGTACTTAAAAATAAATCAAGGGAGGAAGATAAGATGGTGTCATAATTACCTGCGGGCAAAACGTTTTCTTTGAAGCATCCAGGGTTAGTTATGTTTCCTGCAGGCTTGTACTGACCGACCACAAAGACAGTTTTTCCGTCAGTGGCCAAGCCCACCCCAACTTCTTTGGTGGATGTCCATACAACCTGGGTGAAGTGTCCTGCGAATTACAATGAAAATTATATTTGTATATAAATTTTTTTACAGGTTTGAATTTTGTTCAAATTTTCTGCAGATACTGTAATAATTAATGCCTTCATCAAGTATTTCCAAATCAGCTTTAAAGTATCAGCTTTACCTGTGTTGGACCCAAATCCAGGGTTACTGAAATTATAGTCTTTTATCTCGCTGTACCAGCTGTCCACAGGCTCCTCTCCTAATGTATAAAGTAAGTATGTATGATTTTTCTTTTTAATTTAATCTAAAGCATGAGTAATATTTCAGCATGATTAATATTTCTCATGCAGAGACAAATGCGGGAAAAAATAAACATTCTTATGCTAAGCATTAGTGTAAAGAAGGTTTTGAAGACAATTTATTCATTCACATTCAGTAATGGCATTACCAGCTTCATGTAAGGAAAACAGCACTTTACAACAACAACAACAACAAAAAAACATCCCTTTGTTAAAATTGGAATCATAATGCAGACTGCATTTCTAAAACAGCAAAATGATGATCTGGTTGCTGAAGGTTTGCTCTAAAGATTTGTTTGCTAAACAGACATATTGTTACTTTTTGGATTAATAGGAACGTAAATACATGTACTGTACAAATTATTTAAAAAATGTTATTATTGTGTTAAACACTCATTCATTCATTCATTCATTCATTCATCTTTAGATTGTTTATTGTGACTAAACGGTATTCACTGTTTAGTCACAATAAAAACCACAACATTCTTAGCAAGGCTAGACAATCTTTTAGCGTTATGTTCCCTACAAAGTAATTAGAGTCAAAAACCTTGTGCTCAGACGCAACAACACACCCCGTTGTAAACATCCTAGGCACAACTGTCTGTGCCTGTAAATGCTGTAATTATCATTTACTGCAGCTCAGCCCTTACTTATTATTTTATTTTATTTATTTATTTATTTTACATTGTTTTTCTAAAAAAGTTACGTTTACATTTAGGCATGATGATTGACAGATGGTCTTATCCAGAGCAACTTACATAAGTGCTTCACAGGGTACTAACCAGTACCACCCAGGATTTATTTATTTATTTATTTATTTATAATAATAATAATAATAATAATAATAATAATAATAATAATAATAATTATTTATTATTATTAATATGCATGATGGGGCATTTAACCCAAATACCCAAGAAACACATAGGCCACTTGAAAGGTGCAGTAATAGAATATACAGTATATATAATAGAAAATATATATATACTTTTCTGCACTATTTTTTTTTATACATGTAATAAGTCATGATTAGCCATAAGCTAATGGCACATATTTTGCATACAAACATATTGTTTGGAATTACCTGTGAGCTTCTTTGGTGAAGAACTTTGGAAATAATAGAGATTCTCTCCATTGTCACTCTTACTATGCTGCAAGGTTTTTTTGGAGAGTAGATGGTCGGCCCAGGTCTGTGCAGAGCTGCATAAGTCTTGACTTATGGTCAAAGCAGGGGCACCGTGTTTGTTTCTGTATTCATTATGCTTGGCAAGAAAGTTTGCCTTGAAGCTTGCATCTGTGGGTGAATCATGGTATTCAAATCAAGGACTGTTTTTTTTTTTTTTTTTAAGAAGACAGAGAAATACAGAAAATACTGATACTGTAGCTGACTAACCTGCCATAGCTGCTGAGAATGTGATGCTGCAAAATGAAAGAAAACGCATACATGTATTTTCTCATTCTCTATTCATTAATACATGCATACAAACAGGTCTACTACATAAAAAATGCATTTAAATGTGCATGATTTCCACTGCAGCATCCTACCTTGTTTCTTCTCTTTGCAGTTATTTTTCAGCTTGATGCAGCAGTGAGCACAGCATGCTGTTATAAAGCCTTCTCACCCTAACCTGCTGAAGGAGGAGACTCCGCTGCTCCATTCATGGTATTTCGGGTAAGGATTAATCCCATTGGCTAGAAGATAAAGTCTACCATTCCTTAGAAATGTTATTTGATATTGGTGTTGAACCTTTTATCAGATTAAGTGATTGGTTTGCAAGGTCATTTTGAACTGATTATTGTGATTACAGATTCCCTGAGATGTCAACCTCTATTATCTTATTAGTCCACACTTCCAAAGAAGTAGCCATTATTATAAAAAATTTATAACGACCAAATTCTCGAAACAGTCTGCAGCCATTATCTGCTGCAATAAAAGGCTGCAGAGTGATTGTTCGACTATACGGGCCAAAGTAAAAGTATAAAATGATGTGAAAATATGACCATAATGTATGTATTTTCTGTTATATCAACACATCAGTATCACATTTACATACAGTTCATCAGTTTGTTTACTGTTGTGGATTAAATAAGAAAACAATTAAACAAGTGTTCCATAAAGACTTTCTTTTGGCTGTTGCCGTCAAAGGGTCGCCACAGCGGACCATCCGATCTGGACAGTATGAGATAAAATCTTCATTTCTCTATATAATCCCCTGCTACACTAATGAATTTATCCCAGTGTTTCACTAGTGCTTGGTAGCGCTGGCCCTCCACAAATTACTTCAGAGCTCCTGTAACTGTAGATACCCCAAAAAAAAAATAAAATAAAATAACCAAGAAAATAAATTAATTAATTAATTAATTAATTGATTAATTAATCTATTTCTTGCTTACTCATCCAAATTGCTTATGATTTAACTTGAACATATTGTATTTCCAAACAATGCCACTGCATATAATATTTATAATGTTACATCTTCTACTGAACTGTTAACATTTATGGCGACATGTTCAATAAAGTTTTAAGTTTTCATGTTGAATTTTTAAATAGCGCAAGGCTGTTAGACATTGTTTTTCTCCACCACCGTCATCACAGTAGCCATACTCTCATTTTTGGAATTATTGTAGATTTCCTCAACATTGGTCATGCACATACCACAAATTGTAAATCAATGTGACATAGAGAAGATTCACATCTACATGATGCATACTTTCTGTTTCTTCTCTTTTCTCATTATATTATGTTGTTATAATGTTGTTCCCCTGCTTAACACCATCCTAACACAAATGTGCACTTGACACTTATGCATTGAATTGAGTTTCAATGTATCTGAACTGGACCGTCCCAAAGCAGATGGTATCTTGTACACTTTCTGGGGGGGGGGGCTGGGTGGTGGGGGGGGGGGGGTTGCATGTTTAAAAAAAAATAAAAATTCATGACATTGTATGATTTTTTTGTTGGAACATCAGACCCAGAGTTTATTCTGGATGAGAAAGTTTATTGCCCATATGGCTAGGGCCTAAGTAATATCTTAGATGTATGCTTTGAAAGTGGAGCATTTAGTCCTTTACAGAAAGAATAGAGGAGAAGCTACTGTAGTAGACACTGAAAGAGAGAAGTCCTTTGTTAAAAGAAAGTTAGAACTCATAAATGGACATTTCAGTCGCCGAATGTTAAAGACCTTAGTTATTGGGCATCTAGGTGCGTAGTCTGGAACAAGGTACTGTATGAGGAACATATGTCCTTTTAATGTTTAAAATGTGAGTGGCTTCAATAAAGTGAGTTATGAGTTACTTTGAGTTACTTTGAACAATTTGAACCAAACCAACAAGCACCATTTTGAAAGAAGGGGTTCATCTGAATTATGGAGGGAAACCAACAGGTATAAGGTTGCTGTCCACAGGTTTTTATATTCAGTACCTGGAGGTAGAATACATTTCTGTAGCGCGGACAAAACATATACTTCTGATTTCTTGAGGAAGAAATCTAAGCACTTGCTCATTCAATCTGTATACTGTTAATCCTCTACAGTGTCTTGGAAAGGCTGGAGTCTATCCCAGGGGACTCTGGGCATTAAGCAAGCTACACCCTGGACAGGGTGTATGCTAATCCATTGCAGGAAATTATGAAATTGCAATGAATTTTGAAATGCCAATTAGCTTAATCTGTAGGACTATGGGAGTAAGCAGGCAGAACCTGGAGGAAACCAAGCAGAGGGAAAATATGCAATCTCAATGCACACAGTCCCAAAGTTTGGACTGTGTGGCGCGACACCACAGTGCTAACTGTTATGTCACCATGCTGCCATGATAGTACTGTACACGCATGTTATTTAAATCACATCATGCATGATGGAGACAATTTCTTAAAACTGACTTCTATTACTCAAAATGTTAGAAACATTTGTAGTGTTAAATGACTAGTTATATTTTAAACATTCATTCTTTCATCTTCACTAAACGCTTCAACCTGGTCACAGCTCGATCCAGAGCTTTTCCTGGGAACATAGTGTGTTAGGTTGGTACCCCTGTCCAGCTATAATGCAGGGCACAATGCACACACAAATTCACTTTTTTAATCGCACATAGGCCCAATTTAGTGTTGCCAATCCACAAGCCCAGGCCCCAGAACACTGTTTGTTTATACCCTTCTATCATATTTATGACCAGTTTATTACCCTACGTGACCCTCAGGCATCACTCTTTTTGCTTTCTTATTTGTTGCATTTTGTGCAGTGTGAAACCAAAACTAACCAAAGGACAAATAAACTAAGTGTATACGTTTTCCATTGACTCAGCAAACAGGAGTAATAAATGTATCATAAATAACTTTAGATGAAGGTGTGCCAAACCACTGTATGAGTTGAGGGCCATAACTTTGTCGTAATTGACACTTGGACCTTATTATATGCCTGCTTTGTAATTTTACAGTATGTGGGTTAAATGGCATAACTCCAACTGGTACAGATTAAACTTAGCTCTACTTTGTCATTTGCTTTACAATGAAAATAGCATGTCTTTGGATGTTCTGTAAGAAAATTGTATGTTGAAACCACCTTCATGGCGGTTTAACATCCACTAATTGTACATCTAACAGAGCTGTCTACATTTGCAATCAACAATACACAACACACAAACGCATCCAGTAAATGAGTCAGTACCTAATTCAGAGATAACACTGCAATAATGTAACCGTACTTTGGAGTTAGTTAGTCCCATGGAAACAATAATGAAAATAGAAACAATGAAAATGTTTAATTCAATTAAATTCTATTTATATAGCACTTTAAAAAATTGTCACAGTCGCAAAGCAGCTTTACACAAGTAAGAGAAAATTATGGAATTTTGTATGAAATGTGAAAAATGTGTATGAATCAAAATGATCCAATTGCCCTCGATGAGCAAGCTGAGGGCGACAGGGCAAGGAAAAAATTCTTGAGAAGTCAAATAGGAAGAAACCTTGAGAAGAAACAGACTCGACAGGGAACCCATCCTCATTTGGGTGATAACAGATAGCAGGAATTGTTTTGCAGACATACTGTGTGCTGGAAATTCATGCTGAAGGTCAAGTTAATATGGAATCGAGTTTATTAGTGGAGGCTGAGGTATAATGTAAGAAATTCCAGTCCTGGCTATTGAGCGACTGCAAGTCACAAGTCCTCAGAGAACAGTTGTCTGCATCAGCCAAGGCCAAGACCGTTCCCAGTCACCACACACATCCCAAGCAGACCACACGGGACGTCCATGTGACAACATCTGCAACCCGAAGCAGGGCACCAGAATGAATCAGACAGGTCCAAAGGAGTGGAGGGGGTCTGGATCACTGGAAGTTCAGGAGAGAGAGAGAGAGAGAGAGACGGAGAGAGACGTGGGGGAAAGAGATGAGAAGAGAAAAAAGGAGAGGAGAAGAGCTAATAGTTAGGTATAGTCACAGTCACACAATGAGGGCTCCCTGAGATGTAAAGCAACCAATTACTTTACCATCGGCAAACCTGAGTGATCACTGAGAGTGGGGAAGACAGCATCTAAACATACCAGTTCACCAGAATACTCTACATCCATGAGTCCCCTAGATCTGCTCCTTTACCTACTTACAAAAATGCTCAACTAAATAAATAGGTTTTTAGCCTAGAATAAAACACTGAGACTGTTGCTGAGTCCTGAACATTAATAGGTAGACTATTCCATAACTTTGGGGCTTTGTAAGAAAAAGCTCTGGCCCCTGCTGTAGTTTTTATAATACCTGGTACTGACAAACAGCCTGCATTCTTTGATCGGACTGAACATAAGACACTAGCAGTTCACTCAGATACTGTGGCGCGAGACCATTTAGTGCTTTATACAGTAAGTCAATAGTCGTATTTTAAAATCAATCACCAATGCAGTGTGGATAAGATAATGGCAATGTGCTTGTATCTTGCTGCTACATTCTGAACTAACTGAAGCTTGTTTATTCACTTAGTTGAACAACCGGACAGTAAGGTGTTACAATAGTCCAACCTAGAGGTGATGAAAGCATGAACAAATATTTCTGCATTGTTTAATGAAAATATATTCCTCTTCTTGGCAATATTACTGAGATGAAAGAATGCTATCCTGGTAAGATTATCAGTACATGTGCTTCAAAGGAAAGATTAGAATCTATAAACTCACGAAGATCTTTTACTGTTGCACTTGATGGAACAGAAAGGACGTTAAAGTTACAGTGTGATCAAAAAGCTTGCTTAGATACATAGATAGATAGATAGATAGATAGATAGATAGATAGATAGATAGATAGATAGATAGATTAGATAGATAGATAGATAGATAGATAGATAGATAGATAGACAGACAGACCTACAGACAGATGGCTAGATAGATCTAATACTGCTACTATGCTACTGTATATACTATATATACTGCTACTATTCTCTCCATTAAGTAGTAATGGAGAGAATGAACCAGCAAATACTATTAAAAGAGAGAATGCAGTGAATGAAGGATGTGACCATAGTGCATTGAAGACAGGATTTATAGGAGCATATTTATTGTGCTGTCAGCGAAGGAGATCCCTCTCTTGACACAGAGCAGAGTTATTGTAAAGTCTAATTGTAACCGGCAGAAAAGACTTCCTGTAGCGTTCTCAGTCACAGCGGAGCCGAAGCATTTTCTTACTGAAATTGCTCTCCTGTTTAGCCAGCAGGTTGTGGAGGGGATGTGAGGTGTTCGCCATGATGGGTAACAGTTTGTGTAACATCCTTCTTTCCACTCAAATACTTTCAAACATTCCAGGGGAGTGCCCGGTATTGAGCTCGCTTTCTTGATGAGTTTGTTGAGTTTCAAAGAGTCACTGATTCTGATGCTGCTGCCTCAGGACATGGAAGCAAAGATCTGTAACATTTTGCTGGAGACATCAAAGGACCTGAGGTTCCTCAAGAAGTAGCGTCGGCTCTGTACTGTTCTGTAGACGGCATCTGTGTTGCATTTCCAGTCCAATCTGTTGTCAATGTGAACTCCAAGATATTCACCGTTCTCCACCACCCAGAATGTGGACTAGTGTGTGAATGTGTGCTTCTCGCTGCATGTGGGCCTAGTACCAGAATTCTTGAGAATTTTTTTTGCAGCCCCAATAAAATATTTTATGAGGGCTCTTTAACAGCTACTGAACAAAGGTGCACTCCCTAGTAAAACTTTATTGCCATTCATTAACTGTAAAAGAATATCATTTTTGAAATTATAATAAAGGGTGTAGTCTGTGTTTCCAAAACATCAAAATGGTGATCTGGATGCTTTAGAGATGGGTTACAGATGTGAACAGATGATGTTTTTCACATATATTTTCAATAACTGAGTAGTTCAAATAGTAGGCATAAACCAGATCATGTGATAAGGTTGGTTTTACTATGAAAACATTTCTAGAGGATTTGTTACTTAAAGATAAGCCTTAGATGATTTAGTCAGAAGGGACACAAACACATTCTTCAAATGCTATTACAAATATGTGACAAACATCTTAGCACATAGATGATCCTGCGGGCTCTTTAGAAATCCAGCGATACAGTGACAAACTGCTTTAACAACATATTACATTCGACAAGGTTTTCCTAAGGCAAAAAGTACACACACACACACACACACACACACAAAAACCCTGCAATTATACTATTAAGTGACTAGTTCATTGACACTGTTTTGCAAAATACAAGATTGCGGTTCACAAATTAATAAATTAAATTAGCCACAAGTGTATAGTATCTGTCCATTACGATGTTCTTTACCTTAGTTTTATAAACTAGAAATGTTGCACTAATTGTACTAAAATATTTACTGGTACAAAAGCCTGAAGTCTATTTAATAACTGTGTTTGCCTACCTGTGTTAAATCCAGAACACAAGGCAAAATTACCATCACACTCAGTAGAGAAGGCATCTTCTTATGCAGTACCATGCATGACATTTGTCATGTGATTATACCTAGCTGACATGTCTCAGTATCAAAAAAAAAAAAAAAAACTATTCTGATTTAGCATTTTCCCTTCACACTTTTGTGCCCTGACAAAGCTAGCAGGCAGAGGACCGTTATAATGCTTCGACTTGGTGCAAGCAGATATCACCAGATGGTTTGGAGTTGCCAGGAACACCATTTCCAGGACATGGAACAGCGGCTGAACAACAGTTTCCACGGCTTATCACTCTCGTTCTGCAAGACCATGAATGACATTGTCAAGACAAGACAGACTAATTCGATGGCATCATTTAAGAGATCATTCAGAAAATGCGACTACTACTGCTTGATTATACATGAGAAGACATGGGACATGCTCATGCGGTAAGACTCGCGGCGGCGGCGCGGCGGCGGCTTGTGTGTTTACATCAACACGAAATGGTGCAAGAACTCTGTGCTAGTTTCTAGCTTTTGCTCATCATTGCTGGAGATTGTGACTGTTAGATGTAGACCTTTTTATTTACCACGGGAATTCACCACCGTTTTCATTATTGGAGTGTACATTCCACCTAGCGCTAATGCTAAGGAAGCTCTATGGGAACTGTATGCTAGGATCAGTAATCTGCAGAACACACACCCCGATGGACTGTTTATTGTCGCTGGAGATTTCAACCAATCCAATCAGAAACCGTGGATCACTGCGGAGGTACATGCACTTCTGAAGACCAGAGACTCTGTCTTCAGAATGGGAGACAAGGCGGCCCTAAGAACAGCAAGGGCCAAACTGTCCCGGGCCATCAGAGCCATCACTTCAGGGACAGCGGTGACACACGGCGCATGTGGCAGGGCATACAAGCCATCACCAACTACAGGACTTCATCACCTGCCTGTGACAGTGACAGCTCCCTTCCAGATGCGCTGAACAGCTTCTATGCACGGTTCGACATACAGAACGACGTGACGGCGAGGAAGACTATCCCTCCTCCGAACGACCAGGTGCTGTGTCTCACCACGGCTGATGTGAGGAAAACTCTACGCATAGTCAACCCACGTAAAGCTGCTGGACCAGACAACATCCCAGGCAGAGTGCTCAGAGAATGTGCAGAACAGCTGGCAGATGTTCTCAACGACATCTTCAACATCTCTCTGAGCAGCGCCATCGTTCCCACACGCTTCAAGTCTACCACCATCGGCACCGTGCCAAAGAAGTCTTCTGTGTCCTGTCTCAATGACTACCACCCTGTTGCACTCACACCCATCATCATGAAGTGCTTCGAGCGGCTCGTCATGAGACATATCAAGACCCTGCTGCCTCCCTCACTGGACCCCCTGCAGTTTGCGTATCGTCCAAACCGTCCGACGGACGACGCCATCTCCACCACACTCCACCTGGCACTGACGCACCTGGAGAAGAAGGACACTTACGTCAGAATGCTGTACATAGATTTCAGTTCAGCATTCAATACAATCATCCCCCAACAACTGATCGGGAAGCTGAGCCTGTTGGGACTGAACACCTCCCTCTGTAACTGGATCCTGGACTTCCTGACCAAAAGACCTCAGGCAGTGCGGATCGGGAACTATACCTCCAGCACCACCACACTGAGCACTGGGGCCCCCCAGGGCTGCATGCTCAGTCCCCTGCTGTTCACACTGCTGACTCATGATTGTGTAGCGACACACTGCTCCAATCATATAATCAAGTTTGCTGATGGCACAACCGTGGTGGGTCTCATCAGCAAGAACGACGAGTCGGCGTACAGAGAGGAAGTGCAGAGGCTAACGGACTGGTGTACACGCAACAATCTGTCTCTGAACGTCGATAAGACAAAAGAGATGATTGTTGACTTCAGGAGGACACGGAGCGATCACTCTCTGCTCAGCATCGACGGCTCTTCTGTGGAGATCGTCAAGAGCACGAAATTCCTGGGTGTCCACCTGGAGGAGAACCTCACCTGGTCCCTCAACACCAGCTCTCTGCATAAGAAAGCCCAACAACGTCTTTTCTTCCTGAGAAGGCTGAGAAAGGCACAGCTTCCACCACCAATCCTCACCACCTTCTATAGAGGAACCACCGAGAGCATCCTGAGCAGCTGCATCACTGTCTGGTTTGGGAATTGTACCATATCACACAGCAAGACCCTACAGCGGATAGTGAGGACAGCTGAGAAGATCATCGGGGTCTCTCTCCCCTCTATCAAAGACAGCTACATCACACGTTCCATCTGCAAAGCCACCAGCATTGTGGCTGACCGGACACATCCATCACACACACTCTTCACTCTCTTGCCATCTGGAAAAAGGTACCGAAGCATTCGGGCACTCACATCCAGACTATGTAACAGTTTTTAGCCACAAGCCATCCGTCTCCTCAACACAAAGAGACTGGACTGATAAACACACACACACACACACACACACACACACACACACACACACACACACACACACACACACACACACACACATACAAATCACTAAAACAGACGAACTAAATAACATCCGGACTGAACTGATAAACACACATATGCACAATCACACTGATTTACAACCACCTTAATTTGTTCATACCCACCTATCTGAACTGCTCTTTGCAATATTTGCACAATATTTTATTTCACTTTGCGATTTGCACACAATATTTTTGAACACAATGTAAATTTTTACTTGCTGCTCTCTCCACTACCTCAACTCATACCTTATCACTAAAAAGGTATTTCTTAACTGTAACGTGTTACGATGTTGTGTTGTCATGTAGCTCTTCGTTTGCACATTTTCACGTGCACTTTGTTGTCTGTTGTCTTTGTTGTCTCTTTTTTGTATAGAAATTGATAGTTTTTTAGGTTAACTTCAAAATGTAAAAATCTGCGTTGTTAAATTTATGTTGTGTTGTTAATTTATGTCCTTGCATGTATGTAGCACTTTGGTCCTGGAGGAACGCTGTTTCGTTTCAATAAAAGTCTACTTGACTTGACTTGACTTGACTCGACATGGGACATGCATCCTTATCAGTTTCATCTGAATGTTTCTGTTGTTGAAGGACACACATTTGTGTTTTTTTTTTTTAATCAAATTTTACTTTTTATTTAATTTTCAATTTATTTCACATAAATAATGTTTTCAACAAATGTATACAGTGTGTACAAAATGTCTTTTGTCAAAGAGTATATTTGCTCTTCAGTTGAAAAAGCAATAGATTTAGATTTCTGATACAGATCCCCATGGGAAAAGGTCAGAAATTGTAATAGCTACAGCTAAACTCTAGATGATGGCACTTCTGTATAACTAACATGACACATAATACTGTGCATATTGAACATGACGAATAATAAATATATTTGCTTGACTATCAATGTCAGTGCTACAGAATCCTATGTACAAATCCATAGATACACCTCATTTTCCACCTGTATGGACTGCACAGCTGTCTGTTTCTGGTTCTGTCTTTTACAGTCCATTTGTCTAATTTGTTTGCATTGTGTAAATACAGGAACAGCACAGTTGATTTACGTTTTTTGCTGATGTGTCATTTTGCATAAGATGATTACATGGGGTTCTGAAAGAAGGACAAAAGGATTTGCAGTGGTGTGAGAATCAGTCAGCATGCCACACATGCAAATTATAGTTCATAAGGGTGCCAAGACATAAAACGGTGCAAAAAAACTTCATGGTATAAAAAAATATGGTGGCTATTGTTCTTGTAAAGATTCCCTGCAAGACAAACACATTATTGATGTAATTATTTTAAAACTAATATAATTATGACTGTTTGACTATTTTGATGCTAAACTGTAATAAAAATTAAAGCAAGGCAATCATTATTTTTACGCCAGTTTTTGAAGAACCTTTCTCAGGAACAATTTCGTGAAGTTTTTAATGGGAACGTTGTCACAAATGATTACAAATGGACAATGATTTTCTAGCATGTTATCTTTTCTTCTATCCTGCGTGTTTGCATTGTGCATGTTGTTAGAGTCACATTAACATTATCATGAAAATTGCAGTCGTTATTTTTTGGCATAACACATTTGAAGTCATGTGCTGAAGAGGGTCCAGTACAACCAGTTTGCTTGATATCCGATATTGTGATTCTGGGTTAAGGTTCATTTTACTTCCAAAGAACTGAAGACACTAAAGAAGATTAATCTGGACAGTTTGATAGGTTGTTGGTTGCTTTGATCATCTGGTTCCTGCTTGTTTGCGTGCTTGGTCATATTGTTAACCTTGTTTCTTTCTCTCACTCTGCCGACCACATATGGATATATGTATGATATTTCATAAGAGGTGTGCATTGCTTTCCCGTTGCCACATCTCCCATCATAACTTACTGAATACTGATACGGAGACAAATATAAAATACAGCTAAATTCTATTTTAAACTACCATTTGTTTTGTTTTAGATTAAATAGATAGCCATGCTTTCTGTATGTCAGTGCTGAATTTTCTAATACTAAACACAACACATTATTGTTATTTTATCAGAATAACCCGCAATGCTTGTTGAAATTGTTAAACAAACAGTTTCACAGAAATCCTGATACCAGATTGAAGCACTATTTGCTGTACGGTTTTTGTGGCACGTCTTAAGTGATATTGTTCAAAACAGTACGGTATTAACTATACTTAGGACTGAATATAGAAAATAGACTTTATGATTCCCTAAACTGTAAACCCTAGTGCTCAAAGTAATTAAACACATTGAGTACTGTTAACTTAAATAATTGCAATTAGGTCAAATTAATAAACCTTTTTAAGTATTTGAAGAACTTTTTGGCATTTATGTGTTTGTAGAAATGACACTTTTCAAGTTAGCTGAACAAATTGGATATTTCATGTAATGTAACTGATTACCTCAAATATTTTGAGTTTTGCCAACTTAATCGGGTTTACAGTGTATTTTGTTGTGTGTAATTAGAAATTTGCATAAACATAAAAAAAATATTATTAGTATTATTTTATTAACTGATTCTTAGAACACAATTAAATATTTACAGTTTTTGGCTAAAATTTAATATTCCAGAACAGCAATTATGTACACTTTCACATGGCAGGCGAAACAGCTACAGTACCACTGAGCCACCAGCACTCTACAGAGTTTTAGTTGGTGGAACTTTAAGGTGACAGTTATTGTTTTTTAAGTACTTACGATTACTTAAAATATCGAATTGGTTCAGCTAACTTGAAAAGTGTCATTTCTACAAACTCATAAATACCAAAAAGTTCTGAATACTCAAAAAGGTCTAGTAATTTGACCTAATTTCAATTGTTTAAGTTAACAGTGTTAACAGTGTTTCAATGTGTTTAATTACTTTGTGCATTAGTATCTTTGTATAATCAACCAATCAAAACCCCCCGCTCCCTGCAATGTTATTGTATAATTCACCATTTTATCTGCTCTGCTGCCCCTCAGATCTAATTTATCATCCATCTACATTAAATAAATAAAATCACTTTAACTGAGTGTCTATCATATGACACTATCTCTATCTTTATCAGACAAATATTTATGGCAAACATAAACTGTTGTTTTTTTTATGTTACAGTTCTGTTCTTAACTGATCTTTGTAACTAAGAGGTAACAGCTACTTGCTACTACAATAATAATAATAATAATAATAATAATAATAATAATAATAATAATAATAATAATAATAATAATAATAATAGCTAAATAGATCTATAACTTAATTTACATTGACCAGTTCTGAGTTTATAGTTAAATAAGGAATGTCTACTTACAGTATATAATTGTGAACTCAGAACTGGGCATTAGAGTTTATTTATTTCTTTATTTCTTTATTTATTTATTTATTGTTAAATTAAAATACCATTTTTTAAAAACTGGTTAATGTGTTTGTCTTCAAGGAGCCAATGACTTTACCTTTTATTTTTCATTTCTTCTGCACATGACTATGCCTATACTGTATAACAGCTATACTAAAACTTGACTGGATATAGAGGTTCATTACATTTCCACCGCTAGGTGGCAGCATTTGTTCTTTCTTCTGCACACTTTAGTTACTATATTGCATACTGTACATGTATTTGCCACAAAACATAAGAAATAGGTTAAAAAATTATTAAAAGAAATTCTGCACTGCTAATTGAATTGAAAGAAAGAGAGAGAGAGAGAGAGAGAAAGAGAGAGAGAGAGAGAGAGAGAGAGAGAGAGAGCAAGCATGGAAATGCACTGTATAGGATTTTTTTTTGAGGATCGAGACATTACTCACTAAACATGGGAAGCGCATCTGGAAAAGATCAGACGCACAATCAGAATTAGAAACAGAATCAGTAACAGCGACAGAATTAGAATCAGTAACAGGATTAGTAGCAGAGGCAGAATCTGAAGCAAAGACTCAGAAGAATTAGAACTACAGTATTAAAAGAATCAGTAGCTCAATAAATCAGATTCAGCCGAAACAGATTTTACCCCCTGCTGTTTTTACAGTACTGTCCAGTCCATTCCATCAGCTGATGAGGGACTTGAGGTGCAAATAAATACTGCAGACACATTTTCTTGTCATTTGAAGGAATAGCATATCCATCAGTTTTAAAACTTTTCACTGCTGCAGTAAAAAGTCTGCTTGGCTTCCTGACACAGCAATCAACTCATCTTTTTCTTTCTCTGGTGTAGTGCTGATTGCATGGCTTGCAGGAGGTTCAACAAATAACTCCTGCAGTAAACAACTCACACAGTGAGCCAGGTCAGAATTGAACCTTTTTCAGCCACCATACACACTTTGCCTAAACAAACTTGCCTAAACAAACTTTATTTATTTCTAGAAAAGTCGTGGTCAAAAGTTTTGAGAATGAGACAAATATTATTTTTCAGACAGTTTGCAGCTTCTGTGTTTTTGGGTCTTTTTGTCAGATGTTACTAAGCTAAACTAAAGTGAAATTACAAACATTTCATAAGTGTCAAAGGCTTTTATTGAAAATTCTTTTCCTTCTTTTTTAAGACCTCTGCAATTTGCCCTGCTAGTTTGTCAGTGTTTTAAGTATTGACCACCAGTTCTCAATGTGATTAAGCCGAATCCTGGAAGCCAAAATCTTGATGTTTTGTTCCCTGAGCCAGTTAGTTATCACTTTTGCCTTATGGTTAGGTGCTACATCATGTTGGGGGGAAAAAAGCATTGTTAATCACCAAACTGTTCTTGGATGGCTGGGAGAAGATGCTCTCAACAAGAGATTATGTTGAAAAATGTCATATAGAAACTAGTTTCCAAACAAGCAGACAGGCCACTGTGGTGTGAGAGTATGACTGGATAGAATTAGGAAATCCCGGGATGTCCAGATGTACCAGGACATGCTACTGTAATTTATGACTAACAGAAAGGATAGTATAATTATTGATCAAGTCAAACTGTAGATGTTATAAATAACCTCCATAGAACTAGACACTTTTGTTTTATGGTCCTTGTCAGTGTGATCCTGTGGTACAACTGAGGGTTAGATTTGAGTCTGATTGATGTGCCCTGTGGGTCCTGATGGCTTGAAACCTAATTACATATTGTTAATGATCTAAAAGGCAATCAGAGTCACAGTCAGAGCCACCCAGCTTGACACTCCTGTACCAGCTGTCCTGACAAATGCCAAGGAACCTTTGTTCTCTTTGAGGGTGTACCATTAAACATGTTCCTGTTACTCTATGTGCAATTAAAGAATGTACTGAACAAATACTATTCCATGAGATCTTATAATCAAACCATAATCTTGGACCATGATATGACTACAATTGTTTTTTTTTTTTTTGTTTTTTTTTCTGGGTAAATCCTTAAACATCTATGTAGTGTAGAACTCTAAGAGGACTTCCATCAAAAAGGGGATATACTGTAAATAGAACCCATTCAGGAAGAAAAGAGTAAAGTAAATTCATTTTAAATAATGAAATGAAATTCAATTTCTACATTTTACTTTTTTTTTTTTTTAAATAATGATTTTAACAGTAGACATTGTCACTAAGCAGTTTCACAGAAATATATAAATTCTGCATGTGTTTTTCAATTAATAAATTTATCCCTAATAAGCAATCAGTAAGCACTGGTGGTAAGGAAAATGTAATAAATCATGTATTGTCTATTACTCTACTGTATGCACCCTATGGGTGTTCAAGTAAATCTGGGAACATTTTAGTGAATGAAGGTATAAAACTGATTGACGGTTACGAAAGACAGGACAATGAATGACCTTGTTCTACCTACTGCACATGGAGCATTACAGGAACTTGGCTGGAAGTTATTTCCATATCACCCATACAGTCCTGACTTTGCTCCAAGCCATTTCAACATTTTGGGGCAATTTAAAGAGTTCCTAGGAGCCGGGATAAGTGCATTAGTGTAGCAGGGGATTGTGGAGAGCGTAGCAGTCATTCATAGTGCGAACCTATTGGGTCACCAATTCATTTCAGCGATGTCAGAGTGAATTTAGGAGGAAATATGGTGTTCCTGATGTACCCTCTAAGAGTATTATTTAGAGGATGGTACAGAAACTAGAAATGACATGTTCATGGAGCGGCACATCGAAATGTGTCTGAGAGAAAACGCTTCCAGCATTGCATGTAATGCCAATTGTTTACACATACTGTACGTCAAGGTAATTTTTTATCATTTGTTTGGTTCAGATTGCGTCATCATGGCAAGAGTTATTACAATATATCCAGGGCCTCTTTCGAGTGAATCACCCAGGATCAGCTTACTATAACTTATAGTCATACTGTACACTAACTGCTTCACCAAACAAATACACTCTCCTGCACTAAAGCACTTATTTAGAGTTGACAGTGATGAAGCACTTAACTGCAAAGATTTATGGACTAGGTGGAACACTTAATTGACAGTTATCCAGGAGTTGATAACATACATGGAGAATTGATTGATTAATGAAAAGTCATACAAAACATATACCTAGACATTCGGTGATTGGCTTAAAAATAAATAATATGACAAAACATCCCTAATCTTCACAATATACAGAATGATTGCTTTTATTGTTTTTATTGATTCATCTCGTCACTGCAGCTCCTTTACATAAATGCGCACAGACATTGCCAAATAACATACAGTATGGGTCTCTGTTATTGTGCTTTTTCTTTACTGGTATTTAGATACACATATAATGGCTGCCGTCTAAACAGCCTTAACAGTTATTATGCAAGCAAAACAGTTGACTTGAATGTCTATTTTGAGGTTATAATTATGACATATGAAATATGAACGATTCTTTTCCATTAATGATTTAGTTACTCATTCTCACCAATATGTAATTCCAGTTATAGTGGCTCACTATAAAACAGTAAAGTAAACTGGAGTTTACAGTAGCTTAAGATAAAATACATACATGCTTACAGTATATACATGTGTTTAAAAATAAAAAACAGCAGGTTCTTGGCTGTGGCTGGGCGAGGATCATTAAATGACTTTACTACACATTCATGCTTCTGACTACTTCCCCACACTGACCACAAAATAGCCCTTTTCTCTTTTTTTCCTTCTGTATTTGACACACAATAGGCATATAAAGCAATGTATACTCACAGCAGAGAGATTACCAAACCTAGTGCTCATGAACTCAAATAAATAAATAAGTAAATAATTAAATAAACAAAAATCTGAAATTCACAATACCATCTTGTGTTTTATTAATTTGTCTGACAAGAAAATGGTTATTTATTCATTTATTTACTCATTAGTTATAATACTAGGAGTCACTTTAAACCAAGGTATACAGTATATTGAATGAAGAGTGTATGTGATATAGAGATCAGCAATAAAAAGGAGAAATGTACAGAACTGTGGCAATGTTTTGAGCCACCCCTCATTTCTTCATGTTAAATTATATTAAAAGATGTATAATAATAATAATAATAATAATAATAATAATAATAATAATAATAATAATAAATAAAAAAATGCAGCAACCTCATTTCCCCTCTAATCAGCATTCAGCAACATCGGTATACTAATCACTGGCCTGATCATCTGTCATCACCTGCACTTGTTTCTCACTGGTTCACGCATTA
Source organism: Clarias magur (assembly GCA_013621035.1). Taxonomy (NCBI): domain Eukaryota; kingdom Metazoa; phylum Chordata; class Actinopteri; order Siluriformes; family Clariidae; genus Clarias; species Clarias magur. Next base: position 691,637 of record QNUK01000128.1, on the reverse strand, counting down.
AGGTAGATGGTTTTTAATGCTTGAACGGTTCTTAGGTCACTGTGTGGATTAACAAACAAACAAACAAAACATTCCTATGTAACTGCTCAGGGACTGGATTGAAAATAAGAGACAAAAACTGAAATGAAAGCCTTTAGAAAGCTTGGAGCATATTAAAAAAAAAAAAAAAAAAAACAGTAAAGTTTGACTCTTTGGAAGCTAAATACAGAGAAATGATTTGTGGATCAAGACTCCTGCATTCATCCATCAACCTCCCCCACACTTATTGACTCATTGGAGAATCAAGAGCAAACTGAAAAATTAGCAGAACACTTTATTGATCATGAATTTACATATATGACATAAATGTTATAATAACTCAATATAGAATCAATAGTGTCCAATGGGCTTCAGGAAAATATAATGCTGGTGGATTTGCTTTATTAAATTTCCCATGAGTGTGTGTGTGTGTGTGTCTGGTGTCATGTATACCAGGTCTGCTTTCCCATTCAGGGCGTATAACTCCTCCTCAGTGGTCCCAGGATTCTCGGTGACCCTGACAATGATTTGGTGCTTGCTAAAGACAAACGAGCCTTAGGGAGGGGGACCTTTGCATTAAACTGTGAACGATGTATTATCCACTCATTGACTATCCTCAGTAGATTCCACTACATATTCAGTATAATGAAAGCAGCACACCAGTGGTTTAGGGGTTATGACATCAATCAATTTCACATTCCAAGCTGTGAGCAGGATCCTTCCGGCGTTTATCATCTCAGCTGCTTAATAAAGTGACCCAGTAAGAAAGCTGCACACCTTACAGTACGTGCTGACAACCCATCCTCACACTGCCCCGGGAACCTGCAGAAACACCTTCTCACAGGATCTGAACGCTGTCAGTGAACTGATATGTTTGTTTTACGCCAAGAAAGCAAATATCACTGACTTGAATCAATATGTGTTTTGGTTACAAAAATGACACGTTTTTATTTTAACCTATTAGTTAAAGTAAAGTTAAAATGACAGTGAGAAATTATGAATGGTCAATTCCTAAAACAGTCTGAATAACATTAAAAAAAAAAAGGTTTTAAGGTTTTAATGCAAAGCAAGTCCAATAATGGATCTGGCGTACTGAGAAAACTTTCTACCTTGATGCCTCCAAGCACAAGTGGAACGCTGTGATAAGTGCATTAGTATTTCAGAGGATCATATAGAGAAATGTAATTGTTACTCTATACTTATTTTCTAAGCACGAAGCGCTCATTGGAAAAAAAAAAAAATAAAATCATGAGCTCATTTCATTTGTTTTATGAGTATAGGTTCTCGGGTCATTTCACCACTTAGAGCTTTAGTTCTACATTTATGAGCAGGCAATATTGCTTTAAAATTACATTTCTTCTTAATTTTATGCCCCCTAATATACAGTAGCACAGTACAAAATACTGTGGGTTTGTGCTACTGCATGGCAATACTAATAATTTTATAGGGCATAATGAATAAAGCATGCTCCTTCTGGACCTGTACAGTGCCATGTAAAAGTATTCGCCCCTTCCTGATTGAGATCATCTAACAAATTTGAATATTACACAAAGATAACCAGAGTAAATACAAACTGCATTTTTAAATTATGATTTCTACATTATGATAATTTTCAAATTATGATTTCATTTATTAAGGGAAAAGCCTGTTCAAACCTCTCTGACCCCTTTGTGAAAAAGTAATTGCCCCCCCCCCCCCCCCCCAAAAAAAAACCTTATAACTAGGTGGCAACAACAGCAATCAAGTGTTGGTGATATATGGAATGAATTAAATCATCGTTTAAAAACTGAATTTTGTATTTACTCTGGTTATCCTTGTGTAATATTAAAAAAATAATTTGATGTGACAAGCATGTATCCACTGTACACTATCAAAAGATTTTGGGGTTTAACTGAATGATTGATTGTCAGAAAGATTCTATTTAAATGTTTTTTTTTTTTTTATTCAACAGGTCTGGCAGTGGGGCAGCACGGTGGTGTAGTTGTTAGCACTATTGTCCTGCACCTCCAGGGTCTCAGTTCAGTTCGTGCCTCTGTGTGCATTTTCTCCCTGTGCCTGGTGGATTTCCTCCGGTTTCCTCCCTCGTGCCCTAAGCCTCGTAGGGTAGTCTAGACCACATACTGTATGTATGTGCCCAATTTACTGTAACTGTTGCCTGATTACCACTTATTTAAAATAACAAATGTCTTTACTGACAGAAACACCTTGTGGGTCAATCTCTACAAGGAAAAAGTAGAAAATAGAGCCCTGAACTTGGAATTCACTGGTTATGAAAGGTAAATGATACCTGAGTCAATATCCAAACACAGGATACGGAAGCTTTTATAAAACAAACCAATGTTGTGGGCAGCATTGTCATGTTCGAACAGGAGGATGTTACAGGGAATTGTCTGGCCTTCTTGGATTGTGAAGTAGACACGGTAGTGCAGGGGTGTCCAAATCCAGTCCTGGAGGGCCAGTGACCAGCAAACTGTGTTGGACACTGGCACTCCAGGACTGGATTTGGACACCCCTGCTGTAGTGGATATAAATCTCAACACTAAAATTGTATATCCCGGAATCCCAGACATAGATCAATATTTACTGTTTGAATCTTACTATTCTCTGGAAGACAGATTGGGAATAAACAGAATCATACACCACTGGGCTTAGAACGAGCCTACAAGGATAGTGGGGAAAAAAACAAACACACCAAGAAAGCTGTCAAAAGCTGTGACTACCCAAACTGGGATTTCATTAAATCTTCAACAAGAAGAAAAGCATAACTAACAGATTAACATTGCCATGCCATATGTTGCTGGAGTTTCCAAGAAACTCAGGAGAATTTTCAACAAACAAAACAATAAACTTGTCCATCCCAATTGCAAAACACCTAGACAGAACAGAGTAATGTGATATACGGCATGCAATCCAAATCACAGAGGAATGCATAGATTTGTACATTGGAGCTAGCAAACAGCCACTTCACAAATGCATGGAACAATACAAGAGAACAAGCTCCTCAGGAGGAGACACGGAGGTTAATCTGCATCTGAAAATTAAGGGTCACATTTTGAAGACAGTAATGTACACATTCTGGAAAAAGAGAGAATAGAAGAGCAAAGAAGGACATCTACCTCAAATTGGAACAGCCAACTCTCAACAAAAGAGATGTCCTCAGACACCACTTTTCACCCATTTACAATGCAGTCACTGCCAAGGTTCACAATAATTCATATCTCATTTCTGGTGGATTTAATAACACACATGAGTGGAACAACAACCCACAGATTACTCTAGGCTGTCAACAACGTAATGACTACAAAGAGTGTATTGTATATACTGGTCATTCCAAGTCATACTGTAAGTTAGAACTGATGAAGCCTTTGGGATGAGAGGTGGAACATCTTTAGAAACTTAATACAATTCCAGTTGCCAGTGAATAGCGCCAATGAGATAACCTTGACCTGGAGAACTGCAAATCTTCACAATCATTATGTGTAAAAAAAAAAAAAAAAAAGAATTTCTGCTCCGCTAACCACTAATAGGAACAGCTATCTCTCCATATTGAAACATTTTATATATCAAATCCTAGCTTAACCCACAGCACTGATGCTGACTGAGATATTTGCAGCTTCTCTGTTTTAGCTAGCCCTGGCATAATAATAAAAATAGGAATAGGGAATAAACTTCCCAGGTTCAATAAATCAATAAACAAGTACTTGTAAATGTTTTCGAATAACTATTTAATATTTCGTCCAGCCAATTAAGATGTGGAGGCAAATTTATTAGCACAGCCACTAAAAGTAGTAGTCATTAATTTCAGTTTAGTCCCTACATAGCATACATTACACTATCAGTTATTAAACAATATTGTAAAGCATTACCTGTAATATAATACTTAAACAGTTTTCATTTCATGTTGCACTAATTTCTAATAATTAACTTTGGTGGAAATAGCAATCATTTCTACTCCAAATAGTGCTAAACAAAGCATGCAGGCATACCACCGGATACAGTATGCAATGTTTTGGCAATGGCAATTTGCAAATAATAGTATGTTTTAGAATCATTTGATATATATATTGTACTTTCCTGTTCACTTTAGATTAGAGGAGACTGGAAATAAACAAAACAGAGATGGACAGGATTCCATGTACAGGACTTAATGCAGATTTCCCAAGCACCATCTCGACACCTGAATCACCACTACTCCTTACAGAACAGTAGGACATCTGTAATGTACCACCATTGAATCATGCGGAAAAAACAAGTGTCTCAAGTGTATTTAATATAGTAATTAATGTAACTGCACTGTATGTTCATGTTATTGTTGGTCTTTCAGCTGCTCCCATCTTGGAGTAGCCACAGCAGACAATCTGATCCATGCACAACTTGGCACAGGTTTTACTCTGGACGCCCTTCCTGACATAAATACTATAACCCTTCCATTCTATTTGGGTTAGGACTAACACTCCATCCAGTGGCTGGGGTTTGGGTGGGAATTGAACCTGGGCCTTCCGCATGGCAGACAAGAAACCTACCACTAAGCCACCAAATTTCAAATCTCTGCTACATCCTACTTAATAGTGCTCCTCCTGGATGCTTCTACAACTTGATTGAAGTCCACCTGTGCCTAACTGAATTCATTGGACATAATTAGGAAAGGCACACACCTGTCTAAATATGGTCTTACAGTTGATGGTGTACTGTATGCCAGTGTGAACAAAGTCATGAGGTCGAATTACTCCAAAGCACATTAGCGTCCATCATTCTCCAAAGTAAATTTGGAATGAACAACAGTCTTCTCAGATCTGTCAGATTGGATAGGAAGGGCTTTGGTCAGACTTTACTCCAAGGGTTATTGGAAATGAGATCTTGAGTTTCCTCCTGAAGATGGGAGATCCTTAAAGGACAACCATTACTGCAGAACTAAATCAGTCAATCTATGGTAGAAAAGCCATTCCTCACTAAAAGGTACACATCACATTTCTCTCATAATAGAGCTCAGTATAGTGAGATCTTTTGGAGTTCTTAGTATACATTTCATTTAGAATCTACATAGAGAGCTAAAAGACTAAAGATTAAAGACTTTCCTCAAGTGGCTATCTGAAAGGGCCGGGTTTTTTAACTGACAATCAAAACTAAAAGGTTTAAATAAGAGAGTTCAAATACTCCTGAAAAAAAAAAAACCTGTCCTGTTAAACTGGTTGACTCCATCATGCTAGTGGATTTGCCCTCTGGTTGCCAGGAACACAGTGGGGAACTGATTAGTATTGTGTGTGGCAGTGAATTTGACTCGTGCCAACTCCTGTGTCACACTTATCTATAACAAAGTGAAGTTCCTGAACTTGGAGGAACTTCATGCCTCCTGAATGAAATCACCAAGAGCATAATAATTATTGTTTTAATGCATACAGTATACAGTATGCAAAACAGATCCTCATAACTCATCTACATATACAGTACATAGAATTTACCTTAAGAGACCTTTAATTCAGGAGGCATGATGTTCCTCCAAGTTCAAGAATGTCACTTTGTTACAGATGTGTATGTGTGTGTGTGTGTGTGTGTGTGTGTGTGTGTGTGTGTGTGTGTGTGTGTGTGTGTGTGTGTGTGTGTGTGTGTGTGTGTGCGTGTGTGTGTGTCTGTGTGTCTGTGCCCTGTGATGGATTCGGTGTACCCTGCCATGTGCCCTAAGTCTCCTGGAATAGGCTCCAGGCCCCTGTGACTCTGAATTCAAGATAAAGCGGTATAGAAGATGAGTGAGTGAGTGTAAATGTCAAGGTTGTGGTTGGCTTATATGAAATGACATGAAATTTAGCATAAGTTTTATACATTTAATGTTTTATAAGATCAGGTTTGTACAGTAAACTGATCATCAGCACATCATATGAGTAAAGCGCAAGGAGGCCAAGCGTGAAATCTCAACATTCCTTTAGCATTTGTATGATAAATAAATAGATAAACCATAAAGCAAACCATCAGACATATTCAATCTGTCATAGTTGTGTAGAATAAAGGTTTGCTTCACATAAGATCATCTGCCACATGTCTAAATGTAAATGTACTGTATAAACTCTGCACAGCTCTGAAAAGTTGCAGTACAGGATGCAGCATAGGACTGAATACTGATGTGCTGTTCATGTGAAGGTGAAGGTTTCTTGACTGTTTTTTATTTTACATTTTTTTTTATGTCCATAGAGATGTACCTGGATTCTGTTGAATTTGGTACAGTATCTGATATTTTATTCATCAAGAGCCAAGAGCCTGTATTCTTCCTGAGTTAAGCAAAGATATAAACGTTTGTGTATACTGGATTATTGTGTTTCATCTTTAAAGCCTGATAAATGAAGCATACATCCATCAATATTATGTTTTTTTTTTTTTTTTTTAACCAATTGCTTATCAGAAGGTAACTTCACCTTCAACCGTCATTCATATCATGCTTTTTTTGGATAAAAAATAAATACAAGAATCAATAATTATCCTTTAGGAGGTGGTATAAACTGAGACCGTAAATGTTTACGGGGAGCTCGGCACCCTTTAAAAGAAACCACATTTGCCTGGTTTTATGTTTGATATTATTTCAGGGGTTATTGTTGGCTGTCAGATGTTTAATTTCGTCAGATGACCATTATGAGGCAAAAACCATTTAATGAAGTCACGTAAAGTTTAAAATTGTCCTCAAGACATCTTTTAAATATACTGTAACGCTTACACAGTCTGTGGTTGATAGAGCTGCAATTACTGAGGCTGGTGCTGGCAACTACTTGATTTTTTTATGTGAAATATATAACTTTATAACAATGTAGTCAAGGTCAAAAGGCTGCATTTTGAAAAATAAAATAGAATAATTAATTGTTTGGCTCCAACAAGACACCGAACAAGACTTAACGAGCCGGATCGGTGGTATTTGAAAAATATAGTAAAAAGAAACAAATTAAGAAAAATTCCACTTGTATAATACTGTATATCTCCTCAGGGCATGACTCCACAAGACCTCTGGGAGTGTGCTGTGTTGTCAAGCCTTATTTCTTAAACTGTATTGAAGCATGTTGTCAGACAGGTAAAATGATAAGATAAAATGGTTTATTAAGTATTATTATTTTATTATTATTATTATTATTATTATTATTATTATTATTATTATTATTATTGTAGCTGTTGATGATGTTGTTGTTTTACATTAGAAAAGAATGGAAAAAGAAGCATTTTCACTAGTGGTAGTGGTCCCATGTTTTAGCACCACACCATTTCAAGTGCAGTGAATATAAAAGAAAAAGAGAGACAAGCATTCAAGACCAGAGCCTTCTCTCACATCTTTTTTCTTTCCCATTGATCATGCTGCAGTCTAGGATACATTATAGAAATAATGAGGAGACTGCTTTACAGATTTCTCTCTCCTAGGAAAGACAGCAGGAGGGAAAAGAAAAGGAGAAAGATGGCAAAAGGAATAAACATTTATGAAAGTTATGGTCTGAACCGCAACTGGTTATTATTTATTTTATTTTTTTTCTGCATTACAAACGTCATCACAATCCAGAGAATAATGTAAATGCAGGGTTTTGGGGCACTAATAACATCCATAAATTACAAACATCTGCTCTTGGTCCTTTAATGCTCTGATATAGGATTAATGAGGATGTTATACAGTAGGATGATTAATGCATAACTTCAAAAATAGTCACAAATCAAATAGTCTTAAAAGAATTCACTGTGCAACAGTGCAAGGATTTAATTTACGTTTTTTTTTTTTTTTTTAGCTTCAAATGCTGTAATTCCACAAGAGGATTTCCCTGAGGAGTGATTGAAAAAAGTGTGACTTTATACCCAACTGTCCTGTTTTTATCCCTATATACAGCTTCAGCAGCTACCTCACGTTGTTATCAGATTTCTGTTGATCCTACTCACATCTCACACCTACAGTTATCACCTGTTCTGCTTTGTCTGAGGCTATAAATCATCTAGACAACCTTTTTCAAAAATACAGATCGTACATTATAATAGAATAGAACATTAGGCCAACATTATAAAGTCAACATATTGTTTTAGTCTGCTGCTCTGCTGCACTTAAACAGCTGAAGGTTAAATACATTTTTAGATTCAGATTTGAGTATCTGACTCCAAGACACTTAATTAACCATCCAACTTCAAAATATAACCTTCTGGCATTCAAGTTGTTATGATGGACTATATAGCCAACGGCTGATTAATATACTTCCTGGCCAAAAAAGGGAAAAATAGCACACTCTAAGATTTCATTCAATCACCTTCAGCTTTCATTACAGCACACAAGGTGGTGTGTGAAAATGATTCCTCATGCTCCCAGAACGGCTTTTTAACTATTTAAGTCCTGGAATATGTCTGTTCCATCAGGGAAGAAAAGCTCCCGTGACCTGATAACCTGGTCATTCAGTACACTTCAGGTCGTCAGCTGACTTTATTTTATTGCCACATAACGTTGCTAAGTCTCAACCTCATCGAAGCAAGACCAGATCATAAGCCTTGTACAGTGGACACTATGCATGATGGGTTCATCGGTTCACTCATCACTTTTGTATAGGGTAAATCTAAACTCATCAGACCACATGACCCTTTTTCATTGCTCCAAAGCCAAATATTTTATACTCACTAGCAAACTGAAGCTGTTTTTCTTATTATATTCACTAATAAGTGGTTTTCTAATGGCCACACAAGGAATGCCAAGGAAATGCTCTTAATTTTATTATTAAGCATAGCTATAGCTATGGTGTTCTTTATTTTTTTTACCATGCAAGTTTTTAAAGTGATCTCCAGTCCTGATTTTTTATTAAACAATTTCTTCCACAAAGCTCACATCTCTGCACTATCCTTCCAAGTTTTGATAATGTGTTCTTAACCCTGTTCCAGTAAGTTAAATTCCTTTGCCTGTTTTTTTTTTTTTTTTTTTTGCTTGATGCAACCCAATAAATTGACCATTGTCAATGGTGACTTTATTTTTGGCCAGGCAGTGTACTGTATATAATCTTTTTAACCCTCCTGTTACCTTCAAATGTACTAGCATCTTTTATCCTTGGGGTCTATTTGACTCCAGCAATTTAAAGCTCCAGAAAATTATCATTATTAAAATTGTTACCCAAGTTTATGTATCAGGTACTTTTATGTTTATTTGTAGATTACAGTGGAACCTCAGATTGCAAGTAACGTGGTTTACGAGTGTTCCGCAAACCGAGCAAAGATTTTTAATAAATTTTTAATCGGAAATCGAGCAAGTATTAGTTTACGAGCGCAGAGTATCATGTATGATGATTTGGTTTACGAGTGTTTTGGAACACGAGCCCACTTCCGGAACGAATTATGCTTGTAATCCAAGGTTCCACTTAAATGGCCTTAAATGGCCCTGTAAATTAAACATTCTATCTTGGAGATAGATATGTTTTTGGTGTTTTAATTACTTTATATTATTTCCAAATAAATAACTAAAAAAAAAACTTTTTATTTTTGTTATCAAAAATAGTTATATGTATTATGTTCAGGGTCAATTTGATCCCAGGAAAAACAAACACAATAATAAAAAATTTGAAGAATTTTATTTGTAAAATAATCATCACTATCTTCGTCATTGTCTGTACTACTTACACATTATGTGCAGAGAGTGCCTGCATTCATCTGCTAGGTTACCACCATGTAACCAACAGTAGTTGCTTCAACATTATCCTCCTTTAACTCAGTTTTCTGCCATTCCAGTCCTTGTTTATTTCAGTCCCTATTACAAAGACCTTGTAGGTCCTCAAATCTATGATGCTGAACAACAAGGGGCCAACAGGCAGTCATGCGTCTGCAGCTGTCCATTTGTGGTTTTCTGTCTTCTCTGGTGCCCAGGACAGCATCTTCTTGCATCGTCCTCATCAGCAGGACTTTTTTTTTTGGGAGGGGGGGGGGGTCAAGTGGCTCTGTCATTCAAGTTTCCAGCTTCTTGTTCTTCATCACAAGCAACTTAGAGGGACCTTCAGCTTGTTATTTCTCACTGTTCCCAACATGGTAACCTTCCTTTTCAGCAATTCTTCACCCAGGGCTTACATGTAAAAAAAAAAAAAACACACACATGCCTTCATTGTTTTCAGGTGCATTCAAAGGGGATTTTTGGCATGTATTGTCTGAAAGGACCACGCCCACAAACTGCAACCAGACATTTATCCATAGTCAGGTGGGGACCTGGATTGTGAAGAAAGGGTAATCGCTGAACCCACTTGTTCATCACATCCCATATTGCTTTAGTCGGACCATAATAATTTAGCATTTTTGCAAGGTAGTGTGTTTGCTGGTAGTTGAAACACAAGAGGAGGGTCAACACAGAGTGCCTTGTTCTCATCTAAGGATGTTGCCTCATAATCAGTGTCCTCCTCAACATGAGAAATGGTTCAGAAGCCTGCTGGTCTAAGCTTTTATATGTTTGCTCCACCCCTATGTTGGATCAATATCTTATTATCTCCATATTTTCCTACCCAAACAAAGTAGGAAATGTCAAAGTTCTTCCCCTCCCCCCCACGTCATGTGAATTATCAGTAGTTCTCACACTACTAAAGTTATGGTTATGTTAGGTAAGTGCCCTAAAGCTTTTTGAAGATTCTAAAATTGCATGTTATAGTGACTAAAATATCATCCAAAACATCAAAAAACAAATAAAAAAATATACAGTACAGACCAAAAGTGTGGACACACCTTCTCATTCAGCGAGTTTTCTTTATTGTGTTCTTTCTTGTGTTCTTTAGTCCAAACGCACCTCTTCTGCTTGTTGCCTGTCCTTAGCAGTGGTTCCCTAGCAGATATTCTACCATGAAGGCCTGATTCACACAGTCTCCTCTTAACAGTTGTTCTAGAGATGTGTCTGCTGCTAGAACTCTGTGTGGCATTGACCTGCTCTCTGATCTGAGCTGCTGTTAACCTGCGATTTCTGAGGCTGGTGACTCGGATGAACTTCTCCTCCGCAGCAGAGGCGACTCTCGGTCTTCCTTTCCTGGGGCGTCCGCATGTGAGCCAGTTTCTTTGTAGCGCTTGATGCTTTTTGTGACTGCACTTGGGGACACTTTCAAAGTTTTCCCAATTTTTCGGACTGACTGACCTTCATTTCTTAAAGTAATGATGGCCGCTCGTTTTTCTTCACTTAGCTGCTTTTTTCTTGCCATAATACAAATTCAAACTCTTTGAATGAGAAGGTGTGTCCAAACTTTTGGTCTGTACTGTATATTTCTTATATGTTTTATATAGCTAAAATAGCCTGGGGTCAAATTGACCCCAAAGAACTCTGTAGGATGATGCGTACATGTGTACAGGACATTAAAAAAAATATCATCATGTTCATTTTATGTTTACCCAGTTATCCCCATTAAATTAGGAAAAGTCACTTAATATGAAGCAAAAAAAAAATTTCAATAATTTATTTTGAGACTTTAAACATTGAATGGGGTCAAAATCACCCCAAAGATAACAGGAGGGTTAATATACTTGGTCTTATTGGAAAAAATGATTTAGAGCTTTTTTGCTCCTCTTGGTTATTATGTTCTAATGTCACATCCTCAGCACACTTCTGCATAAACACTCTCTGCAGAACTTTGCTAGTGCTTCCCTGGCCACTGTGTACAAAGTTAATGCTTTTTCTGAGACTATATGCATCTTCATGCTGTTACACTATATGAATTTTATTCCAGTAATATAAATTCATCCATCTCTTATGCATCTAGGGCTTTTCTGTCCTGTTAAAGGGTAATGTTTGCTTTAGAGTTCAGTTTTAAGCACTTTAGGTTAAAATAAAGAGGTAGGCTTTTTTTTTTTTAACGGAGCGGCATATATGTACATTTTAGTGGATTAAATACAAATTTAAATTATTTCTTTCCCTAGCAATAGCTGTATGGCTACTTCTGGATAGGCTTAATGCTAGTTCCAGTTAGCCATATGGCTAGCTCCAAGTAAGAAAAGAGTTAGATTTGTAGGAAACACACCATACCTTTGATACAGTAGATATTACAAACATATTATAACAATCACTTCGGAAAAGCATTCATCACATCAGGTAAATATTTCCCATCACGTCAGGAAGATCAAAGCCACCCACATTCAGATTTATTTGCACCAGACTGGAAATATGGCAGCATCAAAAAAGTGATGTCACAACGTGATGACCACATCATTTGCCCAAGACCACGTCAGAATGAATGTACTGTATTAGCTGAATATTCTATGCAAGTCCTAATTAATACTACAGTGAAAAAATCCCCAGAATATTTAAATCATTCTTTATTTCCAGGAAGAAGATGCACATGTATGATTAACAGCTCAGTGTTCCCTTCTGTCTGTCTGTCTGAATAAATGCGCAACCAATGTAGAGACATTAAATGTGATTTAGAGAAAATGATACATCGCTTAGTGCTGCTCAGGCACGTCACACAATGTGTTCAGATATATCATGTGTAAAAGAGAAATTGGTGCTGACTGCAGCATGGGAGAATTTACCACAACAGCACAATAGGGAGCCAGAAAAAAATATCCAAATAATTCACTTACCCAGGAGAAGACATATGGTATTTCCCAGAAAGCCTTTTTTATGCTTATGCATGCTGTGTAGGCCTGTTGTAGATGTAGTCTTGATAAGTCATTCCTGTTTATCACTGTTACAGGGTCACTATGATAGAAACATTTTAATTACAAAGTGCCAATAGTTTTGGAAACACTTACAGTACATTCTACAATTTAAAACAATGCTGAAGGCATGCAAAATCTTTAATAATCTCCTTTGAACAGTTGATATTGAGATGTATCTGCTACTTATGATCTGTACAGACTTCATTATGGCTCTAATCCGAGGTGCTGTTTGTTAATTGGTGATTTCTGAGGCTGGTGACTCTAAATGAACTTCTCCTCTGCAGCAGTTTTGGTCTTGCTTTCCTGGGATGGTCTTCATGAGAGACCGTTTAATCATGGTGCTTCATGGGTTTTGCAAATGCACTTGACACAATACTGTTCTTACAAGAACTATTCCACAACAGCTGACCTTCATGTCTTAAAAATACCAACTGATGTTGTTGTTGTTAATTACCTAATGCCATATGTGCCGTATGTACTTTTGAAAAAATCCAGCATTGCTGTAGAACGTTGAAAGAAAATCCAAACTTTTGATTAAATAAAATAAAGAATTAAATAAAGCTCCATAATGTATATTCTCAATTCCTCATGTCCATTTTATTTCCAGGTTGTAACAACACATGCTACACACTAAATGTGGAAAAGTTCCAAAGTGGGGAAAAATACATATGCACGACACGGTATTTGGAAATAAATTTCAATTTGAGAACTCTTACCTTTCTAAAGAGAATGAAACAATTTCGAAATGGAAAATGTATTTGTGTCCTAAAAATTCCTTAAAAAAAAATTTCCCTTGCCTTCCAGTGTAAGCTCATTATAGATTTTTCACCCTGATGTGTTCCAGTAGAACTCTTTCTCCACTATGGGGCAGTATTCAGTATTTCTCCTGACTTCCTCAATTGAAAACATCTCAGACTTCCCTGTGTACAGTATATCTCTGGGTTATTTGGCGTACAATTCAGAGTACATAGAGCCACCCACCCCCCCTCCCCAACCCTCCGCCCCTTCATGTAAGTGCCAGTTTATGGTTGTGTTTTGTCCTGTGCCATTGTTTGGTCTGAAAATCAAAGGCGTCTGGGCAAAACAGAAGTGCATTCACATCTGTGTGATCTTCAAAAGCTGCAAGGATGATCACTTCAAAGCACACAAAAAGACAGCACTCCCTTCTATTAACACAGCAAAAATAAAGATGGACATAACATAGGCTAATGGGAAGTTTTCTTGTTTTTTTTTTTAATGCAATGCATATTAATTTGCATAATTCATATTGTTCCCTAAAAATACTTTGTATTCCATAATTTTCATGCAAATGTAAATGTCATAAACCAGATACTTCTGGTTGCAAAATCTGTTTGGATGATCCCCATCCTCAGCTATAACTGTTACAGTGATTTTATCTTGGATGAGAAGGTTTTAGGCCTGCTACTTTGCACAAATGAGAACAACATTGACTATCATAAATTTAACACAACATGCCCTCTTATACCAATTGTTGTATTTCATTTATAAAATTATAAAATTTACCATTTACTGTGATTTACCATTTATCATTATTGTTACACAGACAATGCTCATAAACCATAAACATTATTGCTACATGTGCATTACCCCAAAGAAACATCATCTGTCTGAACAGATTAACAATTAACATAACTTTGAATATCGGTATATACTGTATATCATCATAAAACTGTATACATAGTGACGATTTTACTGAATTATTTATTATAATCGTTTAATGAGTATTTGAAATGTATGTGATTTATGAGCATGTTGATAAAAAAAAGTACATTAGAGTAAACTTAATACTGTGGATATTACTGTGTGGATAACAACTGTTGAAGTGTGTTTTTACATTTTTTTGGCTGCCTCTTTATATAGTGTTATTTTTCATCAAAGTGCACATAAATCTCTTTCTTTCTGTGGAAAGTGTAATTTATTCTCTTGGTTTATTCAAAATAAGATAACATTAACACACTGTTACAGGTGTGTGTGTGTGTGTGTGTGTGTGTGTGTGTGTGTGTGTGTGTGTGTGTGTGTGTGTGTGTGTGTGTGTGTGTGTGTGTGTGTGTGTGTGTGTGTGTGTGTGTGTGTGCGCGTGTGTGTATAGGTAGGTGTGTGTGTATGTGTGTGTGTGTGTGTGTGTGTGTGTATGTGTGTGTGCGCGCGCGCGTGTGTGTGTGTGTGTGTGTGTGTGTGTGTGTGTGTGTGTGTGTGCGTGTCTGTGACACCCCATCGATGTACTGTACTCTGCCTCACTGCCTCATACCTAAATCTCCTGGGAAAGGCTCCAGTATCCTGTACATACTGTGGGATAAAGAAGCATAAATTATGAATGAGTGATTGAGTGAGTGAGTGAGTATTTGAACGTCACTTTCAGGGACATTGTCCTTGACCTGTTTCCTATAACAGCTGTTGTATTTGACCCATTATAAAAAATCCTTCTGGCAAATATATACAAAAATAGAATAGTAGGTTTCACCTTAATTGCATTAGATTAGATGGACTGTCTGTCTCCAAATTTAATCTAATTTTAAAAGCATTTGGTATTACTTTCTTTGTGTAATTAAGATAGGTTTTGCTTCTTTTTTCTATCATTTTCTAAGGTCCCGGTCACTCTGCAACAAAGCCCAGGTAGTACCCATAGCATCCTAAAAATATTGAAGAATGTAGTGGGAATGAGAATGGAATAGAGACGGATTAACATGATTTAGGTGATCAGCTCCCAGAGTTGACCTTCAATATCACCCTTCAGAAAACCTATGGGTGATGTCATATACTGTAGGTTTGTCCAGTTCTTTCTTTTATCCAGTCTATTGTACAGTACAAACCCATCACAGAGCCCAGCACAAGCCAAGATTTTCTACACAAATTACAATGCAAATTATGAAGATTAAAAAAGAGATAAAAAGAGATCATTTTGGGATACCATATTGCCAAATCTTCCATACGGCTAAGTATCTGGTAACAGTCTGTCAAATAAGATCTAAACCATGCACAACTTTGCCCTGCACATCAGCACTTAATCTTGGCATGGCTGATCCAGGCTTGAAGTGGATATTAAATCTTTTAACAGCAGGAGCTTCCACAGTTTTGTTTCCATAATGAATAAATACTTCAAATGATCCTTGTTTTTACAGAAATGTCCCTTGGCAAATGCCTTCATAGATTTTTTTTTTATTCCCTCCATCATCAATTGAAAAGTTTAATTTCTGTTGCCAACCAGATCAGATAATACAATCAGTAACCTTATTCCGTATTTCCAGCTTCCCCCATCAATAATGTTTGAATGGAAGCAAGCAGCTAAGGAAATAGAGTCCTGAATGTATGTACCCAATTTCATTTTTGAGAGTCAATGTGGTTTTTTCCACTCCTGGAGAACAGCTCAACTCAATATTATGCATCATGCATTTCCCTAAGGGTGTGAACGCAACCATGAAGGGAATTGAGACTTGATAGGGAAAAAAAATATCAGAGGCATTTGTTGTATTTATTTTTGCAATAACAATGCATGAAAGGGTGTTGCAGTCCCTGAAGGTGGATGTTATTTGATTATATTGAAAAGCATGTGCACCCACTGGCTGTTTTATAGAGAGAAATAATTATTTTAGCTTATTATCAGCTTTGTTGTGCTGGCAGTATATAATTGAGGTGACAATAATTTCAAACAATAGTGATATCTAATCCCAGTACAGCACTGACTTAAATAGTTTTTAGCTCAATGGTCCTCTTGGTAGATCACAGCTCTGTTGTCGGAATGGACAAACATTGTGTCTCAGCACCATTTCAGACCTTTAGAAATTAAATGTATGCAGTATGTGGAACAATCCCCTTAATTATGGGTACTGAGTGTAATATTACTCAAGGCTTCCTAAAAATATTCGGAGGGTTACACCATGGAATAAGGAATTCTTTCTCTGCTCAAACCTACCTACCCTATATGGACAAAAATATTTGGCCAAACCTTTTAATTATTGAATTCAGGTGTATCAGGCCCCTTATCCCCGGTGAAGGGAAATCTTATTGCTTCAGCATACTAAGGCATCTTGGACAACGTTATGCAACCAACTTTGTGGCAACAGTTTGGGGAAGGTCCTTTTCTGTTCCAACATGACTGAGCCCCAATGCACAAAGCCAGGACTATAAAGACAAGGTTTGATGAGTTCTGTGTGAAAGAACTTGACTGGCCCTAACACAGAGCCCTGACCTCACCCCCATTGAGCACCTTTGAGATACAATGGAGCAGAGATTGCGAGCCAGGCTTTCTCGTCCAACATCAGTGTCTGACCTCATAAATGCTTTACAGAATGAATTGGTATGAATTTCCACAGAAACACTCCAAAGTCTTTTGGACAGCCTTCCAAGGAGAAGCTGTTATACTGTAGCTATAAAAGGGGGACCAACTCCATATTGAAGTATGTGTATTTGAATACAATGTTATTGCAGGTTTGGCCAAATACTTGGCCCATATAGTGTAAAATATTTTAGGAAGAATTTAATTTGATCATTTGTCGATAAAACTACTCATCCTTCCACCTAATGCTCTTTGGAGTCAGACCGAAATACATCAGCGTGTCACACATTGCTATATAATTGTACAAAGTCATGTGATCTTATTTATTATTATTATTACTCATCCTTTGGTATACCACTCTACACATTGCATCAGAATTAGTCAAATTTGCAAGCAATTTGCAATATTTTTACACAAGGGGTGTTTAAATTAAGCTGAGAGATTTGATTGTGCAGAATAACAGAACATAGTTATGAGACTAAAACTCTCTTTGTTTCCTATATAATCCTCTGCTACATTAATCCCCTTATCACATCATTTCAATATTGGACACCATCAAGGTAAAAAGTTTTCTTGGTACTCCAGAGTCATAATTGGACTGCCTACTTCCTGCCAGAAACTCCTTTAATGGTCAAAACATCTAAAAAATGATAATAATAATAATTAAAAAAAAACTTAAATCAAGGTCATGACTGTAGAGAGGATATGGCATTACATAACTCTTTTAGTCTTTATTCATTTAGTACAATGTAATGTCTCCATTGCAACCTTTTTACCGTGAAACAGAGTTGACCCTTCATTTTGTAAAACAAAGAACTTTTAATAATAAAAGAAAAAAACAAACAAACATCTGTGTACTGAAGTTAAGTTTTGGTACATAAGAGTCATTTAGGGCAAAGGAAAAGGACTTAAAAAAAAGTCTAAAATGACATGCTGGGATGAAGTGGGCACTTTAAGTTTATACAGAGGGGGAGTTGTGGCTATGTTCCGCCAGCCAAGTGCTCATGATGTTATAAGCATCATTACACATGGCTTCTAGGCAAGCTGCACATGGTAAGTGGTCTGACACTGGGATGTTGATGCCTGGGGTTAGAGTTATGGTCTTGAATAGGCTTAAAGGCTTGGTGATTGCTCGGCATAGTATTGTGGTAAGGTGAGGGTTAGGGCTATGATTAATGGATTGTAATTACAATGTAAGTAATTGAACAGTGACATTGTTTCTGTTGTTATGTGCTCTTACATGTACAGTATATGTTTTTATGTTCGTACAATAACAATACAGAGAGTAATTTATATAAAACATTCACTAGGTCTCTCTCACTCACATGACTCAGGTCATGAGGTGGGGTACATCCTGGATGTGGTGCCGATTTATTGCAGGGCATACAAACACACACTCACTTACTCTCTCACTCACTACAGGGAAATTGGAAACAGCGATTTCTTTAGACTGTGAGAGGATACAGGAGTACCCGGAGGAAAACCACCAAACAAGGGGCAAACATACTCAGACAGACCCAAGACGCAAGAAGGGAATGAATCCCAACTCTGGAGGTACGGGACCACACTGCTAACCACCACACCACCTAACATAAAACATGTAAATAAATTGTTTTGAGTATGGTTTGTGCATTTGGTTGGATCTAAGCAGTTCGGATGATGTTCACAAATCAGCACACAGCACCCTCCACAGTAAGTAAAGTGGGTCTGTTAGTTAAAGCTTGCTCATTACTTTTAGTGATCCTAAGGGTGTAATTATACCTCTTCCAAACTGATGATGCCAACAAAGTCAGACTAGGAAAATTAGGCAGAATCTCACCAGGGGCTTGTGACCTTAGAGTTTATTGAGGCAGAAACCCAAATAAATTGAGGTGCTATACAGTATGCTATACTGTAGGTTACTGAATAGTAAATTTTTTTTTAGAGTATCCCCATAATAGGCAGTTGAGAGTAAACAATAAACAGTCACGTCAATTCAAGTCAAGTCATGTCAAGTAGACTTTTATTGTCATTTCAACCATATACTGTACAATTCACTACACTGTGATATTAAATGTTCCTCCAGGACCAAGTTGCTGCAGTACATAAAATGTAATTTTATAAACATAAATTAACAAAACTATCTAAGCACTAGATAAAAGACAGTAAAAAGACAACATAAAATGTACATGCAAATGTGCAGACAAGAGCAACATAATGACCACATGACACAATGCAATACTCCATGGGAATGAGTTGAGGTAGTGATCCAGGGTCATGCAGAACAAAGTCAGTCAGCCCACTTTGAGCCACCTTGGGCATAAATTAACTATATTTCATTATTTCATAAAGCAGGTGATTTTCCAGGTTTCAGCAAAATTTCCAGGCCAAATATGTAAAAAAAAATATATATATATATATATATATATATATATATATATATATATAATCTCTACCATTTATATATATATATATATATATATATATATATATATATATATATATATATATATATATATATATATATATATAAAATCAGCTATAAGAAATGGTAGACATTTTCTTTTTTTATCTATTGCATAAGAAACCTCCCTGTACAGTACATGTTTTTGTGATGTATAAACATTATTTTCTCTTAATTACCCTTCCACAATATTTACAATGTTGTGATGTATGAAATGTCAACCCTGTCATAAACTGCCCAGCTGTGTTTCTTCCACAGAATACTGTATGTTCATAACGTGTATGGGGCGAGGCATTCTTTTCCCAAATCTGGGCCTCTAGTTACAGATCCAATTGTTGACTACTAGATGTAATAATATTTCTGTGTAGCTTGATTCTAGAAAGAGAAGAAAATCAATGACATCATATATTATGGTATTTTATCTTCTGTAAAGAGCAACATTTTAAATGATGGTAACATGAAAGAAGTAATTTCCTTTTTACCAGTATTTAAAGTATTAACATTGGCTGAATAGTCCTACCAGACATGCCTAAAACACTTATTAGAATTCAATTAATAAGCTACAGTAAATTTAGGAATTTAAAGTTAAAATCACAAGCTACAGTACTGTTCAAAAGTCTTGAAACACCTGCTTTTCTTCATATTAAATAAAATAGATTCAATGTAAGAAATTGAAACAAATGTTTTACTGTGATAGGTTGTGAATTCCTTAAAGATACAATTAAAAAATTGGTTGTTTGTGTAACAACCTCAGCAGCAACCTTATTTCTCATCTCATCTGCTCTAACCACTCAGCATTTTAAATGATTCCAGCATACTCACTGGTTCATATCTTAAATGAGATGTTTTTTTTTTTTATGCTTGAATGATTCATAGGTCACTGTGATGTTTAGCAAACAAAAAACATTCCTCTGAAACGGTCAATATAAAGTCTGAAATGATACTGTAGCACTACCACTGGATCCCCACTGGTCTCCTCAAAGCTTCCATTTGCTTAAAGCAGAAAGCTTATTTATGATGTCATTTAGTGATTATACACACTGTACACGGACTGGATACAAAATCCTTCTACATAATTTGTGTTCTGCAGTTCCAAATGCAGTATTTTGTATGACTTTGGTGTTTTCTGTTATCACAAGTAAATGTGTGATTTCCTCACACAACAACTTTCTTTTATTTCCTAATAAAATATTGTAATCTTCATATTGTGGAGTTTGCTATTACTTTTTCCCCTTGAATATGTCTGTTTCTATGTAACTCTTGAGCGTAAAGTGTGTCTCTCTGCTTCCGCATTTTGACTCAAATTCATTCAACAATCCCAAACATAGGCAATAAACTACAAGAAAATTACACAAAAGAGTGCAAAAATTTTAGCTACTTTTACTTTTTCTAATGTAAGCCTAACTCAACCTAGCTCAACCTTTTCTCTCTTTTTTTTTTTTTACTTTTTATTTATTTATCAATTCTGACTGTAGAATTGGAGCTATTAATATCACCATCTCTACCCACAGATGTGGAGGACTAATCTTGTTTCAGACAAGCCATTGATCATGGAGGCTTGAAGCTGCTGTGGTGTATTTGATTATATACAGTCATTTACAAGCTCTATTCTCGTTGGCAGTGACACCTGCACAAGGATAAGCCACCTGGTGCCATCCAGTCAGACCAGTTTGTGCTGTTTACACTGAACATGCAAGAGGATTAACAGCAAGAAGTAAAAAAAAAAAAAAATTCATTATAAAACATTATCTACATAAATACTGCACATGGAATAGCCTGAAGTAACTTCATGTTTCTCTCAATGTATTCTTAGCTTTGCAGCATAATACAGTATATGCAGATCCCATAGATCTGCAGCGGAAATCCGATGTGTAATTACGATTCCGATGTGTAATTTACTTAGCTGCATAATTTTTTATTGTCCTCTGTGTTTCACATTTCACTATGGTCCTAAAAGCTCAGTATCCTATTAGGTTGATCAAACATAAAATTTACAGGACTGCTGCTAATGTGTTGGTGACAGATTTCACACCAGTCCTTAGAAGTCCTTGTTGAGCCCATGTGCTGTACCAACCAAAAGGTTTTAAAGCCACAAGGGAGACTAAATGTACTGTATAATATTACCTCCATGTTGTTTGACAGGACATGACATGAAGCTTCTTCAGCAACTGTTTTTTCTTCTCCAATCTCAGACTAATGCAAATGGTTTTCTCGCCATGCTGATTGCATACTGTAATTTGTCATAATTTAGTGCATCTTTTGGGAGGTTCCTCTATTAAAGTGCAACTAAACATGTCTAACACTTGCCAATGTAATAACAGCCTACAACCATAATAAACCGCAAATATAATAAACCACCATACAAATCTGCACCTTTTAATGTAATAATCCCACAGATTTAATGAACCTGAACAATAAATGTAATAATACTGTAACTCTGTGGAGCTTGGTTCTAAAAAGAGAAGTAAATCTTTTGCAAATATTAACATTTTAATAAGTGGTAACATGAAAGAATGAATTATTGTTTTACTGGTGAATGAACATTAACATTTTTTAATAATCCTGCCACACCTGCCTGAAACAATTGTTAAATTCATAAGCTAGAGTAATTGGCAAAATTTCATACCGGTTTTTCTTTTTCTGATTTTTATTATTATTTTTGCTTAACAAGCAAAAAACATTCCTCTGAAACTGGTCAGGTACAGGGGCTGGACTGAAAACGAGAGCCAAAAATTGACCAAAAATGAGAGCCAAAAAAGTGCTTCAGGAAGTCTGCGGAACTATTCCTCAAGACTACATAAAAAAATTTGTCTTACTCATTTGCAGCAAATTGTGAAGAAACGAGGGGTGGCTCAAGACATTTAGCCAGTACTGTATGTATAATCAGAGCCTCATTATTTCATGATAAAGTAAGGATTATTGCATGCAATTATTTATTATGTAAGCATTAGTTAATATAAGGCATAACGGTGGTGTAGTTGTTAGCACTGTCCCCTTGCAGCTCCAGGGTCCGGGTTCGATCGGCCAGGCTCGAATCCCATTTGTGTGCATGGAATTTGCATGTTCTCCCCGTTCTTGGTGGGTTTCCTTTGGGTGCTCCGGTTTCCTCCAACAGTCCAAAGACATGTAGGTTAGGTTAATTGGCGTTCCCAAATTGCCTGTAGTGTGTGAATGAGTGTGTGTGAGTGAGTGTAGAGTATGTGTGTGCCCTGTGATGGATTGGCACACTGTCCAGGGTGTGACCCGCCTCATGCCCTAAACCTCCTGGGCTGGGATAGGCTCCAGTCCCCCCGCGACCCTGAACACAGGATAAAGAGGTATAGACAAGTGAGTGAGTGAGTGAGTAGTTAATATAAATAATGCTTATTTGTAGACTGTGGAACGAGGACTACACTAATACTCCCGCAATCTTAATAATAACAATTGCTGTTACTGTCTGCACTCTCATGCATCACAACAATGATGATATCCAGCACAACACACTGCCTTGAATGTGATATTGCATTTATACTACAGTTCTACAAACACCATTTATTAGCAATAGATTGTAATGAAGTTGTTTACTTAAGCAATTATTTTGCAATTATCTCTGAGCTGGTGACTGACAGCAACCGACGGTTAGTGTAATTAAATGCAGTGAAAGTGGTTTTAAATTCATACCTGTACTATGTAGCCAAACAGTGAGGAGAAAGAAGTGAACAGCACTGAGAAATGTATCAGATTTACTTTATATTTCCACATAGTCTGTTTTAGAATATTAGCTTATAGTACTTCTGGGGTTCCAGCATTGGATCCCAAATAGCATAAAAATTAAAGGTAGCGTTTTATGTAGCGTATACATTCAATTGTTTCACTGTCAGGGATAACCCCTAGAGGGCGCCTAGCGCCCAGAGACTTTGTGTGTGTAGTTTGTTTAGTTTCACTTCAGTTCCCATTATGCACCTCGGTCAGGTGACGTGGGTGCTCACCTGAATCGAGTTGATTATTAGTTTCCTTATAAATAGCTTGTTTTAGTTCAGTGTCATGTCTTGCATCTGTTGATTTAACCTCGTTAAAATCAGTAAGTTTAGTTCGTGTCTCCTGGTGTTTTGGTTTGTTTTTACTTATAGTATTCTGTTTTGTTGGATTTCCCTGACTTTTTGTTATAATAAAACATCATTCTTTGAACCTGGACCTCTGCGTTTATGCCTCGCACCCCAATTTGTGAAATTCACAGACCAAGCAGTGCCCCTGAGGGGTTACAGGGGGATTTGGGATTCAGCCTTGTGTTAGAAGATAGTTTGCTTTGTAGCTCATGGTAGCTGTGAACAGAACAACAGGGATGGTTCAGAGGCAATTCGTAAAAGCAATTATTAATAAAACAAAATGTTGTTTAAGACGACAATATGTGTGTTTTTTTTTTAGCTGAAAGTGCTTCTTTGACTGGTTTTGAATGCAGGTTCTGGCAGGCAGCTGCTCTGCTACTCCTTTCTTTGCAGTACTCCATACTGTATTAGACCTACTTTCACCCATGCCGGTGACTAAATGTTAGTGTAAGTAACGACTGTTAGAACACATGTAATGCAGAATAATACATATAGTTATACTGTACATCCCAATGCTGTTATGCTCTATAACAGCACTCATGGAATGTCGCTCATCCAGTCAGATTACTCAGTCATAACTAACTGTTGAATAATATACAGTAGAATAAGTTTTATTATATTATTATTGTCATAACAATTATATCAATTAGAAATGTTCAACTTTGTTAGAAGAGAAGAAAAATAAAAATAAAGTTGTCATTCATTATTTTTAGCAATGCACAAATCTTGAAAAAAAAAAGATTGATGTGCTTAAAGGTTTTGTTTCCAACCATCACACCATGTCTAAATATTTTATTAGATGTTAGACGTTCCATAATTATTTTCACCTTAATTAAGTACAGTTTAAATTAATGACCAACAGCACTTATTTAAGGTTTGTTCATTAATAAGTCACTAATGCACTAGTACTGTACCTCTCATAACAATGAAGGTATTGCAAATGTATTACAATATTACATTGGGAAATTGGCCGTCGGTCTTGTAGCGGCCTTTTCTGTATGAATAATGTTTAGGTGAAGATAATAGGATATGAGCATGGCCATGACTGTAGCTTTACATTACTCTTTCTGTTTTATAGCACTACGGCCTTCAAAAGCATTATATTCATTCTAACCCTAAAGTAGTTTTGGTAGAAGAAATGTATATTACAGATTAATGTTCTACAGTAAGAAGACGCTGAATTGTAAGAAGTTACTGTATTGTAACGTAATGGGAATAGTGTTTTTGTTATCCACCGGTGGTTTTTTGTCATGTGCTTACTTTTATTCATTTGTTTGATGTTTTTGTTCACTTACTCATACAAAGAAGGCAGAATTTATTCCAAGTTTGCCATGGTTAAAGGAGCTACTGTAACAGCAACACAAGTGTGAAAATGTGCACAAGAAGGTAATGCTACAAAGTCTCCAAAGTCCTGTGAATTAAATGAGACAAACGCATTGCAATTATTTCCTACAAAAAAATTATACATTTTGTCACAATAAATAAATCATACTGCAGTTGTGTTTGTAGTCATTTAAGTTTTAAATTTGATATGCATTGATTGTAATTACTGTATGTACAGTTATAGTCAAACAGCAAGTACTGTAGCAGTAGCTAATTAAATAAAGGAAAGAAACTGTTGATTTTTGATGCACACAATGCCTTTTAATTATGAAGATTGTTGAAGATCAGGAGAAACATTATTAGAAATACAAAGCTTCATTTTACAGTTTAATCAGCCTCCTCCTCTACCAGTTTAGTTTCACTTCACTACAACAGCTCCCCGTCATACTGTAGTACAGGTATCAGCCATATGGCGTCTGTTCTTGCATCAACAACCACGTACTGCCAGTTGCCCCCTAAGGCTTAACATTAATAGTGGACAGAACCAGACAAAGCAAATGTAATAGCCTTGCAAACAGCATGTGCACCAGCTTTACACACACCATGTGCATCTCATTTCTCTTGAACACAAATCACTCATGCATATTAAACATTTTGTAACAGATGTAGCTTCACCACATTGCTTACACAACAGTATCCCACATAGTTTGTTAATTATATAACCAGTGTTGGGGGACGTTACTTTTTAAAGTAACTAATTACATTACAAAATGACTGTCTTCAAAACGTAATCAGTTACATTACTGTGATACCTTCTGATAAAAGTAACTAGTTACAGTACTTTTCCATTGCAGAAAATGAAAACTCCTTTGTGCTTCCTCATGCATGCTGTTTTAGTCATGACCTTTATACAGTGGAACCTTGGATTACGAGCGTAATTCGTTCCAGAAGTGGGCTTGTATTCCAAAACACTCATAAACCAAATCATCATTTCCCATAAGAAATAATGAAAACTCAAATTATTCGTTCCACAGCCCAAAAAATAAATACATAAAAATAATTCATACAATCTATAAAATGAAAATAAAACAAATTAATCTGTACTTTACCTTTTAAAAAAGTACAAATAAATCCTGACAGATAAGTCTTTCCGTTGGTGCGCGCAGTGTGTGTGTGTGTGTGTGTGTGTGTGTGTGTGTGTGTGTGTGTGTGTGTGTGTGTGTATGGAAATAGCCCCTTCCCTCGCCTCATTTTACACAGTAACACTCCTCCTTCCTCTCCCCACCTCGCTTTTTAAGATTCACAACAAACACACACACACACACACACAACGGAAACATTGTTTTAACAGGAGAAAAAGAAATCTCTGAGACTAGTGTGAGCGCATATTAAGAGAATCACTTTTTAAGTTTCACAACAAACGCATAAACATAGCGGAAACACCGTTTTAACGGAAAAAAGACATCTCTCTGAAACTGGCATGAGCGCATACTAACGGAATCATTTAAGTTTCACAACAAACGAACACACACATAAACACAGAAACACCATTTTAACAGGGAAAAAAGAAATCTCTCTGACCTGGCGTGAGCGCATCCTAAGGGAATCACTGCTGTAAAGTAAAACAAAAACAAAACTAATGAACCAGCACTTACCTTTGAAAAGAATTGCGACAGAACAGAGTTTCTGTGTTTTTGTGAAGCCGGAGAGGGGGGTGAAAAGGCGAGAGAGCGTCTGCGCGTGTGTCAGGGTGTGTGTGTGTCGGTGTCAAATTACATGCGCACACGCATAAGAGTCTAAAAGAAAAAGACGAGCAGAGTTTCTGTGTGTTTGCGAAGCTGGGGAGGGGGAGGGGTTGGGGGTGAAAAGGTGAGAGAGTGACGCTCGGTGTCAAAATAAGAGTCGCATGCGTGATACATGATACCCGTAAACTAATACTTGCTTGTTATCCGATTAAAAATTTATTAAAAATCTTTGCTCGGTTTGCGGAACACTCGTAAACCACGTTACTCGCAATCTTAGGTTCCACTGTACAGTGATTATTCTACCATCATCTCTCAACAAAGTTTGGTCCATAATCTGTTAACTACTAATACCTCTATTTGACCTACACGGTTTTGCACGGTGGTTGTTAGTACAGTTCATCATGATTCACCGTGAGTTTTGGTTTCCATCTTTCCGCGCGTTGGCTCTCGCATAGTCAAACCGTATAGGTGAGATAGCGGTATCTCTGAATAAATTGTCTGAATAACAGATTAAATTTTTGAAAAAGTAACTAAGTAACTGAGTACTCTAACGCATTACTTTGTAATGCGTTACACCCAACACTGTATATAACATATACAATAAGGTGCAAGGCGACTGTGCTAACCACTTAGCTACCATGCAGCGAACGTCCTTTTACAGTATACACAATGTATTGCAGATAAGCAAACGCATATCTGTCAGTTATCATTGCATCATCTATTTTTCCTGAATCTAACATTCTCCAAAAACCTTTTAAACACATTTACATCACTCACAGGAGACACTATGGTGCACAGGAAATATGTTTACTTCACTGATCACATGGAAAGAAGCACTGCAATTAGCTTGTCACAAGGCACCAGATTTTACTCAGAAACCTGGCAGCTATGTGTTGTGCTTTGCTCAATATGTGGAAAAGCTTCTAAAACAAAGTTATATTGAAGTTCCCAGAGGGAAAAAAAGTGTTTAAAGGTAAGGCCATAGAATTGTGTTTCTTGCATTGCGCTGTCAAACTGTTCATAGACTGTACATACAGTATAAATGGGTGAAATGCATTTTACTTTCCACATTCTGAAACAGCATCACACACCATTCAGAGTTCATATGGTAAAAGAGAGGCCAAATTTAGGTTGAATTGTAAGTGAAAAACTATTCAATGGAGAGTAAATATACTGTACAGTAGATTAATCTTATCCTCAGGCAGTGTTTCAAGAACTGTATTGTGTATAGAATATATAATTGTAATGAATTGTGATGTGCACTCAGTCCACTCCTGTTCACTCTGCTGACTCATGACTATACACAGGAATACACAACTCGAATCACTTCATCATGTTCACTGGTGACATGAAGCGGTGGGTATTGTCAGCAAAGTAATAATTCAGCATACACAGAAGAGGTGCAGCGATTAATGCAGCGCCAACAACCTGTCTCTGGTCATATCTACAACTAAAGAGATGCTTGTTGACTCAACACAAGTTTTATAGCCGACAAAGGCCAGCAGCCTCTTTGCTTTCTGCGAACCCTGAGCAAAGCACATTTCTGGTCACTTCCTGGTTTGGAAATTGCACCCAGTTGGATCAAAAATCCCTGCAGTGGATAGTGTGTACACCTACAGTATTGATTATTGGGCTGCATTGTACTGTTTTCGCAATTATTGTACTGGCCTGTGTTGTTTGCACATATTTGCACACATGATCCTGTACGTGATATACACTTGACAGAATCATTCCTTCAACCTCACTCCATCCTTATGTAAAAAGCAAATGTCCTGTATTTTTATCTTTTGTCACATACACACTATGATATGAAGTGAAATGCTTATATACGACTGCTGATGACCTCAAGATTTCGAAAAGAAAGCTTCAGTGTGAAGTAAGAGAAATAAGATAATTTACAAATCAGAAATATAAGAGAAATATGGAAATAAATTTTAGATGTAAAGGACATATAAATATTATAAAATAAATATAATAAAATAAAATAGTAGAAATAAAAATAGAAATATAAAAAGATCTATAATAAAATAATAATAGATAATAAAAGGGAAAATTTGAAGAGTTGAAATGTAATGTAGTGTAGAATTAAAAGTGTCCAATTATGCACAAGATAATGTGCGTAATGTGCAGAATAATGCACAAGGTTGCAGTTCAAAGTTCATAGTACTACACAGTGATATATAGTATATACAGTATATGAAAGTATTATGGATGTCAATTAATAGTTTTAAATCATTACAACTTATTTCAGGGAATTAGCTTTAAACAAAAAAACAGTAAGTTTAAAGTATAACCATATACCTATTGTTATAGGTACTGTATAGAGGGAGTTGTATAGAGTTTCTCTCTAACCTAAGGCTATAAATAAACCGATCAAAGGGGGGAAAAAAAGTTAAGAGTCTAGCCAAACACCAATTATGTAAACAATATATTTTCAAGCAAATGAAGCCAATCATGAGCAACAGGTACTGTACAAAAATACTCAAATACTGTTGAGTGTGTTTGTGTTTTGGGCCATTTTTCTTTGTAGGCACCTTATATTATTATGTACTCCAGATTCACAAAAAAACAAGAGATTTTTATTATTATTATTTTTTTATGTAGCTCTGGATAAGAGCATCTCCAAATCTCCTAAATGTAAATGAAACATATGCAAAGCAACAATATTATTATGGTGACATGCGAGATGGTATGATGTTGCAAAAACTGATCAACATTGTACTTATTATCTCAGATCATAAACCAGCATAAGTAGCCATTGCACATTAAAAGAGGGGGGACGTTTTAGGTGATAGTCTTGTGGGTATTAAAAAATCTTGAAGAACACAAGAACACTAGCAGTACGGTTCCAGATGTAGGAATGATGGTATTAAACGACATTAGACAAGTAGACATTCATAAAATTCTCAGTTGTTGTGCAAAATGTCATAAGAATTATTTAAGTGACGTTTGCTTGGTCAATCTTGCTAGGTTGTAGGGAAGCTACCAGAATTTTTAACCTAATGAGTATTGTTGAAGTGATTTTTTTTATTTATGTAAAATATTTAAAATAAAAATTATAAAATCATAAATATTTGAGAATCAACCATGATTTTGAAGCCAATCATAAGCAACAGGTGCTGTACAAAAATACTCAAATACTGTTGAGTGTGTTTGTGTTTTGGGCCATTTTTCTTTGTAGGCACCTTATATTATTATGTACTCCAGATTCACAAAAAAAAAAACAAGAGATTTACTTTGTCTTCTTGGAAACCCATAATGTTGGTAACACTGTAGACCACATGCAGTGCTTTGCATCGACAAGTTTGGACCTCTTCGTTGCTGTTCTAGTCAATTCTGCTGGAGAAAACCAAGCCTTACTTTTCTCCAGGAGTGCAGACTGCAGCATGATCGTATTTTACTCAGAAATCGGCTCTCTATTATTAGACCTCACATCAGGGAGTTTGTACCAGTCTTGATCTAATGCCTGGCATGTCAGCCTTAATACACTTTAGCCCTTTTTAAAGGTTTCTCACCTCAAGTGTTTTGTCCATTGTTGAAAACAGAGCTTCGCAAACCCAAAAATATACTTTGTGCGAGACCGTTTTCACAAACACTTACCCTTACTGAAATGTGGATGAGTGTTGCTAGGAAGCCTGAGGGAGAACTCATTTTACTGTGAAAAGGGCAACATAAAGTCAGGACTTTTTTTCACAAAGTTCTGTAATATAAAACTTATGTATATATATTTTTTAAAATGCATGCAATATCCAAGATAATATTTGAAAAATATAAGGCGTGTTCACATCAAACCCACCCTAAAAATGCTGTGTTAAAAACAACCCAAACTGGGTTGTTTTTAACCCAGCTGCTGGATAAATAGTGGACCAACTACATGCTGGGTTAATTTAACCCAGCAAAAGTGGTTATTTATTTAACCCAGCAAGATGGGTAAAATATTCAATCCAAATGCTAGGTATAATGTTGGATTAATTTTACCTCACAAATAGGTTACTATTATTTTTATGTTTTACATGTCTAGGGGTGAACAGTTTAAACAGTTAAATTACTTAGAACTTTTTTTTTTTGTAATAGACCAGTATATCAAAGTTTTGCAAACCATACATATATGCAATAAACAACACCCAATTAATTGTACAAATCATAGAAAAAATATTTATATATATTTTTCAAAAGCACAAGATCAGATAATACAAAACAAGTTCAACAGTGACATCATTACGATACTATTACTCAGAAGCACTAATGCCTGAGAGCAGTGCTGGTCATTATCTCCCAACATCAGGATGTAGGGGTTCGGCCTTGACACATCAGCCTGCTGGAGATATTCCACGGTGTCGCTTCCAACCTTAGAAAGCAAGAAATTAAAGAAAGTAAAAGTTTATGGAAAAATCGAGATGGTTGGCTAGTATGCATATTTGTAAGAAGATTAGTGTTTTGTAACACCTCAGCTTTTTATACATGGTTGCTAATGCTAGCAACCTAGCTAAATGCTAGCGTCATGCTGGCACTACAGTTAACGGTTTAGCTTTCATTCATCACTTCACATACTTCATACACCCTGTAAGCATTCTACAAAGAAAGCTAAAAAGCTCAAACATTTTTGCAGTTTCCTTCATACACAGCTGGGGTTCTTTGGTTTGGCTAGCTAGCAGCCATTGTCAGGTAAACTAGCATGCTATAGCACAGACCAGGCTGAAAGTTTGAGTGTAACGTTAACACAGTAACAGTAATAAATGTTACATACAGTGAACAAATTCAGTCATTTAAATGTAACGTTTACATTTCCTCTTAAATGCGTGAGGAGGAAGACCAAAAAAAGATAGGAAGCTGACACAGCCACTGAATACACTGGTGAACTTCGGGGGAGGGTGATGTTAGCTGTCACAGCAAGCTGGGTTAAACAAAAAGTACCCAATTCCCTGTAAATAACCCAGAAAAATTACCCAACAGAGGCAACCCAGCGTTTGGGTAGTAAAAACAACTCAGCATTTTTTTAGTGTGCAGACTTATCTATAGGTATAACTTCTGACAAGAGCACATTCTTTCATACTTCAGATTTTATGTATATATATATATTTTGTAACTTTGTTGGAATCTGTTTTATAGGTTCCTTTTGTAAAAATATTTAAGGTCACGGAGCGGTCGTATAAGCATTTCACTGCATATCGTACTGTGTATGACTGTGTATGTGACAAATAAAATTTGAATTTGAATTTGAATTTGATTTAATTTAGATAGATGTTGTACAGTACTTTGTTATTTAGAAGTAAAGCTGTCACTTCTCTTTATAGGAAGGACTTCCAGATTGTCATGGTTGTATGATATTTAGACAACTACAAGACCAGATCAGCATTTATTAAATTATTTTCTACAATAGACAACTCCCAAAATTTGAGGCTAGATTAGGTCAAAAACATACAGGAGTTACACAATCAGAATATCATAGGCGAAACTAAGAATCAGTTTTCAAAAGATACATACCTTTTTTTTTTGGGGAGTAAGCCATGTTGCCTGTTCATTTTGGGGATTTGGGGGCTTTGTAGATGCATTAAAGTAATTTCTGTGTCTTCTGCATATTCTGTGTATTTACAGTAAACTATTGTGTTGGTTGTCTCTGTTGAGTGAAACGTATAGCCACGCCCATTTTGAGGGCAAAAACCCAATATTCGACAAAATCATACAGAAAAATACAGGCAGACAGACACATTTTTCTGAGTTTTCTAGTTCTCCAATGTATGAAACTATATCACTGAAAGAGCAAGTTCTGACCAATGTATAATACAGACAAAATTGTATTTTATATATATTTATATATATTCTTTATTCTTTATTTTATTTATATATATTCATGAATTTATTTACACCTTCAATTACTTTAATTCATCATTAAACTAAGAGTTGAAAGAGCATCCTAGCATCATTACACAATGTTACATTTTTTCAAGTATATCATGGAAACCTTTAAGCTGTTGTTGTGTTTTTATGTAGCTCTGGATAAGAGCATCTCCAAATCTCCTAAATGTAAATGAAACATATGCAAAGCAACAATATCATTATGGTGACATGCGAGATGGTATGATGTTGCAAAAACTGATCAACATTGTACTAATTATCTCAGATCATAAACCAGCATAAGTAGCCATTGCACATTAAAAGAGGGAGGACGTTTTAGGTGATAGTCTTGTGGGTATTAAAAAATCTTGAAAAAGACAAGAACACTAGCAGTACGGTTCCAGATGGAATGATGGTATTAAACGACACTGATATGCTCAGCTATCTTTTGTACAATTTTCTACATTTACCAAAGTAGACATTCATAAAATTCTCAGTTGTTGTGCAAAATGTCATAAGAATTATTTAGGTGACGTTTGCTTGGTCAATCTTGCTAGGTTGTAGGGAAGCTACCAGAATTTTTAACCTAATGAGTATTGTTGAAGTGATTTTTTTTATTTATGTAAAATATTTAAAATAAAAATTATAAAATCATAAATATTTGAGAATCAACCATGATTTTAACATATAAATCAATCACTGTTGTATCTCACTGCATGTCATTAACATGAGATTGACTTTGTGACCCAAACCTGGTAAGGAGGGATGGAGGAGTTTCGCATTTTATTCAGGATAAACATCAGGTGAAATCCCATCATTTGAAAATTTTAGTTACATTTCAAATGGCTTATTAAGTCACATTTCAAATGGCTTATTAAAAACGTGATCAAACAAGTATTTACCAATACACATACACTGCCCAGCCAGTAAAATTCACATACTCCAGGACGATTTCAATTCAATTCAATTCAATTTTATTTCTATAGCGCTTTTAACAATGGTCATTGTCTCAAAGCAGCTTCACAAAATGAAAAGAAAATTTATGCAAGTGTGTACTGTATGTGTTAGAAAAATGTGCCTAGATAATGAGATTGTCCCTGATGAGCAAGCCAAGGGTGGCAAGGAAAAACTCCCTGAGGTGGCAATAGGAAGAAACCTTGAGAGGAACCAGACTCAACAGGGAACCCATCCTCATCTGGGTGATAGCAGATAACATGAATTATATAACACTGTGTGTGTTATGCAGCTGAAAGTTCAATATAGCAGAAGCTATTTAAATTAACATGAAGTCCAGTTCAGCTCAGGGATGAGTCAGCAGGTGCAGAGGGCAGATGGGGGTCTGGATCACTGGGAGCTCAGGAGCAGCATGTGTAGATCCAAACCAACATGAAGAAGAATCCAGCTGGAGCAGGTTCTTCTCTGGATGCCTCAGGAACAAAGCAGGGTTGGCCTCCTTCTACTGAAGCTGGCACAATCTCCAGATGCCTCGGGATGGGTGGAAAAATAGCGAGCAGGTGAAAAGAATTAGCGTGGTTGCCATTCAGGATAGATGTACTGGAGTATGAGGTTATTGGATGAATTACTGTACGTGTGTGCCAGATTAAAGAGATGCGTCTTGAGTCTACTTTTAAACTGTGAAACTGTGTCTGAGCCCCGAACACTGTCAGGAAGGCTATTCCAAAGCTTTGGAGCTAAATATGAAAATGTCCTACCTCCTTTTGTAGATTTTGCTATTCTGGGAACTACCAGTAGTCCGGAGTTTTGTGATCTTAAGGAGCGTGGTGGATTGTAACGTATCAGAAGACTGGTTAGGTATATGGGAGCTAAATCATGTAGAGCCTTGTACATAAGTAAAGCTATTTTGTAATTAATTCTAAACTGAACATGTAGTCAGTGCAGGGATGATAATATTGGGGTTACATGATTATATATTCTTGATCTAGTGAGAACCCTGGCGGCTGCATTTTGGACTAACTGTAGCTTGTTTATTGAGGATGCAGGACAGCCACCCAGTAATACACTACAGTAGTCCAGTCTGGAGGTCATGAATGCATGAACTAGTTTTTCTGCATCAGATACAGATAAAACGTTCCTAAGCTTGGCAATATTTCTATGGTGGAAAAAGGCTGTTTTTGTGATATTGGAAATATGATTTTCAAAGGATAAGTTAATGTCTAACATTACACCCAGGTCTTTCACTGTCGAGCTGGTGTTAATAGTACATCCTTCTAAACACAAGCTGAATTGTGAGAGCTGTTGTGTACTGTTTTTTGGGCCAATAAGTAATATCTCCGTCTTGTCTGAATTTAATAACACTCAGTTGGTCTAGACAACTTGGGTATTTCATCTGGTATCTCGTCACATGACGCTGCTGAGCCTAGACCTGAGCAACGGAAGCAATCCCAGACCATGACACAGTGGACACTATGCATGATGTGTGTGCCATTTCATGTGCTTCCCTTTTCACCCTGACACGCCCATCGCTCTGGTATAAGGTGAATCTGGACTCATGACCACATTTTTTTCCCAAACACATTTCTTTAATGAAGTTTAAGGTTCAACATAGTCCTTACAGGTTTTAATAATGTATTGAAGGGTTCTTAACTCAATTTCAGTCATTTTAAATCTCCCTAATTGTCTTCGGTACTTGATACAGCCTGCGTCATACAGGCCAATAATTTGATTCTCCTGAAGTGATGCCTTTTTTGGCCAGGCAGTGTATCCTATTTACAGTTTAAGCATTTAATTTTGTTTGTAGTTTGCTTGGGATAGCTGTGCAAGATCTGAACTTGATATATTGATACGTATGTGACATATTTTTCTTTTTATAAAGTTACCTTTTATAATGCAAACTGAACATAATGTCATAATCAATAATCTTGCCTTTTCTATGTGCCGAAGTGTAATCAATGAGTATTTTAAAATGTGGTAATTAGGAAAAACTATATACTTTTTGGAAATGTGGATTTTTTTAATGATGATTTGGGGGCAACTGTGGTTGACTGGAAAACATTTTATTTTCACATTCATGAAATATATTTGGTGTAAACATGTAAAATTTTAAAACAAAGCACACGTTTTTCATTTGTCAGTCATACCAGTTATTGTTATAATATCACAGGATTCATGAATTGATTACAATTTATCCTGTTATTCATCATTACAACCTTCGCCAACATTGGAGTAAATTTACTAGTTAAAAGAAAATTGTAACAATAAGAGAAAATAAGCAACTATTACCTACATTTTAATACATTTCTGAAATGAAAGAACAACATGACTGTGTCTTTGACTATAAAATATATCAGGGTGTTTATCTTTAGCCACATCTTTAGATGATGGCCTATGGTTTGATACATTGAGACAGAAACATAACAGAAAGAAGTAGGGTGAGTTCAGGTATAGTGGGACATTTAAGCTTTCAAAACATTTTCCATCTAAAAATCAGCATCCAGGTATTGCAAACCTTCTTGGACTGTTGCCACACACTGTACCTCTTGGTATGAAACAATCATTTTGATTGATGTGTCATTACCAGAGTGGATGTGATCTACCTTGTAAGGAAGCCTGTTCAGCAAAAGCACATGGTACTGTATGACACGTACCAAATTGCTTTTCAATTATAAGACCTATCTGCTTTTTTAAAAATTATTATTACATTGAAAATTCTAACCACGGACCATTATGAAGTGTTTTATCTGCTGATTGAAATAAATAACATTATTTGAAGTAAAATAACTTGTTTGCTGTTATTAAAATACATGATTTGCTCTGTCTCACATTACCTCAACCAGTTTGTTATAGTGAGACAGTATTGATCGGGTAATGTGGGACATTGATCTATGCTGCAATTTTGATATTTAATCACATTAAAACCTGCAACAGTGTTTCAAAATGACAGGCACAATACTCAATTCAATCACAAACTGTCAGAATGAATAGTATTGCAGCAGGATATCTGAGGAATTCACTTAAAGTTTATTATTTAATAAACCCTAACCGAGATAGGTCACAATCACATGATTAGTACTGAATGTCATAAATGTCAATGAAATGAGATATTTCCAGAATATGATTAAAGTTTGGTTCTACTTATTTGTTATTATTCAAATTAGTTTATGTCCTAACTAGGCCTGGAGCTTATCCCAGAGCACAAGACAGGGTAGACACTGGTCACAAGCATGAGCACACTATAGGCAATTTGGGAGCGCCAATTAGCCTAATCTGCATGTCTCCAGGAAACTGGAATACCCAGAGGGGACCAAGCACCAAGCACAGGGAGAACATACAAATTCCATGCCCACCTGTACTATATGTGGGACTCAAACCCATGACCCTGGAAGTATAAGACCACATAGCTAACCACGATGCCTCTATGGCTGCCTGAATTGACCGCTCAACCATGGATGACCACGAATGTGCAAGGGAACAATGCTAACTATTATGCTGCCATGCTTGCCTGAAACCTATATATACTTATATATAGCATGCAGGTGTCAGGATCTACATGCGAGCAGAACCGCCAGTACCAGCTAGTAAACCATAATTTAGAAACTTTAAAATTCAAAATACTTCAGAAAGACTTAAATATCAGCACATGTTTAGTATTCATAAATATGAATATTTACAAAATCAGCAAAATATCATTAATGGTTGTTATTCTAGTTTTAAATATGACATTTGCAATGGAAGAAAAGTCGATATTTAAAATTGATATACAATATGCTTTGCTAAACTTTAAATAAGATGATTACAATTCCTGCTGTAAACAACCTTTCAGGCACTGAAGAATATTGCTTTTTAAGTATAAAATTTATGTAATCACTGTAGTAGTAGTGACAAGTAGTGAGGTAGCCTGTTTTGACTGTCCCTCATTACTAAACAAGGTGTCCATGTCCCTGAACTGTCCTGCTGTTTGAAAGTGTGTAGTTTATAAAAGTTATATTTATATTATTTTATTTTATTTCAACATTTTGTTACAACACTAGGTGAAGTACCTGTCGTCGACGGGGAAAGAGTTTGTAGAAAGAGTTAAAAGATTAAAGCTACAAATAAGCTGATCAGCGGTAATGTAATCAGGGATATTCAGGTTGAAGCCCATACATACATCCTGTACATGTCTGCCTGCAACAAAAATGAACTCCTTAACTGTAATTTCATTAATTTTGTTTGGTGGAGAGGATATAAGAAAGGTTTATGCGTACAGATTGCTATACATTTTTCTCGTCAGCCAAATACACTCTGTGTTCGGTTATCAGAAAATGAATCACAGATGAGAAATCGAAAAAGTGGGCCAGATAAAGTTATGTCTTAAAATCCTTTGTGTTAAAATTCACTTATAACACTTCAGCGCTGTTATTTCAGTAGTGAAAATATTAACTAATCCCAGTAAAAAAAAAATATTTTCGCTTTTTCAACTAATATACTGTATATTGCTTCAGGTGTTTGTTTACATTGAGCAAGTATCTTATTAGTAAAATAATAATATAGCTATTCATAACATCACTTTTAGTCAACATTTTGAACTCACTTATGGTCCAGGTTAAGCTTCTGGAAGGTATCCAAGGTCTGCAAAAGTTTCATTAACTTCTGTCCAGCCAGTCTTGTGTGATGCGGTGACAAAATCTGGCTGGACAGACATACAGACATACAGATATAGACAGACGGGTTTCTGGTCCTCCAATGTGTGAAACGTAAAGATATCAAATAAACGAGTTCCTTTCCTTTAATTCATATAGATACAGTAGAATGGTAACAAGTTTGAAAATAAAAATAAAAATTCTGTGGGAACAAAGGGGTTTGTAAGTGGAAACGATGATGACAATGATTAATTTGGAGGAGGAGGAGGAGGTGGAGGAGGGGCAGGAGTATCACAGTGACTGACTGGTGCACTTGCCTGTAGCCCGTCACGCGGCTCCGCTCCGCTGCAGTGCACTTTAGCTGAACCTCGACGCGCGCGCTCAGCTCCAGCACCGGCGGTGCGCGCGCATCCGGTGCTCTCGCGCGAAGGAAGTCGCACGCGCCTGTATGTCTGCAAAAGGCAGGCTATCCAGATACAGTAAAAGGGTGTCGGTGCCCGGGGACGATGATAACGATGAGCAGGGTTGGAAAGAGGAGAACGGCGGTGTGGATGCACGTCACCTGAAACCCGTGAGGAGCGCACGAGACGCGCCGCAGTCCTCGCGCTACAGCATGTGAGTATCTGCCGGTCAGAGTGGATTAAAGCGTGTTAGATCTGTGTCAGGCTTAATCGGTGTACAGGAAAACATGAACACGTGCCTGAGGGATATGCATGAAAAGTTCAAAGAAACTTAAGAGAGAACTTCTGAGACAATGTGAAATATACAGTTGCTGATGTGAGCATGCGGTTTCACCAGAGATCTGGGAGTGAAGACTGATTCCAGCAGACATACCTGTATGCGTGCTTTATTTATATTATTATTATTAGTAGTAGTAGTAGTAGTAGTAATACAATTGATTATTAATAATGACGATGTTGATGATGATTACAGAGTAGTAGTAATAAAAGATAATAATAATAATAATAATAATAATAATAATAAAATAATAATAATAATAATGTTCTTCTTTATCTTTTTATTAAAAAAATCTAATATTTATATTTTTTCTTGTATACTCAATTGGTGTGTGTAGCGCCATCTTGTGTATACAAAGTTAGGTGTGTGTGTGTGTGTGTGTGTGTGTGTGTGTGTGTTAGTCAGACGTTGATTTTATACTCTGTTTACACTAGTATACTTTATATATATGGTGTCCTTTACAAAGACAGTTATAAAAGTTAATTTCTTTTCTTCTTTTAAACTAAAATCAATTAATATTTTCATGCTGGTTTGAGAGCGTAATGATGATAAGAGTTGTGGTTCTGTACAATGTACAGTTCTCATGTTCTGTATGTTTTTATATAGTTTTGTTCCATTTGTATCACATTTACACCATAGAGCTAGCTTTGTATAG
Source organism: Clarias magur (assembly GCA_013621035.1). Lineage (NCBI taxonomy): Eukaryota > Metazoa > Chordata > Actinopteri > Siluriformes > Clariidae > Clarias > Clarias magur. Next base: position 652,322 of record QNUK01000128.1, on the reverse strand, counting down.
CTTAATTTATCTACCTGCTTTATGTGCCTCTGTGTACCTTAACCTCTATTTGCATAAATTTGTGTACCCTGGACACCAAGACAAATTCCTTATATGTGCAACATACTTGGCAGGGTAAATGGTTTCTGATCCCGATTCTGATGTACAGTATATATATATATATTACAGAAAAGTATATACACACTGGTTGCTTTGTAAAGACAATCAATAGGTTGTCTTGTACTGTTCACTTTGGAGTTTATGAATGTTCTTAATAATTAACATTTGTGTGACCAGATAATAACATGATTCCCAAGTGAGGCATAAATTACCTATTACCTTACTCTTTTATCTATGTATCGACTCAGCTAATTAACTTCAATAAGGAGCTCCTTTGTTACTGTCATCATTTTCTATTATTCTCTACTTCAGTGTAAAGCTCTGAGTGTGTCCGTTTTGTGTGTGCATGCATATATCTCAGCTGATACATTATCTTGGTAAATACATTATTTAAATAATTCATTGTAGCCAATCATCTGTAGAACATCACAGCCCAGATCCAGGCTCTTATAGTGTACAGTTAATCGACTGAACTACAGACTGAACTGGTTGTAGTGATAAGAATACAGATTTCACTAGGGACAGTTTGATGGTCTGTAAATGGTAATGAAAATTCAAAACTATAAGCAGGAGCATCTAAGGAAAGACTAAAAACAAAAATATGTATTATACCATAGTTTGTGTATACATTATATACTATACATTATATACATAAGCATTAATAGTTGACATCTCGGTTTATAGAAGTGTTCTGACTTCTTGGAATAAACTAATACAATGTTATATTTATTTTATTATGCTGTTCCCTGATTGAGGTAACCATGTTGTTTACAGTTATGTGTATTATGAAGCATGTTACTCTAAACACATTGAATGATCTACAACGTCACACTTCCCAAGTGTTGCTTCTTGCACAGTTTATATGAAGAAAATAGTGACTAGCAAAGAGTTCTAACAGTTGATCTAATAAATTAAAGAAGGATTTTCCCATTGGACATGAGTTAGGGTGATGGCTGATTTATACTTCTGCATCAAGTCTACACCTTAGGCCTCATGTAGCCATGTATCCTGCCTACTACCCTACTGGCCTCACATGCACTTTCCCAGAAGTTTAACTACTGTACATTTCGTGAAGATGCAGACTACAACAACTTTGATTGGTCCACTGGGTAGCATCACATTTCCAACTCCTGCTAAGTTTCCATTTTTAAATTGAGTCGAATGTCTGACCTGTCATATTTGGTCACCACAAGCAACTCAGCATAGTGACATAAAAACTCCACCGCCAACTAGCAGTTTAATAATTTTAGAGCAAAAAGACAGACCAGTGCACAAATATAAATGCTTACAATACCATACAGCACTTGCATAGCCAATGGCGTATGCTCCACATAGACAAGATGCAGAAACATAAATCAGGTTTTAGTGTTAGGATTGGTTAGGGTTAAAGATTACAGAAAAGTGCATGCTCAGGAACAATGAAATACAAGCAAATATGAATAGCATGCTGTATAGAAATTATATAAGAATGATTGTATGGGTTTTCAATATGCTGCACTTTCTGTTTTACGGTTGAAGGAAACTCAATTCTACAACACTGATATTACCTTGGCACCTGTTCTTGAATTACTTTCTGCTTCACTTGTCATTTCAGATAAAAGCATCAACCAAAATGAATAAATGTGAATGTAAAGCTATTATGGTGTTAGGTGCAGCAGGGGATGTGAAACTGCAATGTCTTATGAAAATAAATGCTGATCAGAATGTATGTTTCAGTATTTTATGGTGTAAAATAGACATCAGTATTGTAGTTCAATCCATTTGTGGCAGAGTTGTAAGATAAAATAAAAAATGCTTCTTTGGCTTTTTTTGTAACTTAGTCTTTGTTGCCGGACCATTAGAGGGAACGTGACAAGAAACCTCACAAGCAATTTGTGAAGTAAAGGGATGAGCAACTCACTTTTTACCGACTGACCTCCGAGGGTGCACAGCTCTACCCACACAAGTTTGCACATTACACTTGATCAGGCACCAGAATGATCCAGCAGCCAGTGGGATTGTCAACATGGTAGGGGGTTAAGCAGGGTTTTATGCAGCAGGCATCACTGCGCCAAGTAGCACAGCAGGCTAATTTGAGACCATCAAAGTCTTGGTGACCTTAGGGGCAACCATACAGCCTTTGGAGGTGAGAATGGTATTGACTTCATTGACTGGAGGATTGGTCTATTGATCTAGTTGATCGTTGTTTGTGTAGGCATCTCGTGACACCTTGAAGGGAAAGTTCTCTTTGGAGTCTTGGTTTCTCAAGTTTCTTGTTTGTCTTTAGAGATGCAGGAATTTTGGGACTCAAGATGGAGCAAGCGACTTGGGGCAGAAATGGTGGTGAATGGGGTGGCTCGAGGTGTAATGTTGTCCTTTGGATATGCAGACATCTTGGGAATCTTCATAAAGCTGGTGTCCTGGCAATTCTTTGATACGGGTGTCTTGTTGACCTTAAGAAATGGAGATATCTTGGTGTTCATGGTGGTGGACGTTGTGGTGGACAGATTTTCACTGTTTATTGAGTAAGCATCTTAAAGTTCTTCAGCTGAGCAGGCATCTTGTGTGCCCTTGCAGGATAAGGAATCGAAGGGTCTGGGAGAGCATCTTAAGCATCTTAAAGGACAAGTAATTAAACCGAGTAGCTAACAGACAGACATGCATTACATTAAGTTAAATGTCATACTTTGGGTCTATAATAACTGTCTGTAAAGATGTTATATTATAAGATGTTATATTTGTTAATCTTTTCCTTGAGGAGGTTGTCCTTTTATTGCTTGGTAAATAATGCTGTACGCTTGGATATACATTTAAGGCTGAATATTTCATTGAGATTTTCAATAATAATATTCATTACATCAGAATAATAATAGAACGTACAGATTGTAAAGTTGAAACTGGAATGCATACAATTAAACACTGGACTGAGAATTGTAAAAAGAAAAAAAAAAAGAAAAGGATCCAGAAATTAATCAGTAATGTCTATAATTCATGAAACATCAGGATTCAAGTGTGTAAGATGACAACCAAAAAAATTAGACACATGCATCATAGACATCTAATAGTGAATAAGGTTTGGAAACAAACCAAAGGCAAACAGGAAGTAATCTTGTGCTTCTGTATCAGGTGTAAGGCTGGCGCTGTCCTATGGGAACCTGTTCTATCTCTAGCTCTCATCTGTTGATCATCAATTCATCTTCTCAGTGAGGGTGTAATATTGTTTCTCTGTAAGCCTGCATATGATAAAAAATAATCATATTTAGAAAATGGGAACATGTTGCCTTGTAATATATAAATGCATCACATGTCTATTAGTATTATTCCTTACTGTCTGTAATATGTACCTACTCTCGGGGCAGATGTGGATATAGATTATCGCCATGACATGCTCTACCGTCTTCCTGATGAAGCCTGCATCATAATCGGGGTTGTGTTGGTTTTGAAGTAGTAGAATGAAACAATTACTTACTTGTGTCAGCTTATAAGATTGATGATATTTTAACAAATGGCAGGTTGAAGCAGGAAATGAGCTGCTTGATTAGTTTCAATCAAGCCATTTTTCACTATAACGAGGTTTTTTTTTCCATCAATCTAAGGAATTCTAATCTTCTAGCCTGTTTTCTCACAGCTATTACCATGATTTAAAGCTGTGCTGAAAGAGTTTAATTTTCCCCAAAGCTCATGTATAGCTTTGAGTTCCTTAGCTGTTCCTGCTGTATGAGAGTGTTGTCCACTTGACCAAAGATTAAGATTTCTTTCTTACTAGCAATAAAATCTCACTAGAATAAAGTCTCAGTTACAGCAGCAAAGCTACCATTTTTAAAAAGCAACGGAAGGTGCATGAGTTCTCATGTATGGTGGTGACGTTTTTGTGTGTGTGTGTGTGTGTGTGTGTGCTTGAGCCAATATTAACCAGAGAATACAAAACAGAAAAGGGATAGAGTGACCTTCTGCTGGCGACTCTAATTTTCTTTTTTCTCACAGAAAGATTTACATAGCAGTGATTGCAGCAATCAGTCTTAACATTACAATACAAAACATTAAGCCAAATATGGTATACTGTAGGTTCCGCTTGTGTCACTGGGGCAGCTCTGGGCCCTTAAGACATGACTCCACAAGATCTTTGAGGGTGTGCTGTGGTGTCTGGCACTGGGTCAGCAGTGGCGGTTCCTTTGGGTGCTGTGGGGTGTAGGGTGGTTTTGTGGTTGGGACCTGTCCAGTGCCTCCCATGCGGATTGAGATCTGGGGAATTTGGAGGCTGGATCAACAAACTTGCTCTCTTTACCTGCTAAGTCCCAAATACGGCAGGCTGTGACTTACTGGGTGTTCTGATACCTTTCTATCTAGTCAGTATTGATTTTCTTTTCAGCAATTTGTGCAATAATGGATGGTCATGCTGGCCTTTGGTCCCTGTGGACATGGGAGGGCCTTACTGTAGGTGCACATGATTCTGTCAACAATGAACTGGTGTATAGTTGGTTAATAATGTTATTTATTTCACCTGCCAATGGTCATGAAGTTATGGCTGATTAGTGTATACATTTTGTTCTTTTCCAAAAAAAAAAACTGTTTTAAATCTGTTTGTTGTTAATCTCAGATTCCATGATGTGTTAATGATACAAGCCCTTTCAAACAAAAGCATATTGTAAGAAATACACTAACATAAAACTGATCTGTTGTAATCCGCATTTTAAAACATTGAGAATCAGAAGGGGTGAGTTGTTTATAAAAAATATAACGCTTTCATGTAAATGACTTTAAGCCATTTGATTTAATAACTTCCTAAATTCTTGTAATTCTTTTTAAACATCTTTCTCTGAGAAGAAAAAAAGACACCACCGCTTCTTGGTTATGATTAATGGATGCTTTCATCACTTATCTGCTTATGGACTTTTAGGATGAAAGTCTCTTACTCGTCTCAATTATGAATTAAACCTCAAGTCAATCATGTGAATGTACACAGGAGTTAAGACCCCCAGCTGAGGCACGAGAGGTGCCTTCATTATTTTCATTCTTGATTTCATTAAATGTACTCGTACAAATCCAGTTTTGACATGTTGCTGCCAACCTCCATTTTGCCTCCATTATCGCATCAGGAGTTTGATTGTGTGTGTGTGTGTGTGTGTGTGTGTGTGTGTGTGTGTGTGTGTGTGTGTGTGTGTGTGTGTGTGTGTGTGTGTGTGAGAGAGAGAGAGAGAGATTGTGGATACAGAAGAAAGCATTATGACTTTATATTTCTCAGAGCTAAAAAAAATAAATCGTTAAAAAGTTGCAAAAATACTGATGGCTTCGTACTGTAAGTGTAAACCATGACAAACTTATAAACACAATGGGCTGTGAATAAACTAATGATTAATGTAATGATAATTACATTAACAGACAAAAGTAAAAAAAGTACATTTACAGTACAAACCCAAGTACAACCTTAAATGCGTGGCAAAGGAAGGAAGAAAAGGATTTTTTAGTAAGCATTAATTGAAGTGATGTTTTATATTTGTTGTATAGTTCAGATCTACTGGACTAAAAGACTAACACTATATGAAGCATGGGGAATAATGTAGCAGTGTAAGGTCCAGAATTTACATATGAACAGAATGTACAGTACATACAGTATTAGGTGCAAGAAAGCACTAATATCTGTTAGTCTAAATAGAGTGTTATACATTAAACCCTCCTGTGGAGAAGAGACATAGCACAATAAATACAAAACCTACATTTCATTCGAACAGTATTTTTGAAAATGCAAGCAGCAAAGACAAACAGGAGACTATTTACAAAATGCTGGTGATTTTCTCTACCCAAATGAAATCAGTTCCCCTTACAAATCAGGTTTTGCAGTAGATTGAGGCTATATCTTAAACGGCCCATCGGATAAGCAGACGTTAGGAGCACTAATATTGGTCTAAATTGGCTGTGGAAGCACTGTGGCTGTTCACATCCGGTTCCAAGTTAAATGGCCTTCTCGTCTTAAAGCACTTGGCAGTGAAGGGACCGTAAACTGGAAATACACCTCTCTGCTCCACTCTGGTTCTTGGAAAGAGCTGGTGATGAACTCCTGAGACTCGGTATGCAATTCCTTTCAGCATTTGTTATTCACAAATGCCCTATGTTTCTAATATAATACTATACTTTACTAATACAGTGGAACCTTGGATTGCAAGTAACTCGGTTTACGAGTGTTCCGCAAGACGAGCAAAGATTTTTAATAAATTTTGACTTGAAAAACGAGCATGTCTTGGTTTACGAGTGCCAAGTTTTTTTACACCGACACACACACACACACACACACACACGCATTTACACCCCCCCTCCCCGGCTTCACACAGAAACTCTGCACTGTCGCGATTTTTTTTCAAAAGTAAGGAGCTGGATCATTTATCTGTTGTTTTTTTTTTATGTAAAGTGCAGGTTAATTTGATTTATTTTTTACTTTATATATTGTCTATTATTTTTCTGTATACATTTTTTTGGGGCTGTGGAACGAATTATTTGAGTTGTCATTATTTCTTATGGGAAGATTTGGTTTACGAGTGTTTTGGAATACGAGCTTGCTTTCAGAACGAATTATGCTCGTAATCCAAGATTCCACTGTACTATATGTTTCATAAAATTTTGCATGAAAAAAGTAGGAACTTTGAAATATTTACAATAATCTAAGTAATTATAGTAATTTAAAAAAAAAGAATGTATCAGGTACATCCACTTTTGTCTGAGACTCCACAACTGCTTATGAGAAGTAAAAATTTCATAACCAAATTTAGATCAAATCAGTTGAAGTGTCAGGTAAACATGTGCTCCAATAGAAGAGAAGAGACATAAGAAAAATCTGACTTGCAAAGTTATTACGGTTAATACCGCACGTCTGCTTATATTCACATAGCAACTTAATTTTGGTTCGACTGAAAGACTGAAATAAAAAATAAATTTCAGGTTTTCAATGTGGTCTTAGAATTTAAAATACAGTATATAAATAAATAAATAAATAAATGTTACCCCACCTTTAAGGGTTCATCGTATCATAAAGCGTTCTTATCTTCCTTAATAAATATACTTCAAATTGGGAACTCTTTCTTTGTTACAACTGAACAACCATAAAGGGTTTTAGATTTTCTACAAATGTAGGGGTGGAAAGTACTTACAGTAAGGGATGTTAACATATGAGTTCATGAGATTTAAACTGTAAATACTTTCTTTTTTACTTAATTACATTTTCTTGAAAAAAAAGGCACTTTAGCGTGGATATACTTGGCAAAAATGTGCAAAGTTGACATCCTGTTTAGAATATATATATTTTATAATTCATGAATGGAATGTAGTTAAATATTGAATTGTGTGTATACTAATGATTTTACCCAGAACAGGATAGGGTCAGGGAAAATTTTTTTTCTGTGAATTATAAACAATGTCTCAGTTTAAAACAGAAACCTTTATACCGTATATTTTTTTACTTCAAATGCAAACTATTAAAGATGGCGTAGTTCTTTCCTGTTTTACTGTATCTATAAATATTTTCTACAATTGGCACAGAGAAAACTGTGAAGAAGCATCCACCTGTAGCATCTGTTGTGTTTTATTAAAAAGCTATTAAAACCAGGATGAGCTTGCACTATCCACAGGGATCTTTCCCAATATGTCTGCTCTCACTGTGCTCACTTCATCTGTCACCAGACCTCCCCTGGGAGTTAATAGTCCCAACCAAATGTCAATCTTCTGCTCCTTCTCAGAGGTTGGCAACCTGATGGGACGGTGTCAACATGGATTAGCATATTAGGGAAAAGCAGGCGGCGGAAGACAGCGCTGTTTCTGCTCTCATGAATTTGGAGGCTGTGGAAGTTTAATCTTATTTCCTAAGACAGACAGACAAATTACTTTACACACTGATTATTCATTCCACCTGTATATTTCTTCTTCCAGGAAAACTCTGGATTCTTTTCCAGCCCGGAGGATGACCTTGCAGCGTGAGAAGGGTCGTCGGCAGGCAGTCCGTGGACCGGCTTTCATGTTCAATGCACGTGGAAGCAGCCTGACAGCTGAGGAGGAGCGTTTTCTCGATGCGGCCGAATACGGGAACATCCCGGTAGTGCGCAAGATGCTGGACGAATCGTCTACGCTTAACGTGAACTGTGTGGATTACATGGGCCAAAACGGGCTGCAGTTGGCCGTGGGCAACGAGCACCTGGAGGTGACCGAGCTGCTCTTGCGGCGAGACAACCTGGCACGTGTTGGCGATGCCCTCCTGCTGGCCATCTCAAAGGGCTACATACGCATTGTGGAAGCATTGCTGGGCCACCCATCATTTGCTGGAGGAGAAAGGCTCACACGCAGCCCACGCGAGCTGCAGGATGACGACTTTTATTCATACGACGAAGACGGCACTCGCTTCTCACCCGACATCACACCCATCATCCTAGCCGCCCACTGTCACAAGTACGAAGTGGTGCACATGCTGCTGATAAAAGGTGCACGCATCGAGCGGCCGCACGACTACTTCTGCAAGTGCGCCGACTGCACAGAGAAACACAGGAAGGACTCGTTCAGCCTCTCCAGGTCCAGGATCAATGCATACCGTGGTCTGGCCAGCCCAGCATATCTTTCACTCTCCAGCGAAGACCCTGTCCTCACCGCGCTGGAGCTTAGCAACGAGCTCGCCAAACTGGCCAACATTGAGAAGGAGTTTAAGGTATGATGGGTGGGAATGGTTAGACTTCCATCAAAATTTAAACATGACTGCATGAGAGGTGCAATGTGATATGGTTGGATTTTTATTCGATGAAGATATAAAATAAAGAAAGAACGTAAGACGTAAATAAGTCTATATAATAGTCTATATAATAGCCCTAAACTTAGTATATTTTCATACATTTTTAGCTGTGCAAAAAATAGGCAATTTTGAATAGTTACAAAAAGAGGGACAATACTATTTTTTTTCCCATTTACTCAAATGAATATACAAGTGCTTTTTTAAAAAATATATAATTTCAGTCATTTTGTCCTAAAGAAAAACAATGATTTGCTGTCTCTTCATCTTTTATTTAAATTCCCATTCGTGCACACATTCCTGCCATCAGGATTCTTTCTGAGCAATCCTGTTAGAAAACGATTTGTGTGTCTGTTTCCATCAATATTGTTATATTAATAATTAAATGTGTATTGAAGATTGTAATTTGTGTTATCAAATAAAAAGGATGACCCGAGTCACCTGAGGGCATCTGTTGTTCTTTTTTTTGTTTGTTTGTTTAGTTTTTTGCTTTCTTATTTTTGTGCATGAATTGTACATGGCTTTGAAGAAACGTGAAGGTTCTTGACACTGCTGTAGATTGCTAGAGGCTGCAAACGTTCAGAATCTTTAAGTCAATACAGCAGTAAATCGAATGTATGTTTTTTCATGCTTTTTTTTACTTGAATATTTTTATTGCCTACATAGCTGTGTTGTGCTTCTTCGTCCTGAGAGGTGATACGACCCTCGCTGAGAGCAATAAAGTTGAGATTATTATGATCATGGCACAGATGCTCAATAGTGATGCATGCTGAGAGATTAGTCTGGAACCGAATGACCTGGGCAGAGCTTTATGATAGACACATTTGCTGATTCAGGTGATGCTTTAAGCAAAGCTATTTAACATTTGACATTCAACAAATGTTATAATATTGCATTTTTACATTTCAAGAGCTGATTTGTCAATGAAATGTGACCAACAATTCACTGACGTTATTACTTCAATTTATTAGTTACCGTCTGTGTCGGGTTCAGCTTGGTCTCACTTTTTAGTTTAGTTCTGTGTGACTTCCGATAACATTCCATTACCTTTTTTTTTTTATTTTTTTTTTACATCAAACATGACTAGGCTACAGTTTACAGAGTCAGTAGAAGATAAAAAAAATGCTACCTAAAATCAATGGCAGAAATAGGGACAGAAAAAGGTTAACATGTGTATTAATTTAATTACATGAATGATTAACCAGGTAATTATTACTTACTGTCTAATTATTAGACTTTTACTGTCTAATGCTTTAAACAATAAATTGAATTACTTTAAACAATATCAATACTCATATAATTTTTTCTGATAAAAACAGATTAAGAAAATTTACACAAAACCATTCATAATGCAAAAAATATATGAAATATAATAATAATAATAATAATAATAATAATAATAATACATATTTTAAAATATTTACAAAATAAATTAATGAAATCAACTGACTTTATATGTAAACATTTACAGTTCCAGATATATACAAAAATATTTTCCAAGACCAATTCAAACCTTTTCTATTTATAGGAACAGGTTTTGTTCATTCATTTCCCCCATCATTATTTCAGTTAGAATTGTTTTGTTTGTTTAGCTGGTGTTGGCCTGATCCTCACTCACTGTCTATACCGCTTAATCCTGTATTCAGGGGTTTGTCTGGAGCAAATCGAGGGGGGCACGCAGGGTACAGACATAAACTCACTCACACACTCATTCGCACAACACAGGCAATTTGGGATCGCCAGTTAGTCTAATCTGCATGTTTTTTGGACTGTGGGAGGAAACCAGAGTACCCCGAGGAAACCCACCAAGCACGGGGAGAACATGCAAACTCCGTGCACACACAGGCGGGAATCGAACCTGGACCCTGGAGGTGCAAGGCAACAGTGCTATCCACTACACTACCCATGATCCTGTTAATGGATTTTGGACCAGTGCTATAATGTTGAAAAAGTAAATCTCAGAACTGAATTTCTAGCATATCCCAATAACATTACTATTAACATCACGTAACACATTAACAATGATGGTCAATTATGTACCAGTCATTTTCCTGCCACTTCACAATTATGTGCCACTTTGTGTTGGCCTATCACATAAAATCCCACTAAAATACATTTACGTTTTTGGTTGTAACGTTATAACGTGACAAAATGTGGAAAATTCATGGAATATGAAAAGGCACTATACAGTATTGCATTGATTAACATTTACAAAATGCTAATCTTCTAAACTGTAAGAAATAGTAATCGATTAACAACAGAGGTTAACATGTATTAATTGACATTTGTTGAAATGTTAATTAAATGTAAAACCATCGATTCTATTCAATGCGTGACTTAAATAAGGTCACATAAATTACCACAAAATAAAGTGCCAACTATCTACAATCTGTCAGCTGGCGTCATGAATCGGCCAACAGTTTAAACACTGCGTTTAAACACTCTGTAGATGAGTAGACTCAAATAAAGTTGCTGAAAAATAATTACAATGAAACTTTTAAGCACGATCATCACTTCTACCTCAGATCCCCTTTCAGGTTATCCAATCACAGGCATTTATGGAAATAATTTAGCATCTCAGGGTGGCATGCTGGTTTAACACTGCCAACTCACACCTACATGGTTAAGGATTTGAATCTTGCCTCTGGTCTGAATGCATGGATTTTGCACATTCTTCCCATGCTCTGCGGCTTTCCTTCAGGTAGAATTGCATTGTAGGCTGATTGGTGTTTCCAACTTTTTTCTAATGTATGATGAGGTGTGTGAGTATGTGTACATGCCTACGTCCTGTGATGGATAGACACCTTACTCCTTGCCTTGTACCATGAACTCCAGGATAGACCCAAACCCTGTGCTTCTGACCCCTACACAGCATAAGCAGTATTGAAAACAAATGCAAACTCTATTGACACCCTTTTATGATCAGCAACAATTTCCCATATTGTAGGGAATAACTTGATAGTCTTTGGTCTGTGACATATTATGTCACTACCATTGACAATAAAGAATATAATGAATCATTGTAGTGTAAAGCTACATAGTGCACCCATGATGTAAGACTTAATTTATCTTTGTCTTCCTTTAAGTGAAGCTCTTAGATTTGCCTGTTGAGAATGCCATTGATTTTTTAACCACTAAATGCACTAAAAAGAAATAGAAAACAACAAGGTCTTTGCGAGTAAGTGCTGTGTAGGTGGCCTGTTCATTGTACATTAAAATAATTAAAATGAAGTTGAATGATTTGTCCAAAAAAATTTGTCGGGGCTTTAAAATTTCCTCATCGTAAATCATAAATGAAACCAAAATTTTTGTAAGTATGTAAGAGCAAAGTATATGAATGGTATTTTTTGTTGCTGTTTTGCCTAATTTTTATATGAATTTAAATTTAAAGTTCTTATTTTGGGATTTTGTTCAGTTTCATAAGAACTATAAAAGTAAGAAATTATACTATACCAATATCTAAATTATAGCTAAATTTCCTGACAAAAAAATATATATATATATAGTTTGTTTGTTTGTTTGTTTGTTTTTTGTCTGAGTTTTGTTGTTTTGTCAAGTACATCAGATGTCGCTCTAAATCATACATTTCTAATCCTTGAAAACTGTTAGGGTAAAAAAATAACAGTCAGTGTTAAAACTAATGCTCTGCTTGAAGATTTTCCACACTAGCTGAAAAAGGCCTGATATGTTTTCTTTTAATTTAGCACAAATGTAAGGCTTATTTCCTTACAAAGGAAAATATATTGTATTACTTCTTTGTGATTATGGTATAGCAAGGTTTTTATTTGCAGGGATGAATACGGCATTTAATTAGAATTTCCCTACTCTTCTCAATAGACACTCTTATCTCACGCTTTCAGTGTATAACAGTTATAAAAGGCAGTCCTAGACTGAATAAGCCTGGATTTGAGGAAGTGAATGTGCACAACTGTGACCCTCATATTAAATCCCTTCAGACTAAAATTGTTCTTGAAGACACAATGTTTTAGTAAGTTGCTTTGTTTCTTATTGGAAAAATTAAGACAAAGTAGTTTTGCCAGCAACCAGCCAAGCAAAGGTTTCTGAATATTCAGGAATCTCTGCTAATTCATAATTTGTCAAGTAGAAGCTGCTGCTGCTGTTTCAATATGTCAAAAGCAGCTGGTTTATAGTCAAAACTGTGACCATCATTTCTGTTCATATTTACCTTCTGGCAGACAGATTAAATATTACTACTGAGGAATCATTAACGATTCAGTCACAACAAAGAAGAATGACACAATCCTGATAGTTCAGAGTAAATAGAACACTTCTATACGGCCTATATTTCTGTATGTGCTTGGTGGGTTTCCTCTGGGTACTCTGGTTTCTTCTAACAGTCCAAAGACTACACACGTGGACAAAATTGTTGGTACCCTTCGGTCAATGAAAGAAAAACTCACAATGGTCACAGAAATAACTTTAATCTGACAAAAGTAATAATAAATAAGAATTCTATGAATGTTAACCAATGAAAGTCAGACGTTGCTTTTCAACCATGCTTCAACGAAATTATAAAAAAAATGAACTCATGGAACAGGCCTGGACAAAAATGATGGTACCCCTAACTTAATATTTTGTTGCACAACCTTTTGAGGCAATCAAACGATTCCTGTAACTGTCAATGAGACTTCTGCGGCTCTCTGCAGGTATTTTGGCCCACTCCTCATGAGCAAGCTGCTCCAGTTGTTTCCGGTTTGAAGGGTGCCTTTTCCAGACAGCATGTTTCAGCTCCTTCCAAAGATGCTCAATAGGATTGAGGTCAGGGCTCATAGAAGGCCACTTTAGAATAGTCCAATGTTTTCCTCTTAGCCATTCTTGGGTGTTTTTAGCTGTGTGTTTTGGGTCATTGTCCTGTTGCAAGACCCATGACCTGCGACTGAGACCCAGCTTTCTGACACTGGCCAGCACATTTCTCTCTAGAATCCCTTGATAGTCTTGAGATTTCATTGTTCATTGTAGATTCAAGACACCCTGTGCCAGATGCAGCAAAACAGCCCCAGAACATAACAGAGCCTCCTCCATGTTTCACAGTAGGGACAGTGTTCTTTTCTTCATATGCTTCATTTTTCCGTCTGTGAACATAGAGCTGATGTGCCTTGGCAAAAAGTTCCATTTTTGTCTCATCTGTCCATAGGACATTCTTCCAGAAGCTTTGTGGCTTGTCAACATGTAGTTTGGCATATTCCAGTCTGGCTTTTTTCTGATTTGTTTTCAACAATGGTGTCCTCCTTGGTCGTCTCCCATGTAGTCCACTTTGGCTCAAACAACGACGGATGGTGCGATCTGACACTGATGTTCCTTGAGCATGAAGTTCACCTTGGATCTCTTTAGAAGTCTTTCTGGGCTCTTTTGTTACCATTCGGATTATCCGTCTCTTTGATTTGTCATGAATTTTCCTCGTGCGGCCACGTCCAGGGAGGTCGGCTACAGTCCCATGGATCTTAAATTTCTGAATAATATGTGCAACTGTAGTCACAGGAACATCTAGCTGCTTGGAAATGGTCTTATAGCCTTTACCTTTAACATGCTTGTCTATAATTTTCTTTCAAATCTCCTGAGACACTCTTTCCTTTGCTTCCTCTGGTCCATGTTGAGTGTGGTACATACCATGTCACCAAACAACACAGTGACGACCTGGAGCCCTATATATAGGCCCACTGACTGTGTACAAGATTGTAGACACCGGTGATGCTAATTAGTGGACACACCTTGAATTAACATGTCCCTTTGGTCACATTATTTTCAGTATTTTCTAGGGGTACCATAATTTTTGTCCAGGCCTGTTCCATGAGTTTATTTTTTTAAAATAATTCTGTTGAAGCATGGTTGAAAAGCAATGTCTGTGTCACGGTTACTGCTTGCCGGACGAAAGAGAGACATGATAGCAGAGGTGGAAGTGATCAAAGGATTTTAATGATAACAAAAACAGGGAACAAACAGAACAGAACATGAACTTAAACCAGGATAAACTAAACATGGAGCTACACCGAACTAGACATTACAATAGACAGAGACCGACAGGCTAGGAGATAGACAAAGGCCAGGACAACACAGAGCCAGGAGAACATGGAGCCAGGAAGAACACAGAGAACTAGGAGAACACTGAGAACAAGGAGAACACTGAGAACAAGGAGAACACTGAGAACAAGGAGAACACAGAGAACAAGGAGAACACAGAGAACAAGGAGAACACAGAGAACAAGGAGAACACAGAGAACAAGGAGAACACAAAGCAAGGAAAAACATAGAGCTATAAAGGACATACCAGACAAACAGTAACCCTAGACGACCAGATGCAAGACAAGGACAACACAGAACTCAGGAACATTTATAATCACACTAATGAGCAAACTCAGTTCAGGTGAGTGCCACATCACCTGACTGAGGTGCATTCTGGGGATTAGAGTCCACAAAGAACACAAAGAAAACAGAAAAAACAAAGGAACTCTGGGCGCTTTGTCGCCCTCTAGGGGTAATCCCTGACATTACCCCCCCCCCAAAAGGCGCACCACCGGGGCGCCAAAGGAGGACCCGGACACCCTCCCCAAGGTCCCAGTACCGTCCTCCCTACAGCGAGGCTGCAAGGGATCTCCCCTTGGAGTGGAAAGGAGATTATTCCAAGTTTGGTGCCGAGGTCGGACGGCAGAGCGGTCACGGAATCCTTGAAGAGGGGCGATGGAGTCAAGAGCACGGCGTCCTGGAACCCGTGCGGAGGCAGGAGCACGGCGTCCTGGAACCCGTGCGGAGGCAGGAGCACGGCGTCCTGGAACCCGTGCGGAGGCAGGAGCACGGCGTCCTGGAACCCGTGCGGAGGCAGGAGCACGGCGTCCTGGAACCCGTGCGGAGGCAGGAGCACGGCGTCCTGGAACCCGTGCGGAGGCAGGAGCACGGCGTCCTGGAACCCGTGCGGAGGCAGGAGCACGGCGTCCTGGAACCCGTGCGGAGGCAGGAGCACGGCGTCCACGAACCCGTGCGGAGGCAGGAGCACGGCGTCCACGAACCCGTGCGGAGGCAGGAGCACGGCGTCCACGAACCCGTGCGGAGGCAGGGCGGCGGCGTCCTCCCGTGAGGCGGGCGCAGGCGGCTCGTCGTCCTCGGCGGCGCATGACGGCGGCGGCGGAGGAGGAGGCGGCTCGTCGTCCTCGGCGGCGCATGACGGCGGCGGCGGAGGACGAGGCGGCTCGTCGTCCTCGGCGGCGCATGACGGCGGCGGCGGAGGAAGAGGCGGCTCGTCGTCCTCGGCGGCGCATGACGGCGGCGGCGGAGGAAGAGGCGGCTCGTCGTCCTCGGCGGCGGCGGAGGAAGAGGCGGCTCGTCGTCCTCGGCGGCGCATGACGGCGGCGGCGGAGGAAGCTCGCTATCCACCTCGATACAGGACGGCAGCAGCGGAGGCAGCTCGCTGTCCATCTCGGGGAACCCTGGAGGGTCTGGGCCTCCACTGAGGCTGGCTGGAGGGTCAGGGCCTCCACTGAGGCTGGCTGGAGGGTCAGGGCCTCCACTGACGCTGGCTGGAGACTGGGTCCTGGCCTTGACGTCAGCTGCCTCTTGGTTGGCCTCGGCCAGCTGTTCCTGCACCACTGCCCCCAGCTCCAGCAGGGTTTGCATTTGCCCCCGATCTCCCGTCGAGCGACAAATGTTTAACTGCTGGATGAGCAACCCGGCTAGTTGGTGGAGCCCCAGCCTCCGCTGTTGAAGCTCTACGTGATCTGCCCTTTGAACGCCAGCAGACACATGTTCGCCCTCTCCAGCTTCTTGCTGAGGTGCTCCACCGGCAGTCGCTCTGGCGCGCCCCCAGTTGTTCCGCCGGAGGGCAAGCCGACTCCCCTCAAATGTCGCTTGCCCTGGCGTCACTGTCATAGCCCCCGCCCAAAAATTTCCCAAGGGAGGCTCCTCTGCTATATTACTTTTTAGGTTTTGCATTCTGTCACGGTTACTGCTTGCCGGACGAAAGAGAGACATGATAGCAGAGGTGGAAGTGATCAAAGGATTTTAATGATAACAAAAACAGGGAACAAACAGAACAGAACATGAACTTAAACCAGGATAAACTAAACATGGAGCTACCCCGAACTAGACATTACAATAGACAGAGACCGACAGGCTAGGAGATAGACAAAGGCCAGGACAACACAGAGCCAGGAGAACATGGAGCCAGGAAGAACACAGAGAACTAGGAGAACACAGAGAACTAGGAGAACACAGAGAACAAGGAGAACACAGAGAACAAGGAGAACACAGAGAACAAGGAGAACACAGAGAACAAGGAGAACACAAAGCTAGGAAAAACATAGAGCTATAAAGGACATACCAGACAAACAGTAACCCTAGACGACCAGATGCAAGACAAGGACAACACAGAACTCAGGAACATTTATAATCACACTAATGAGCAAACTCAGTTCAGGTGAGTGCCACATCACCTGACTGAGGTGCATTCTGGGGATTAGAGTCCACAAAGAACACAAAGAAAACAGAAAAAACAAAGGAACTCTGGGCGCTTTGTCGCCCTCTAGGGGTAATCCCTGACAGTCTGACTTTCATTGGTTAACATTCATAGAATTTTTTTTAATTATTACTTTTGTCAGATTAAAGTTATTTATGTGACCATTGTGAGTTTTTCTTTCATTGACTGAAGGGTACCAACAATTTTGTCTACGTGTGTAACTGGCATTCCTAAATTGCCTGTAGTGTGTCACATGCTAATTAGATTACTGATCACATCATCATGAGGCAACTAGTAGAAGACATAAAAGTTGGTGTGCATACAGAATCTGATCATTTCTTCCTATATGCTTCTGAAGACAGGAAGTGGAGCCCATTGCCAGTGTTCAATCCACTTAGTAATGTTGTCAGAAATCTCTCATATAACACCTAAATCTAGTGCACTAGAAAGAGGTGGCGAGGTGCTTAGTTCTTTGCCCTCATACATTTAGGGTCAATGGTTCAATTCCTGCTTCTGGTCTGTGTGCAAGGAGTTTTCATGTTCTTCCCGCGCTTGGTGGGTTTCCTCCGGGTAGTTCGGTTTCCTCCCACAGTCCAAATACATGCAGATGAGGTTAATAGGTGTTCCCAAATTGCCCATAGTATGTGTGCGTGTATGTGTCCTGCGATGGATTGGTACCCTGTCCACAATGTACCCTGTCTTATGCCCAAAGTCTCCAGGCATAGGCTCCAGGCGCCCGTGAACCTGCATAGGATGGACATAAATATGTAATTATGTAATATGTAATTATAAAAAAAATTGTTAAATACTTTAACCCAGAATATGTTATTATGTTATATTATGTATAAGAAGCCAAACTTGTGCTTTGCACACTCGGCTTTCGCTCATGACGTAGTCACCTGGGATGGTTTTCCAACAATCTTGAAAGAGTTCCCAAAGATGTTGAATACTAGTTTGCATCTTTTCTTTCACTCTTAGGAAAAGGAGGTCCAACTCAGTTGGATCAATTGAATTTAGGGCAGCTGATTGTGAGTGCCATGTCATGTGATGCAAAACTTCATTACTCTCCTTCTTGGACATATGTCTTTTACATAACCTAGAGGTTGGGATCATTGTCCTGTTGGAAATTGGAAATTGATAGTCACACTAACTGCAGACCGGATTGGATGGAATGTCACTGCAAAATGTGGTGGTAGCCATCCTGGTTAATGGTTTGGAGTGGTGACAATAAAGCAACTTAATCACATCTCCTCCATGCTTCTCAGTGGGAACCACACATTCCAGAACTGCCTGTTCACCCTCTCTAGGTCTAACAAAGACATGGCAGTTAGAACCAAAAATGTCACATTTGGACTCATCAGTCCAAAGGACAGCTTTCCACTTATCTAATGCCCATTCTTGATATCTAAGAAGCATTTCTGTGGGCTTTAAGCTGAGGTGTTGTAAATCAGTAGTTTCTGAGGCTGTTCATTCTAATAAACGTATCCTCTGCAGCACTGGTAGCTCTTTTTTTTTTCCTAGGACGGAGCCAGTTTCATTGTAGCATTTGATTGTTTTGGTGACTGCATTTGAGGATACATTTAAAGTTCTTAAGATTTTTCAGTTTGCCAGACCAGAGTGTTTTTTGCCCCAATTTGGATTTGTAGTGGCACTAATAGGACTATTGACTCTGTCAAGAGAACTGATGGTCTAAAGCACATTAAGAAGGCGAGAGATTCCACAAAATAACTCTTGACAGAGACACACCTGTGAATTGAAAAACAAACCAGGTGACTACCTTTTGAATCTGAAGAGAGAATGCTATAAGTTAGCCAAGCTAGCATCAGAGCTGAATGCTTCTACTTTTTGGATAATTAAATATAAAACATAATCAAATGGTGTTCTTTCATAGTTTGGATGTCTTCAGTATTAATGGACATGAACATGAAGAGTGATTTGTTGAATTAGAGCAACGCAAAGAATGTCTCCTTAATGACTCATTACACTTATATTATGACAGGAGAAAAACATGGGATACGCGACATGGAGTAAATGAGCTAGCTACTGTAATTAGCAAACACATTATGTGTTTATTAAGTTTATTCACTATTATGATGATGTTAAAATAATTCATGGTTTCCAGTTAAAGAGCTAGTTGTCTTGAAAATGTAATGTAAACATTATGTTTGTAAATAAGAAGGATCATCGTTTAAGCTGATTTTGGTATAATACATTGTTTTTTCACTCCTGGGACTGACTGATCGTAAGGTGTAGATTCATATTCTACAATAAAGTAAAGCCTTTATTTTGTCACATATACATTACAGCACAGTGAAATTCCTTCTTCGCATATCCCAGTGTAACTGGGGTCAGAGCGCAGGGTCAGCCATGGTACAGCGCCCCTGGAGCAGTTAGGGTTAAGGGCCTTGCTCAAGGGCCCAACAGTGGCAACCTGGCTGAGCTGGGAATCGAACCGCCGATCTTCCGATCAATAACTCAGTGCCTTAGCCCACTGAGCCACCACTGCCCTAAATAGCAGGTCTAGAAGCAGTTCCAAATATATAGTTTATATTAAAGTGCTTGTTCCGGTGTTTAAACTGTTTCTATAGCAACGACTTACACAGGGATTTACTGTATATGGCAGATGCACCAAATCAACAGATATTTTTTAATATGTGTAATTGCTGAAGTTTTCTGTAAGGAGGAAGTTGGAAGATGTCTCTAATGTGTCCAATGCTTTGTAACAGTTCGACATAAGCTGAAACGATTAGGGAAATGAAAAGGGACAGATGACCCTATGGCTTTCTGTTTTTATGTAATATCACATGCATCATGGAAGAAAAATAGTACGGTATTTGTATTTGCTGTTCTTTTATGTATTTTTTTAACAGGTATTCTACTTTCTCTTTAACTTACTTTCTGTCTGTCTATTTCTTTTTCACTGTTTCTTGCTGTCTCTCTCTCTCTCTCTCTCTCTCTCTCTCTCTCCCACCCCTCAGAATGACTACAGGAAATTGTCTATGCAGTGTAAGGACTTTGTGGTGGGGGTGCTGGACCTGTGCAGGGACACAGAGGAGGTGGAGGCCATCCTGAATGGAGACGTATCCGTGGAGCTGGAGGAGGGCCAGCACCACCGCTCTCTCCTCAGCAGAGTCAAACTGGCTATAAAATATGAAGTCAAGAAGGCAAGTATCATGTACATCACATGTGCAGTATGTGTACTTTCCACACCATATGCTCAGCTTAATATATAACCACCCTGTAACAGCTAATTCCACTAATTACACGTTCCATCTGCTGCTGTGTGTAATAGCTCTATTCAGAGATATATCAGGATGAAATAGAGTATAGTCCCCAGTCCTGTATATTGCCTTGCACTTTGGACACGCTACCTGTATAGTATAATGTTGGTCAAAACATGGCATTGTTGCTAAATAGGATCATATAACACTGTTTATTTTTTTTATTTTTTTTATAATACTTAATGCTTCTGATCTTCCAATCCATGCTTAGTTTTTTTTTTTTTTTGTAAATATGCATACACATTTAGATCAAAATAAACACAAATACAGTTTCATGCCCTTTTATGAGCCCATAATTTTTTCTTTTTTTTTTTATTCTAATTTTTCAATGATTTTAATTATCCTTCAGGTGAAATTTGGCCAATTTAGATTTAACATGAAAACATAAAAACATAACCTGAAAAAGTGTTTTAATTTTTTTTTTTTTAATGCAACACAACTGTTAAGATATTGCAACCTGAATTTGACATGGTTACGGACACTACAGATTTTTTCTTTTACCAAACTTTTACCAAAAAAACATTTTTATAGGTCATACAGTATGCTTCTCGAAGCTTACACCAATTTCAGTATCAATGCCGATAAAGAAATATGAATCATTTGCATTTTGAATTATTATTGTTTGAATCGCTGAAGTCAGCAACTTGAAGTTTTTAGTGAAGCAAGATTCTACATCCATGTTGCATAAACTTCAGAAGTACACATTTTCGGCATTATATTAATAACATAAATATAGCATCTGGCCGTGTGTCAGTTACATATGTCTACTACAGCATATGTTTTTGGCCTTGGCTTTCTTAAACACATAAATTGACAAAAGGGTTAAAGGACAGAGTAAATCAGCAATGACATGAAGTGCAAAATCTCAAAATGGGCTTTTAGAGGAAAGGATTGCTGGAGGAGTTTTCTGTTGTAGTTTTCAAAAAGCCACTTCTGACACCTCTGACATGATTGAAATTGGAATGGATGTTTGGGCTGTAATTAAAGAATCATGGCTACTGTATGTTAGTGTGTTTTCGGGTGTGTTATGTGTGTATGTGTTACATCAAGCTGTGTGATGTGTGATTGATGGAAATACTGTTTGTCTGTAGAGAATATTTTTATTATTTAAATTTTTAAAATAATGCTTTTAAATAAAAAAAAGCTGTTATTTTAAAATTAGCTTGAAAATCTTGCCTCTATATTATCTCCAAAATCAGGGAAAACTCATTCGTTTTCTAAAATAATAGCAAAATACTGTGCAAGAAATTGGAAACATTTACATTAAAAGTGATTTTTACCACATCACCAGTGTATATTTTCATATTTAAAGTTTATAAATACCAAACATAGATGTACTTGGTGTTTATATGAGGAATTCTAGCGAGTCACCTACGTTATAAAACATGACCGTTATTAATAATGAATAGATGTCTTGACATCAGCCGAGGTCGGGATTACTATTTTCAATCAAAACCAGCGTGGTTCATTTAGATATGCAGTACTGCTGCGCTGTCCTATTATGTAACATACTGTATGTGGACACGTACATCATTCTTATCATGCCACTCGAATAGAATATATGCTTGTGGCATTTTGGTAAAGTTATTCTCATCAATGTTGTGTGAATAATTTAGTGGCAGAAATAACCAGCTGGCTGAAAAAACTCATTTGGTGCCTTATTTGTATTTTTCACAAGATTCGAGGAGCAGAGTTTATATCAGCTAATTTCCTTCTTTTCTCTTTATGAAGGCGATATATTTGTCTTGCCTGGCAGGTATGTTAGACATTTATCCAATTCTTTTAATTATAGGGTGTTGCTATTGAATTAAATGAGGATCTTTAGCTGGCAATTAAGTGTTGAACAAATAGCCACCTTACATGATTTTAAACATAGGAATATGCTAAAGTTTGGAACATTTTATGTTTACAATAAGAAAAAAGTGCAGCATGTATTTCATAATCATTCAATAGATGTCTTTAAATTGTCACTGTCTTCTTCTTCCTCTTATTATTATTATTATTATTATTATTATTATTATTATTATAAGTAGTAGTAGTAATAGTTTTCAGTTTCTCACGGTTTTCTAGAAATTCATTTTTAACTCATGTACAGTACAGTATAACTCAGTCTGTGTTCCAGCTTCATGGCATTATGTCAGATTTAAAGGGGAAGATCAATAAGTTATCTGCTACCTAACAGCGTTCAGTGTGAGCTTTAGCCATGAATGCAATTCCCTGTCATCTGTAACAAATGGTTTTTATAAACTGGACATGAGTTGCGATTGATCAGACAGATACCTGGCTGCAATCTTACAGCATGTTTAATAGCAGCTGTTGCAAACTATAAAGTTTAAAGGTGTTTTTTTTGTTTTTTTGTTTGTTTGTTTAGTTGATCACAAAGCTAACAATAAAGTTCTTGTAGCATTAAGCTGATAAGAATCTGAATATGTATTCAGTTAAACGTGTGTAGCTTTGTGATAAGAATCTGATGTGAAGTGGAGATCACTGGCAATGTTAATCTAAGTTTAAATTCATGGTTAATTGAGGTCAGCTATGCAACACAGTGCTACAATCCATGCATTTAATGTGGCTTCATTAATTATGCGTATATATGCATACATACAGTACATACATGCATGCTCATTTATATATACTGTATAGTGGTAGCTCAACTGGTTAAGGCTGTGAGTTACTGATTGGAAGGTCAGGGGTTCGAGTCCCAAGTTGCCACTGTTGAGCCCTTGAGCAAGGCCTTTAATCCTATCTGCTCCAGAGGTGCAGATTTAGTTTTGGGACAATTAGACATATTTTGAAACACATCATTGATGTACTGTATCAAGCAGCGGGCCTATGTTAAGTAGGGCAGGTATGAATTTAACACCTATAATTCCCTTTAGATGCTCGCAATTAACCTACTACTTCAAATCAGAATCATATGTACACCAGAGAACAAAACCATCTTCAGCCATCCGTTGTGTAAGAAGTGAACTTAGCTTTGGCCCAGAAACTAAAATTTACTTTTTTAGCATGCACCAAAGTCTTTACTGTATGCTGAAAAAGAAAAGACTTGCTTGTGTCCTCAGGGAACAATGGACATATAATGGACTTGGAGCAGAACCTATAATCTGTAATCTGTTATACCCAGTAAATAATCCATTTTAGTAACCTACCTTAGTACCACATTTATCTGCAATTACAGCTGATAATATTTCTCTAACAGCTTTACACTTGCTAATCCTGATCTTCCTCCTTTGGTACCATAGATTGGATGAAGGCTGTTGGTACAGAGCCTTAAATTTGACATTTCGTTGCATGGTTTTAAACCATCCCTGTGATAACTTGGGGTCATTTTTACAAAACTCATCTTGCCCTGTATTTTACTCCTTCCAAATTGACCGCAGCCACTATGAGGTTTCCAGGCCCTGCTGATTATAAAATAATAATAATAATAATAATAATAATAATAATAATAATAATAATAATAATACAATTAATATATTACTGTAATAAAAAAATAAAACTTCCACTTGGCGCTATCACTACCACGGGGATTGTGTTTTCTCAGCAACGGGATTCTTCAGACCTGACATCCCTATTACATATTTGCTGAGTATGCTGCAAGCCTTTTTGCAGTGCTGAGTATAATTTCTTTTGTGTGAGATTCAGAGCTCCGATGTGAACATGGGGTGTCACACCATCCCTGAAGATACAAGGCAGACATTCATCAAGACCTTGATGTCTCTTGGCACCCAGGTGGTGTAATGAAGTTCCCTTGGCTGGCCGCAAAGCTGAGTCACTGTCTGTGTTCAAATGAAAAATGAAGACCACTTTATCAAGCATTTAAACCAGCACTAAACCTATATGACTTATTTAAACAAAAATCTATTCCACCTTCTGTGACCTCCCCTAGACAGAAGCAAGATCATTTAAAATCTTTTTTCTAATTAATCCAACTGAATCTTGTCATGCACTAATGATGACTGTGATGATCCTGTGATGATGAAGATGATGAGTGACATGTTGACATGCCTCTCAGTCTTATGTTGTCATTGTTGGTTATTGCATGACAATACTGTATATGTGAATAATGTGCTATAAAAATAATTCACTCCTTCCCATCTGAGCAGAAAGGAATCCTTCACTCAGCCCATAGTCTTTCAATCATGACTTCTGGAGTCAGTTTCTCAGACAAGGGACGAATCTCACTCACCACACCTAATGCACGTTTTGAGGCACAGACCAGCTCTGGGTTCAAGCACAGTCCAAGCACAAACAACAAAACGTCTCTTTAACCATCATTACTGTCTCTGCTGATCAACAGTCCGACCATTGAATCCATCACTCCAGAATTGGGTCAGATCTGTTAATGAGGTTTTGATGATGACTGTCTGTTTCTCTGACATTTCTACTTAGCATGCAAATGACCATCCATCCTTTCAGCCACTGCTTCACTGGACTGGATCAGACAAGCTGTTCATGATTACACACCTTTGGATGGAACTCCACCTCTTATTACTGGTGTTGAGAGCCTATAAGCTTGATAAAATTCTCTTACCATAAAAAAATTGATTCCTCCACTGTAGGGTTAGAAAGGAACATAAAAATTTGCAGACTCTGTTATAGGAAATTGACCAACGATGCAGTGGTGTGAAACAGAAGATGAATCACTTTTTCCAGCTTTTTGTGTTGAAAAACATTTGACTTTTATAAGGTGCTGACACCGGGGCCTAGTGAAGGGACGTTTGAATCATTTTAGTGACTCGGTTCTTTGAGTCTCGTTCATCGATATGAACAAATCTTTTTTGAGTCATTTAGTTCATTTCGTCCTTTTCGTTCTTTATGAAATAAAATGTCACGTTTTCAATAAAGAGACCCCCAACATATCTACATACAAAAATCTTGGCTATAGTTCCAGTAATGAAAATGTTACAATGCAGCTAAAGACATATTATAGTCCGAGTCGTTCGTTCTTTTGAATCTATTGCACTTCATAGCGTCTATGGGAGTCACGTGACAAAAGAACGAACGACTCGGACTAGAAGAGTCACTGAGAAAGAATCGCCCAATACTGTTTCCTGTGTACTGCACTGGGAGACACGTGACAAAAGAACGAACGACTCTGATTAGAAGAGATATTAAGAACCGTTCAATTCTGTTTCCTGTACATAACCTACGGAGGTTTCGCGATGAGTGGCGCATGCGCTCCGAGTGGAAAATCACTCAAATCACTCTCCGAGACTACTCGTTCTGCTGAGTCTAACTGCACATCTCATCATATTTTCGAACCTTTTGATCTGGATTGTCATAAAAGCGCCTGTTTATTATTTTATGTCATAAACGTACATTATGATGAAAGTGAACCAACAGTTTTAAATCAGAATCAAGAATTCATGAGCTCTGTAGTATAAACATAAATTAAACCTGTGATATTTTCAAAATGTTGCAGTTATGTGGGTCTGAATTGCCCTTTTTGGTATAAAAAGGCTGTTAATGTCACAAAGATGAAGTTGTTTACTTCCACATATAGTGCCAATGAATCTACTCTGTTTTAAGTGTTATGTTTTCTCACTACTCTGATATATGCAGTCAAATCTATTTTTATGACCTATAATTATTTTTTGTGACTATAAAGGTTTATCCATTTATTGCATCTCATTTGAAAGTTTTATAATGATGCCAGTAACCAAGGCTCACACTGGAATGGATGATGTTCTCCTCAGTGATGTGACAGTGCAATAAGATAATATTGATTCAGATTGTGTAATAAACTGATACTGTGGAGGGATAGCGCTTTTATAACACAACAACCTTTAAAGAATTTGAATTAATCTTATTATATCTGTATACAGTATAATCTGTACACAGATTTTATATATATGTATGTATGTATGTATGTATGTACAGATTATACTATATATAATATATATAGTATATGTTTGGTCTTTAACCATATTGCTTACTGAGATTTCCTTGGCACTTTGTTATCAACTTATATATAGTGTATTGTTTAAATATATCTTAAAGTGATGCATATCTTTCCTATATGGATCTACAGTGTGATGTTCAATAATTAAGTGATTGTAGTCTAAACTCTTGTTACATTTCTGTTGTTTACATTCTCTTTTCTATATTATGCACACTTCTTTACTCTCCAGTTTGTGGCCCATCCTAACTGCCAGCAGCAGCTGTTGACTATCTGGTATGAGAACCTGTCAGGTCTCCGAGAGCAGGCCATTGCTGTGAAGTGTTTGGTGGTGCTGGTGGTAGCTCTAGGCCTCCCCCTGCTGGCTGTGGGGTATTGGTTTGCTCCATGCAGCAAGGTAAGTTGCCATAAAACAGTTGCTTAATGTAAAAATTTATGATTAATATGTCGTTTCCACTACTTGGGATTAGTTACCATATGATTCCAGGTGACCTTGCTGCTACTGTTGTTATTGTTGTTGCTGTTGTTGGCTTCACACGTTACAACTGTTCATACAACGAGTACTGTAAGAAATCATTTTTAAAAAATCCTGAAAATCACCCTCACTCAAATAATTATGAATGAAAAAAAAAATCAATACGGATATTAAATCGTTTATATTTATCTATTATGCTACTATGTGCTGAGAAAATCAACATTCTGTTTACCTATACTTTTATTTAAACTTCCAAGATGGTGAAAATACTTTAAGAAAATATAGAATTCTGCCATTTTTGTTAAATTTTATTAAAGAATCTGAGTCAAATAAATGAAATTTATATATTGAACAATGTTTAGTACAATTGTGAAAAAATCTGAAGCTTTTGTTAGCTGTTTTGTTTTGGGCAACAGATTGTCTTTTCTTAATTCAGAAACTTTTTATTTTAGTTATTATTTCTTAATAATAACAACTTACTTAGTGACTTAATTTTAGAATTCACCCATTTATGATGGCTGCATTCTGATTGGCTAGATAGATAATTACACTTTGGGGGATGTTCAGTTGGTTCATTTAAAGCTCCTGACACTGAAACAGCACATTTCAAGGAGGAGTGAAACAATTATTTAGATATTTTATTAAGATTTTTCACTTTTTTTTCATATTTTTATTCAGACATTCTTTTTTCATGTGTCCAGTGATCACAGAAAGAAAGAAAGAAAGAAACAAACAAAAAAAAACTGAAAAAAAAAAAGATGGTACCAAATGAGTAGATCCATCACTATGAGATGAAAATGAAATGAAAATGCCAAGATGAGATAGCAAAGTAATAAGGCTAAACCTTTATCCTGAAACTAACTGGTGTGTAACATCTGATACCTTGACAAGGTCAGATGGTCACGCCACAAATTAAATTGAACAGCTGAATGTACATGCGAGACAAGCAAATTGGAATGATCTAATAAGTCCTTTATTACATTATGTTTTGCATCAAAGATCAGCGTTTGCTGTGATTTTAATAGAGGCTTAAAATGTATATCATATTACATGCACAGTATCTGACACACACACATACACACACGCGCACACACGCACACACAAATGCATACATTTAATTTTTTACATTATAAAACAATACTTTCAAAACTTTAAAATTTCACATATGGCATAATAAGTATACATGCATATACCGTAAGTAACAACAACAACAACAGTCAAGACAGGTCAACAGTATTGTCAAGTGCATTTCCAAAACCCATCAAGCATCATGATGAAACTGGCTCTCACGAAGACCTAACCAAAAATGCAAGACCAAAACTTACTCTTGCTGCAGAGGAGAAGTTAATTTACTGTAGGTTCATTCACTATCCTCAGAAATCACCAATTAACAAACAGCACCTCAGATTAGAGCCGTTATGAAGACTTACGGAGCATACGGTAAGTAGCAGACACATCGAAATATAAACTCTCCAAAAAAGATTGTTGCATATTTTGGAAGCTATGTAAAAAGCAAATAAAGATCTGATTATGGAAGTGGAAGGTGTGTCCAAGCTTTTGACTTGTAGTGTGTGTACAGTACAGGTTCTTATGATGGTCAGGTCAGTGACTGGGAATTAAGGTTGCTGTTGAGGCATACACAACTTTTAAATTGTACTTTTAGTCTGTCATAGTAAAACATTTGTTCTAATTTCTTAAATTTAATCTAGATAATTTCATTGAATATAAAGAAATAAGGGGTGGCTCAAAACCTTTTCATAACTCAAGAAATTTCCAAATTTTACACCAAGGTAAAGCAACACCGATGGACTTGGTTATATAGTTTTCTGTTCATTTCGGTTCCTACCTGTTTGCTAATTACCAGCTACCAAGTAAAACCAGCCACCAACTCCCAGTCACAAAGGTTCCTTTGAGATACTTGAACAAGCCAACCTTACACACTGTAACACACTTGGAGCGAAGCCTATCCTCCACATTCTGCATACACCAGCTTACAGACACCCTCGATTGGCTTGTGCTGCTGTGATTGACAGAACAGAAAAAGTAATACTATCCCTCATGGCCTATTTTCCACCCTATGAGCTAGACAATGGTGTATATCAGTGTTGTATATGACTTTGGTGTTTGAACGCTTCCAGCTGGGGAAAGTCCTGCGCAGTCCCTTCATGAAGTTTGTGGCTCATGCTGCGTCCTTCATCATCTTCCTCTGCCTGCTGGTCTTTAATGCGTCTGACCGGTTTGAGGGCATTACCACTCTGCCCAACGTCACGGTCACCGACTACCCGCTGCAGATCTTCAGAGTGAAAACCACTCGCTTCTCATGGACTGAGATCCTCATCATGGTGTGGGTGGCAGGTAGGAGAGTAACTCAATAAATCGTTTTTGTGTTTAGTATTATTATATACTGTTTGTTCTTGATTAAACTGGACCCTGAGCATTTTGAGACATACATGCAAACGTCACGAATACCAACAGGTGACAAATGAAAAGAAAAGAGTACATAATGGTCCACTTGTCCTCTTCAATGGTGTGTGATGTGGTGGTTCAATGCATTTTGAAATAATGCACTAAAAATAGTGTATAACATAATCAAAACACCAACTAACTTACTGTCTTTCCGAAGTAGGTGTTCATTACTACATTGTTCTAGAGACTTGAAATAGACTTACCAAGATATACCAAAGCTGGCCTAGAAACATATTAAAAATGTTTTATATTTGTCACTATATATATATATATATATATATATATATATAAAATATTATATACTATATTTAATATGTTATAATATTTTATATTTGTCACTTGTCTATATAAAGGCTTTCAGTCATTACTTACATTTTAATATTAGTAATTAGGCAGAAAACTAGATGATCTTTGTTGGTTCTCCCATTCATTTTTAAGATATTAAGAAAACCTGGGTTGCCTTGTCATATTGACCTGACCTTGACTACTGGTAGATAATTCCCCCATTCACCCAACAAACCCCCCCTGAGATCCTCCCCAAAATCCCCCCTCCCCCCACCCCCGCCCCAAGTACATTAAACTGTTCAGTGTAGTATGGCAATGATCATACATTAAAAAAGTCATCAGGTTGAGTGACCTATACGAAAAACACTCTGGACTAATTCCATTCCATCCCAGTTATGGTCGGCTTCTTCTTGAGTGGTTTGTGAATAAATGGGTCCATTTGTATTACATGTCCTTCACAGTGGCTTTAAACGTGAACGATGTTCAGCCCTGTCGTGAAAAATATTGGCTCAGGAGTCAATCAGTAAATTAAGCCAAATGCATAGCATGTGAATGTTCTTCAGGAGTTCTTTGTCTCCGTGGCTGAGGTCCTTTTTAGACTTTATTTTTCATTTTCTCTTTTATAATCTTCGGATTAATACAATTAGAAAGTGGGAAATGAATTGATATCAAGTGCCTGTCTTGGGCTCATTAATAATCAACACTACATTGATGCTGCTCATTAATATTCATTAGCGTGGCAACAGCCTTATCAACATTGTACATCGCAATATAATCTGCCATCTTCCTTTCAATTAAGTTGCAGCTGTTTGCTTAATTGTTACTTTATATAACCATTATGTAATTTAATGAAATAGTTCTTTGTTGTTGAACGTGTGTTCCTGTGTGTGTTGTGTGTGTGTGCTGAGAACCACTACTGTAGTTTGAGGATCACAAGAATCTAAATTGTCTAAGTGATAATGGAGAATGTATCCAATTTTTTTCAGCCAAGCCTCTTAAATAAGCCATTTTTACCAAATGACAGTATACGTATTTATATTAGTGAGTATGCTGCACCTTTGTGTGTTTTGGTGCCTGGTTTTAACTTTGTTCCCACTTTGGTTTGTTTAGTTAAACCCGACACATTCATCTTCTTCTATCACTTCTAATATACTTAGATTCTTTGTGTAAAAGTCCCAAGAAAGCATTCATCTAGCACCAGAATGAAAAGGGTACTTAGAACTCAATAAAAGATATCATCTTTCTTTTAAACAAACCTCAAGACCAATCACATCAATTATCTTCTGAGTTTCCTCAATGACAGAGAAGAGAGAGATAAGGAAGAGATTGATTGACAAAAGCACCTTTTTTTAGTTTACGTTATTTAATGGTGAAGAAGCTGTTGTCTATCCTGCAGGCATGATGTGGTCCGAGTGTAAGGAGCTGTGGACGGAAGGGCCGAGAGAATACATCCTGCAGCTGTGGAACGTTCTGGACTTTGGCATGCTGTCCATCTTCATCGCAGCATTCACTGCCCGCTTCTTCGCCTTCCTGCAGGCCATGAGAGCACAGGAGTATGTGGATGAAAAAATCCATGCTGCTGACCTTTCTCTGGTCACACTACCACCTGACATCAAGTACTTCACGTACGGTGAGCAGCAACGAAGTCTGTAGTTCCAATGTCTCTGAAAGTCTTTAATGTAATCAGTGATATTATTATTATTTCAGGTTGAAGGCCATGTGCATGTCTGCCTGTCTTTCTCATTAACACAAAGAAATAAAAATCGATAAGGTTGAGTATCTTACACCTCGTTTATATTAAGTCGTACGTCTTTCATCATCAGCCAAATACATTCCCTGTTCAGTAATCCGAGAGTGAATCACAGATAAGGGAAAAAATGTATAGGCTAAACATTAAGTTTGTCTCCAGCGCATTAAAATGTCATTTATACCACTTCAGCGCTGTTATTTGAAAATATGAACTAATCCCAGTAAAAATGTGTTTACACTGAGCAAGTAGCTCATTAGGAGTTTATTTTAAAGTAGATTATTAAATTTTTCATAACATCGCTTTGCTACATATAACTTTCACTTATGGTGCAGGTTAAACTTCAGACAGATATCTACTGTAAGTCCTGCCAAAGTTTCATGAAATTCTGTCCATCCAGTTTTGCATGATGCTGTGACAAAATCTGGCTGGACAGACATACAGACAGACAGACATACAGACAGAAACTTTTCTAAGGTTTCTGGTCCTCAAATGTTTGAAAGGATATAGTGTAATCGAAAGAGTGAGTTCTGACTAATGTAAGTCTTTATTTTAATTATATAGATAACCCTTTTACAACCTTCATTGTCAGCTAGTCCTGACTTGATACATGCACACTTCATTTTAGGTTCTTCTAAAGCTATATTTACACAACTCACTTTTACAAACTTGTAACTAGAATTGCATTAATGTGATTAGTACAGTATAATATGCGAAATAAGATGCAAGACATGTATAAGAGTATCCAGTAATATTAACCAATGTACAATATTTGTTTGCGTGTTGTTCTCCAGCGAGGGATAAATGGCTTCCCTCAGACCCTCAGCTAATCTCAGAAGGCCTGTACGCCATCGCTGTCGTCCTGAGCTTCTCTCGTATTGCCTACATCCTCCCAGCAAACGAAAGCTTCGGCCCACTGCAGATCTCTCTAGGACGCACCGTAAAGGACATCTTCAAGTTCATGGTGCTTTTCATCATGGTCTTCCTTGCGTTCATGATCGGCATGTTCATCCTTTACTCTTACTATCTCGGAGCTAAGGTTAACCCTGCCTTTACAACGTGAGTGGTCCATATTAAAAATTTTAAGCACATAACACTGAAAAAATGCCATTTTGATTTTTTTTTACAAAGTGTTGAATACGTTTCCTTTTTCTGTATGCATATTTTAGAATGACATCGCTCTTTGTAATATGATAAGTTTGCGGAAATACACACGTGGACAAAATTCTTGGTACCCTTCGATCAATGAAAGAAAAACTCACAATGGTCACATAAATAACTTTAATCTGACAAAAGTAATAATAAATAAGAATTCTATGAATGTTAACCAATGAAAGTCAGACATTGCTTTTCAACCATGCATGTTTCAGCATTCTTCCAAAGATGCTCAATAGGATTGAGGTCAGGGCTCATAGAAGGCCACTTTAGAATAGTCCAATGTTTTCCTCTTAGCCATTCTTGGGTGTTTTTAGCTGTGTGTTTTGGGTCATTGTCCTGTTGCAAGACCCATGACCTGCGACTGAGACCCAGCTTTCTGACACTGGCCAGCATATTTCTCTCTAGAATCCTTGAGATTTCATTGTACCCTGCACAGATTCAAGACACCCTGTGCCAGATTAACAGAATGTTTCACAGTAGGGACAGTGCATATGCTCCGTCTGTGAACATAGAGCTGATGGCAAAAAGTTCCATTTTTGTCTCATCTGTCCATAGGACATTCTCCCAGAAGCTTTGTGGCTTGTCAACATGTAGTTTGGCATATTCCAGTCTGGATTTGTTTTCAACAATGGTGTCCTCCTTTCGTCTCCCATGTAGTCCACTTTGGCTCAACGACGGATGGTGCGATCTGACATGATGTTCCTTGAGCATGAAACCTTGGATCTCTTTAGAAGTCTTTCTGGGCTCTTTTGTTATCATTATTATCCGTCTCTTTGACATGAATTTTCCTCGTGCGGCCACGTCCAAGGTTGGCTACAGTCCCATGGATCTTAAATTTCTGAATAATATGTGCAACTGTAGTCACAGGAACATCTAGCTGCTTGGAAATGGTCTTATAGCCTTTCCCTTTAACATGCTTGTCTATAATTTTCTTTCGAATCTCCTGAGACAACTCTTTCCTTCACTTCCTCTGGTCCATGTTGAGTGTGGTACATACCATGTCACCAACACAGTGACTACCTGGAGCCCTATATATAGGCCCACTGATTAGAAGATTGTAGACACCTGTGATGCTAATTAGTGGACACACCTTGAATTAACATGTCCCTTTGGTCACATTATTTTCAGTATTTTCTAGGGGTACCATAATTTTTGTCCAGGCCTGTTCCATGAGTTTATGTTTTTAAATAATTCTGTTGAAGCATGGTTGAAAAGCAATGTCTGACTTTTATTGGTTAACATTCATAGAATGTTTTTTAATTATTACTTTTGACAGATTAAAGTTATTTATGTGACCATTGTGAGTTTTTCTTTCATTGACCGAAGGGTAGCAACAATTTTGTCCACGTGTGTATGTAAAAAATATCAACAACAAAGTTAGTTATACAGTATGTATTTGGGGAAAGAACATCTTAACAACTGGTACTGTAATTGGCACTACTTCGTCTACAACTCCTTTCTAACTAACGGCAGTAGAACAGTAAAATTCTTCTGACCTTTGCCAAGTTGTGAAGTCTGTGTTGTCAGTTCAAGCAAAAAAAATTAAATAAATAAAAACAGAAAACAAAACGTCCAAAAAAATCCGAAGGTTACAATGAAAGTCTCTTCCCCTCCTGAGGCTCTTCACCATAAAATGCCAGCGAGCCTAACTTCTCAACAGATGTTTAGTAATTGAACATCAAAGAAGCCAAGAGCAGTTAAGAGCGGTACTTAATTTTGCCACAATTCTTCACATCATTTTAGCACCATTGTAAAGATTCTAAGACACATATATTACCTTAGAGACTTATTACCTATATAAATTTATAGACTTATAGACATGCCTTTTTATCACTGTTACTATAAACATTTTCTTTCATCCCTAATTGAGCTTCAAGCTATTTTATGTATTCTGAGATTCTCTCCACCTCCACTGTGAGACAAGCAAGATTCCTGTGGTTCCTTATTTTGTTCCTGTTTTTTATTCTGCAGATGTAGCCGAGGCCCAGGCTGCATTTTTCCATACACACTTGCACTGTCCCTATCTCGGTTTTTCTTGAGATTGTCTCTTTAACAAAGTCATTTAATGTAAAACAAGAAGCACAACTCACACACTCACTCACTTGTCTATACCGCTCTATCCTGTATACAAAATCGAGGGGACCAGGAGCCTAATCCAGGAGACTAAGGGCATGAGGCACCCTGGATGGGGTGCCAATCCATCACAGGGCAGAGACACACACACATGCTCATTCACACACTTTGGGCAATTTGAGAACACCAATTAGCCTACTCTGCATGTCTTTGGTCTGTGTGAGGCAAACCGGATCGCCCAGAGGAAACTCATGAACATGCAAACTTCATGCACACAGACACAGAGGTTGGGAATCGAACCTGGACCCTGGAAGTGCAAGGCGACAATGCTAACTACTATTTTTCCTATAACAAGATGTATAGTAATACTTACATTAGCTAAATTATATAGAGTATACACTATATAAAAGTGTATAATTGCAATGATTTCCATTCATGTTCCATCTTCTTATCTCCTAGATGCAATTATAGGATTGACATATATCTGGATATAAATTGTGTAGATGCAATGGCAAATAAACTGTCATGAATAAAGTTATCTTATTTAAAGTTAACTTGTAATAGAAGCAATGTGAAGAAAATGTCTATTTCTATCCAGGGCCAAAAAAAGTGAACTACAATGAGGATGTGCATGAGCACATCAAGTGATACTGAATGTAATACAATTGCTATTTCATTTTCATGCAAACCAAAAACTGAATAGACAAGCAGACATTATTAATATACCATTAACTAAATGTTGGATTACGTCTTTTCAGTGTAAGTTCATTTACTGAGCCAGTGCCAGGCCATGAAGCACATGTTTGATAGCTCTGCATTAAATACAGGCCGAGAGCAGGAAATTGTGAAGCATGCCAAGGTAATTAAGTCGCCCTATAAGATCATTTCTGCCCAGTTCGCTCACAGACCGCAACTCCAGCATCTGACCAATTTCCCATGGAGAAAGTCAGTCAGGGCTAAGCGAGAGGTTGGCCGACCAAAGAACTCATTTCATGCTGTGGCTCATTTTGAGGGACAGAGTCTCGCTAAAGAGTGCAGGAAGGAATGGATCACGTTCTCTAGCAGGACTCTGTGTGTGTGTGTGTGTGTGTGTGTGTACAATTTCCGCAGGTCTAGTAATTTCATCAAGGAAGCTTTAGAACACCACGTAGATTTACTTTACAGTCATTTCCTGTTACTAGTTATTCAGTCTCCTCTGTTTGACTTTGAGCTCTTGCTATTAATAAATACATCACCATGTATGAAACAACAATGTTATTCTTTAAAGGCAGAATACATTATCGTGCCGTTTATTTTATTGAATGATCTTAGCCAAGGACACTTTCAGGAATATATTAGATTAGGCCTCAAACAAGGAAAGACCTAGGCTTAATACTAAGTAGTGTATCTGTCTTTTTATTGATCTTTGTCTCTGCAGAGTGGAGGAGAGTTTTAAAACTTTGTTCTGGTCCATATTCGGCTTATCTGAAGTCTCCTCCGTGGTTCTGAAGTACGACCATAAGTTCATAGAGAACATCGGTTACGTCCTGTACGGGATATATAATGTAACTATGGTGGTGGTTCTGCTGAATATGCTCATCGCTATGATCAACAGCTCCTACCAGGAGATCGAGGTAAGTCCGGAGGATTTCATATTCGTGGTTATGTACCAGTTATGTACGGTAATGCTTGTATACCTTTTAGAACAAAAATTAGAAAGAGAAATGGAATCACTTAACAGAAATAGTCATGTTTGTTACGATGTTCAGAAAAATATCGAACAAATATCGTTTGCCTATTTGGCATTTCTAATTCCTCTCTTATTTAATTTGTTTGCTGAGTTTAATAAATCTACGTCAACCCGCACTTGCGTCTCCACGTCTAATTATGACTGCAAAGAGGAAGAAGGAAGTTTGGGTGTAATGAGTGCTGGTTATAAAACAATAAAATATGCAATAAAAGAGTTGTTACAAACGTAATCAAAAAAATCTAGCAACAAATTAAGGGAAAGCCAGTTTATACATAAGTGTATAAGTATAAGTGATTTATACAGTATGCAGCACTGATCAGTCAGGAGATGATGATTTCTTTTTTTTTGTAACAGCAGTTCTGATAGTAGTGCAACAATAAAACCAAATCACAGGGTTATATACTGTAGATGCATCTATTTATAGAAGTTATTGTTTCTGTAGTTTCTTACTCAAAATAACTTGTTTTGATTCAAAGTGGTATAGATATTTTTTGCAAGAAGTTTCCTTAACAGTGCTTCACTGCAAAAATCTGTTGAATCTAGTCAAATTCATCTAAGCTTTTTTTAATATAAGATTACAAAAATCAAACTATACTGTAAGATAGTAA
Source organism: Clarias magur (assembly GCA_013621035.1). NCBI lineage: Eukaryota > Metazoa > Chordata > Actinopteri > Siluriformes > Clariidae > Clarias > Clarias magur. The sequence goes on along the minus strand of QNUK01000128.1, from coordinate 615,295 downwards.
GCCCATTTTTGATATTATTCTAAACTTAGATTGTTAAGCCTTTTTCTTCATATTTTCCCCCCATTTCTTGATATTTTGATATTTTTTGATACAGTGGAACCTTGGATTATGAGCATAATTCGTTCCGGAAGTGGGCTCGTGTTCCAAAACACTCGTAAACCAAATTATCATTTCCCATAAGAAATAATGAAAACTCTAATTATTCGTTCCACAGCCCCCAAAAATAAATACATAAAAATAATTAATATAATCTATAAAATGAAAATAAAACAAATCAATCTGCACTTTACCTTTTTAAAAAAAGTACAAATAAATCCTGACAGATAAGTGTATCCGTTGGTGCGCGCAGGCGCCGTGTGTGTGTGTGTGTGTGTGTGTGTGTGTGTACACTCCTCCTCCCTCTCCCCACCTCGCTTTTTAAGTTTCACAACAAACACACACACACACACACACAACGGAAACACTGTTTTAACAGGAAAAAAAAGAAATCTCTGAGACTGGCGTGAGCGCATATTAAGAGAATCACTTTTTAAGTTTCACAACAAACGCATAAACACAGCGGAAATACTTGCTCGATATCCGATTAAAAATTTATTAAAAATCTTTGCTCGGTTTGCGGAACACTCGTAAACCACGTTACTCGCAATCCGAGGTTCCACTGTGTTCATATTTGTACTTTTGAGGAATAGTTCTCCAGGCTTCATGAAGGACTTTTTCAGTCCAGTCCCTGTACCTGAACAGTTTCAGAGGAATGTTTCATGCTTGTTAAGCCACACAGTGAACTATGAATCATTCAAGTATCAAACTCATCTAACTTAAGGTATGAACCAGTGAGAAACGGGTGTAGATGGTGACAGATGATCAGGCCGATGATTAGTATACTGGTGATGTTGAATGCTGACTGGTTGGAACTGACGAGAGGGGAAACGAGGTTGCTGCTGAGGTTGTTACATATACAATAAACAATAATTTTTTTCATTGAATCTTTAGGCACTTTGCAGCCTGTCGTAATAAAACATTTGTTCCTTAAAAAAAGAAATCTACATCATTCATTATTATTGTCATTATTATTTATTATTTGAAGAAATAATTTTTTTTTTTTTGCAGACATTTGTTGTATTTTTTCATTATATAAATCCTGATTTAACAGGGAGTTTAAGGGCTTCCACAAATATTTCTTGCTGGTCTTGTTTAATCCAGTGTAATTTGTGATTTGATTAATTTACCGCAGCAATCATCTCTATGGATGAAAATGTGGTTAATAAGCTAAGAACAGTGAGATAGAAAGAGAAGCTCAAACACTGTTGATTGCTTATTACATGGTTCTGACCCCAATTATTGTACATCCAGAAAGTGTCAATTAATGAGAACCTCAGAATCATGTGCCAGTTAGTCCACTATTCCAAACATTTCTTTTCTAGTGTAAGTCCCAGTTCTTTTAACACAGAAAAACTTAACAGCTTCTGTCTTCTAGGATGACGCAGATGTGGAGTGGAAGTTCGCCAGGTCGAAACTCTGGCTGTCATATTTCGATAACGGTAAAACCCTGCCGCCTCCCTTCAGCATCGTGCCTAGCCCCAAGTCTTTCGTCCACTGCATCAGCAAACTCATTAGGCTGTTGCGTTGCCGGCGGCGTCAGCTTAACAAAGATGTGGAGCTGGGCATGGAGAACTCAAAGTCTCGTGTATGTACTGTGGGTGTGGGTGTGGGTGTGTATATGAATAATGCATGAACCCTTTTCTCATCTCTGATCTGGACCAACACTGAGGTTCACATGCACTGTTTCTTTCTTTCATTTCTCCGTCTATGACTTTCTCTCAGCTCACTTCGGCCAAGCTGAAAATCAGCATTTATAATCACCATCAAGGTCATGTAATTGTCAGATTGTGTATCACTCTATCTCACTAATTAATCTAAATTAACCTTTTCGCCTATGTAAAATTTATCTGGGCTTCCCCTGAAGGCCAATTTGCTGGGATTCGACCAAGAGCTTTATTGTCCTTGACACTGTATTGAGAATAAGTGCTGTTGAAATGTTTTATGGGGTGAGCAGGAACAATCTTTGTTCATTATTGTGGCACATATCATCTATCTTTTTATAAACCTTCAATGAGGTCTACAGAGGACACAGGGGAAAAACTGCATTACAGTGATGCATGGATGGTGAAATTCAACACATTTCCTTTTAGCGTCTAATTCGATCTGAGCTGCTGGATATCTTCTTCTGGGCCGGGGTAATTGAAAAGCTGGCAAACTTGAACCACTGCCATCAAAAAGAATCAGGCTAAATTTTCGTAACTAATTTGGCTTCCTTTAATTAATTGGTATGAATTAGTTAATTTTCCTTTTTTCCAGTGTGATTTTGGCGAGGCCCAAGGCCAATTTCTAATGCTACAGATACATCCATTTTCTTTCTTACAAATGTCTGGAGAAAGAGCTAACATGACATGACATGACATAAAGGTGACAAAAGTAACTTTGATGTTGTTATGGCTGGCACAGTGGCTTAGTAGTTAGCATTGTCGCCTTGCACCTCGCACTCCCAAATTGCCCGTAATATTGAATGAGTGTGTTTGTGTGGTTTGTACTGTATATGTGCCATGCAATGGATTGGCACTTTGTCCATGGTGTACCCCGCCTCATGCCCTCAGTCTCCTGGGATAGGCTTCAAGCCCCTCTGTATACAGATAAAGCAGTATAGTTGTTGAGTGAGTGATACCCAGTGGACTTCTATAGTTCAGGTTTGTGTTTATATAGATACTGTATAGTTGATGAAGTCTTGATCTGGCAGGTCAAACAGAATGTTGATACAAAGTATTTGTGGTCACAAATGTTATAAGACATCAAAAGAACTGGCTGACCCTGGAGGTACAAATCGACAGTGCTAACCACTAAGCCACCATGCTACCTATCCATTAGGTATGAGAGTATTTGTAATGTGTCTTTGAAAGAATCTAATGATAAACACTTGTAGGCATTACAAACATCATATGTATACAGTAAGGCCCATTTGATTGTACTTTACATGTCTGATAGAGTCTAAGAGTTTGCTCTTAGATTTCAGTGAGAAAGGAAGATGAGGGTTTAAACACTTGTGGACCATGACACCTAGTGGCCCAAGTTGTTCATTACAATAGGTCGTGTGATTTTTATTTATAGCATGATTTTAGCTATTTAGAATGATAGCAAGATATTTAGAAACCTAATGCATTTGGGTGTAATCTTGCATTTTAGACATTTAATGTGGGTACTGTGCGTGTTTGTGTGTGCATATTCATTTAATCTGCATTTATTCATTTCTATTAGAATCCACCGGCTTCTGACAGAATGTTTGTTTCATTGCTTGCAGCTTAACCTGTTCACACAGTCCAACATGCACATGAGTGAGTCGCACAGCTTCAACAGCATCCTCACCCAGCCAACACGCTACCAGGCAAGAGACACACTTAACTAGCATCTATGTTCCCTGCATCCTTCTCACTCTCTGAACCTTCCTTTCACGTTGCCTTACTAGACCTCGATATTCTTCAGCTTTCCTCCAGAAATTACACTTCAGACCCAACAATTTAATTCAGCTTTTAAATAAAACAGAACAAAAATTAACAAAACTAGTACATTTACTATGCCAGGTCTACGCCAAGTTGCACCAAGTTTGGCCAGAGATTCAGGGTCTCATGTGACAATTAATGCCATCATAAATTCAGCTAAAGTATCTGGATCTTTTAGCTAAAATGTAGTTGCATCTGGCAGGAGGATACTTCAATTAGTTGCTCTGGATAAGAGCGTCTACCAAATGCCAAAATGTAAATACCATGAGAAACAATCCCACCTTTCACATATCATGGCTAAAACCAATTCTGCATAGTGATTTCCACTCACCCATCCTCTTTTCTACCTCATATTAATAATCAAGTGACAAGTCAGGGTTGCACCATGGGTAGTTGACTGGCTGGGAAGCGGAAGGTAGCAGAGGCTTGGCCAGTTGTCCCGGAAAGCTTTCTTGGGTCAGTGAAAGAGAAGGCAGACCATGAGCCTTGCATCTAGCACTTTCTCCTCACTAGTGATGGGTCGTTCATGAACGATTCGTTTCTTTTTGAACGAGTCTTTAATGCGACTCAGAAGAACGAGTAGTCTTGAAGAGTGATCAATTTATTTTCTACTGGGCGCGCATCCGCAAATCATTGCAAAAACCTTTGTAGGTTATGTACAGGAAACAGAACTGAACGGTTCTCAACAAATATTATAGTCCAAGTCGTTTGTTCTTTTGTCATGTGGCGCCCATAGACACTATGCAGTGCAGTTCACAGGAAATAGAATTGAGCAATTCTTTCTCAATGAGTCTTCTAGTTCGGGTCATTCACTCTTTTGTCAAGTGACCACCATAAACACTGTGCAGTGCAACAGATTCAAAAGAAGGAACAACTGAGACTAGAACATATGATAGTGAGCTGCTCATTCTGTTTATAACAATAGATTCAAAGAACCATATTACAAAACTAAAAGTGAAGTGCCTCAGCTTGGTGTGTAAACCCACAGTGCAGCATTCCAAAATGACTTAGTTTGCACCTCAGCAAAAGTGGCCAGCATGCACTGCCCCAGCTCATACTCTGTTCCTTTAATTGAATTCCCTTAAATATGAAAAAAAAAATGGCCCTATACTGCACATTTGCCCACACCACAGACTAAATACTATAATATATTTAGCGTTTATATAAGGAGTCTTCATTGACAGTCATTTGTAAAAAGTCAGAGGAAAAGTTTTTCAACACTTGTAAGTTTGAAATGAGGGAACAAGTATTTATAGCAGACATTATATCATATACGCAATCACAAGAACTAAGTTGTTTTTAAACTTTTAGTTCAATGTAAAACTAAACATAACTATAAAATGGTGGTATGTTATTCTTAACAAATGAGAAAAGGTGATCATTGTCAAACGTCTGTGGTACTGTACAGTACATGGGGAATGACATGGGGAACACTTCAGTATGTGGTGTTATTGTTAAATAATAAAGTTCAGGGTACAAGCCTTTATTGATATTTTTTCTTCTAATAGTGAAATGTCGTGTTTTATAACTTTATTCCTTTTGTTCCTGTACAAGTATCTTTGGCCCACTATTTCTCTCTCTTCCCCTTTTTTTCTTCTAATCCTGTCATGTGCAGTTATAACAGATTTACAAGATCAAATATTCAAATCTCCTTACGATCCTATCATACAGTATGTTTAATCGTAATACACTGTATATTTTACTGTAAATGCTTTATTTCTTTTACTTTTAAATAGTACCAGTAATAGAGTCTTAGTCAACTGTATCGTAATACAACTTGCGAAATAATCATTCATCTTTCAACAGCAAATTATGAAACGGCTAATAAAGCGCTACGTCCTGAAGGCACAAGTGGACAAAGAGAATGATGAAGTCAATGAAGGTAAAGTTCATTGGACTATTCTAAAAGTTTGAGTTAAACTAGGATTTAGTTCATTACAGTTACTAAATAATAACATAATAAATCATTGGGGACTAACTGTTTTTCCTCCTTCTTTTGCCTATGTGCATATGCATTGATATGGGTGTGTATGGTTGCGTGTGCTTATGAATCTGGGTTTGTTTTTTCTTTGTTTGGTTCATCTAAGGTGAGTTGAAAGAGATCAAGCAGGACATCTCTAGTCTGCGTTACGAGCTGTTGGAAGACAAATCCCAGGCCACAGAGGAGCTCTCTATTCTCATTCAAAAACTCAGTGAAAAAATGCACACGTCTAATCTCACCCTGGGACAGTGAGCATCTCTCAAACAGCCACAATGCTGCAAAACGTCACACCCTGAGTTAAATTGTTTAATTGGGGGTTTATTACCAGCGGAAAGGAGTTCGAGGTATTGTTGTCACCTGCTACAACAAGCAGGGTGTGCCAGTTTGTCTTGTTTCAGCATGGTAGTGCTGAACAGTTCTCTTTCCCACATACCGACACACAATCTACTGTCTAGATTTAGCTTTTATTTCAATATGTACAAAAATATATTTAATCCTAGATACATCAATGTATCATTCAATAACAATAAATAAACCAACGATCTGTTTGTATAGCTGAGAGGTTCCCAAACTTGGCAGCCCATGTGTGTTAATTTGATTTACAAAAAAACTTGTATTATTCCTATCATTTGCAAAGCTTCAATATGGATATTCCTCTGTGAAATGACAGCCGCATAAAATTTATGACACACACTCAGTCAAGAAAAGAAACAGAAACACTTTCCAAACATTTACTAGTGATACATTTACACTAAATATGGAATCCGTAATTATTAATCTAAAATAAATCAGGAAGGCTTGGATACACACGTGCACACACAAACACAAATAAATAAATAACAAAAAGTAATACTTGATAACTTTAATGATAGCTATACCATATATTTAATTTTGCATGTACATTTCTAGTGGGTGTTCTTGAAATATTTATATGTAATATTACATTTGGGTTAACATTTTGAAAATCTGTTGAACTGAAATTCCCTAGATTTAGAAGACATTACTAAGAAATCAGTATCAGGCTGATGGACACCTATCTATATATATTTTTTATTTTATATAACTGTGAATAAGGGGGGGAATGTAAAGATCTGAATTAAAAATCTTATTTGTTTTCAAACTGAATGTTCATCAAAATCTGTTTGCTAAAGTATTTATTTATTAAAGTATGTATTTATTAAAGTATTTATTTAATATTGTAGTCTGAGTCAGCTAACATTTATTGTAGACTGACTGTAGAAAGAACTGTGGCCAAAAAGCTGTTTTTTTTCTCTTGTTTAGTTTTTTCTTTCTTTCTAGTTGCTCTGTAATAACTGTATAACTCCAGACATGTAAACATATTCCTCAACACTACAGTTTTGGGAAATGTACACAATATTCTCCAAATGTCCCTGACCTGTTTTTACTCCATACAAATCAAACCCCTCCTTCAGTGCTATTATGTATACAATACATATACTCATCAGCCATGACTTTAACACATCAATGTTAATGTGTTAATGTTATGGCTGATAAGTATATTTAGTATATGTATATATCAGTAAACACCGGAAAGACGAATTCGAAGTTCATTAAACCCTCCTCCACGGGGCCCGGCAGACAGGGAGCGTGAGATGACAGACCCAAACTCCCCAGATCTCAATCCGGGCACCCATGGGATGTGCCGGACAAAAATTCTAATTAACGGAGGTCCTACTCCACAACCCCTGGCCCCTAGGATTGCCAACATCCTGGTGCCAGTCACCACAGCTCACCCCCAGAAGTCTTGTGGAGTCACGCCCTCAGGGGCCAGATCTGACCTGGCAGCACAAGGGGAACCTACACAATATTGGGCAAAATGTTTGTGTTACTGTATATTATGGCCGATCAGTGTGTGTGTGTGTGTGTGTGTGTGTGTGTGTGTGTGTGTGTGTGTGCGTTCCATGTCTATGATGATCTCTGTAAAACTTATGAAGATATAAGGAATGTTGCATATTGTAGAATGCTTAAATAAATTTTTTTTTATAAATAATATATAAAAATTGTTAACTTAAAGTGTAGAATGTGTAAAGACTGTATGAAGTCCAAATATCAGATGGTACAAAATAAAGATGTGTGCATGCGTGTGTGTGTTTGCACTTGTTTGTCACATTTAAGTGGTTATGTTTGAAGTGATAAACTCATATTGGATTTCGTAGAGAAGACATGTTGAGAAATTTAGAAGCAGGACATGCCAGTTTTAAAAGCTAGTGCTTAAAGACAAATTATTTATGTATACCATTATATATTATTGACATATTCACTATAAATGCATCACAAATGTACAGTAAGTACACTGTAAACCCGAATAAGTCAGCAAGGCTCAACAAAAATTTCAGGTAATCAGTTACATCAATTTTTTTTAAGTAATGATGTTTCCAATTTTAAGTAAACAGAACTATCGGTTTTTGAGTTTGTTGTACTCATTCATATTAATCGTTCTTTACTTGCATTATTAAATAGCCTTTCATAGTAATTATCTTTTTTTTTTTTTTTAGGTGTTGCAAATCAAATAAATTGTTGTTGGTCTTTCGGCTGATGGAAACGTGTGAAATGTGAAAAATGTGTATGAATCAAAATGATTCTATTTAATCTACATCTGCTGCAGAGGCATGGGCCAGTTCTAGACAGGCACATTTGGGGGGGGCAGTCAAAAATGTGAAGGGGGGCATCATTTACACACGTTTGAGCACTGTTTTTTTTTTCCCTGTGCTTATAGTGCCGAATTGTGTTGTTGGCTGCGTCCTAAGCCTGGAGAAGTAGATTGCACTTTGTCAGGCCTCTACCTTTAGACCTGTCCAACTCGGGTGTCCCACTTGAAGACTAAGCTCCTGCTGGTATAGGTCTTAGTTGTCTTAGTGCCTGTTTCGGCGGATTTTTCCGCTACCGCAGATCATTTTATTAACTTGTAATATATTCATTTTGTGAGTATATTAACATCTGCTTTCTCAACATTTCAAAATTTTGATTTGAGGGGCAAGACATTTTTTGAGGGGGCGCTGCGTAGAACCGGTCTCGTGCAGAGGATACGTTTATTAGAATGACCAGCCTCAGAAACCACTGATTTACAGCACCTCAGATTACAGTCCACAGAAATGCTTTTCAGAGTTCAAACCCCAGGCATATTTCAACATCAACTGTGTCTCACCATGGGTAGGATGCAAAGTTTCTTGCTATTGCCATCTGTAACGGGTTCGATATGGTGGCCGAGAAGTGCAAATCAAGTTAACAAAACCCAAAAAAACAAAATAACAAAACCAAACAAAAATCAAAATGAAATAAATTAGTTTTGGGTTTTGTTATTTTGTTTTCAGATTTGTTAATTTGGATTTGTTTTGTTTTGGGTTTTGTTAATTTGTTTTGCACTTCACGGCCACCGTAGTTCGACCCTTTTTACACGGGTGGCACCATAATGCACGAACACGAGGCGAGGTCTTACGGGGAAACGGATAATTTATCACGGAAAGATTGGGAAGGAAAGGGTTAAAGGAGGGAGGACGGAATAAAAGGGAACGAATGTTGTGCACGTGCTGGTCTGGTGGGCAGTGCCCCGTTGGCATGCGGACGCAGGCTGGTGAGCGGTGGCCCGCGTGGACAGCAGCTCGCGCTGACTCTGCTCTCGGCGGATGGCCGAACACCAGCAGTGACCTCGCGGCAATCAAAGGGAGGAATTCCGCTCCCTCTTTTAAATCCATGTGTGGAGGGATCCAAGTACTTTTGTTAAAAAATAAATAAATAAATAAACGGAAGTCCGGAAGCGACGAGAGGCAGGGCGGAAGTGAGACGGGAGAGGAAGTTTTTTTTTTTTTTTTTTGCGCACGCGGCTAAGAGAGCGAGTGTAACAGCGGCACAGAAAAGAAATACAGGGATTTCTCCTCACTCCTTGATGGACGTGAACTGCAGTCAGCCTTGTGGGCCGATAGAGGGGAAGAAGGGTTGGTATGACTTCTTACTCTGTGGGCTACCGTGTACGAGTTTAAGTCCAGAGGTTCGATCCTCATCAGCCGTGTTTACACAAGATAAAAGCACACCTAACAAGGCAGATAAAGACTTACCTAAGTAAGTTCGGTACAGGAATTAAATGAACTAGGGATTGGAGACCTAGATCTTGTCATTTCCCTAGTCGTCTAAGATATACCATAGAACATATTCTTACCCCTACAACGTAGTGGAATTTTACCGCTACACATGGGGGCGCGTTGGGCACGAATCTCCGCTGCACTGCAGAGAACCCAACAGACCCCGAGCTACCCTCCCCGCTGTGTTTTATAGTGTCGGGAGAAGGCCAGGGTCATTAACGTAGATGGCTCACCAGCCGTGCCTAATTCCGCGGCCCCGCACCTTCGCACACCTGCAGAAGGGGAGGCCGCCTAGCTAGTGAGCGAGGAGCGATAATAGATTTGGGCGCGCACCCATCACAGGCGCACGCCGTGACACCGTCTCAGATTTTTTTTTTTCCCCTTGCCACCGTCGCCATCACCCTTGGCTTGCTCATCAGGGACAATCTGAGCATTATGATCTATACACATTGTTCTCCATCATACAAATTTCTATAATTTTCCTTTCCTTTTGTGAAGCTGCTCTGAGACAATGCCATAGACATACAGTGTCTTCCAAAAGGATTCATACAGTACCACATTTTGTCACATTACAACCACAAACGTAAATATATTTTTATTGAGTTTTTATGTGATGGACCAACACATAATTGTGAAATAGGAGGAAAATGATGAATGTTTTTCAAAAGTTTTTACAATTACATATCTGAAAAGTGTGATGTGCATTTGTTGTTTTCAGCCCCCCTACTTTTTGCTGCAATTCAAGCTGTAATTAAAGATGCAAGTGTTTTGAGGTATATCTCTACCAATTTTGCATATCTAGAGAGTGAAATATTTGTCCATTCTTCTTTGTATACTGTAGCATTGTCTTTGGTCTATAAGTACACTTTCCCTTTTCTTGCACATGGGGTTTAGAAGATTTAGTTCTATCGTGTGTTTTTCTCTTTGTTAAACATAAAGGAGGAATTGAATCTCATACTCTCTAAGCTGAGACCTTGCTGATGATGTAACGTGACACCGCTGCTGTTTTGCCTGTGGACATTGTTTTTTGTTGTTGTTGTGATTAGGGGGTGCTGCTGTGCAGGTTGTTTGGGTTAGTAGTTACTGTATAACTTTGTGCTCTTGCCAAGCTATCCTTCAGTTATGATTATTTTAGGTGTAAATGTTTATTAATTGTTTGGTTGTACGTGTCCCTGTAATTTTCTTTGATATTTCTGGTTCCTTTTGTAAACAGCATAAATTTGATTTTGCTGTTAATTGTCATTGTTTTTTTTTTGTTTTTTTTTTGTAGTTCTTTATTGTCTCTTTATATTTTGTTGGTTTTAGCACAATGTACTGTATAGCATAGGGCTCTGGTAAAGGATAAAAAAACGTATACATTGATAAGTATAAGAGCAACATTTTTTCACCGTGCTGCCATGTTGATTTTTTTAATGGAACATTTAATACATTATTTTAATTAATAATTGTACTTATAACCAATAATTGGTTTAGTGGTGTGTGGCAAAAAACTATAGACATATATCCAAAATAATTATTCCAATTTCATTATCTGAAATGCAATGCATATCTTATAGTTTATATATTTGTAAAAGATTTACAAAACAGAAACTAAAAAAAAGCCTATGAGCCAATTATCCACCTGTTGCTATGCAGTTTTAATGACTTTTTGATTCCATTTGGTTACTTTTTGTTTAATTTGTAATTGGTCTAAATTTCTCCAAAGTGCAATGTATATAATATATCAGTGGCAAGGAAAAACTTCCTGAGATAAAATTCAAATCAAATAAAAATTTTATTTGTCACACACACAGTCATACACAGTATGATATGCAGTAAAATGCTTAGACGACTGTCACTGACCTTAAAACAAAGACTATAAATAAGAAATAATAATTATTAAAAACAAAAAGTAAATTTAAGAAATATATAAGTAATTTTAACTAAGAAAGAATAAATTTAACTAAGAAAGAATAAAATATCTGTATAATACAAAATACAAAATATACACTATAAGAAAGATATAAGAAAAATATAAGAAAAATAAGAAAAACCTAGCTGTACAATAGAAAATACAGAAATATAGATTTGTGAAAATATGTAATATGTAATAATTTATGTGGGAATGGAGTGAACATAGAGCGGAATGTCCAGAGGTGTGCAAATATGCTGTAAAGTGTCATATTAAAGTGACTTGTGTGCATATTTAAAGTGTCTTATGTGCATAATGTCCATGAGTGTGCAGGTGTGCATTGATCACAACTGTCAGTGAATGTCCAGAATGTCCAGAGTGAGTGCAGAAACATTTGTGGATGTGCAAAATGGATCAGTACTGTGTTTTTGAGACTGATTTTCAGTCTCTCTGTATTGGCCTTCAGAGAGCGGAATCACTTTCCTGACCTCAACAGAGAGAACAGTCTATTGCTGGGGTGGCTGAGATCCTTCATGATCTTCCTGGCCTTGGTCCACGCCCGCTTGCTGTAGATTGAGTGCAGGTCAGTGAGCTCGGTGTGGATGAAGCGCTCAGCTGATCGCACCACCCTCTGAAGAGCTCGTCTGTCCTGCATGGTGCTGTTCCCGAACCAGGTTGTGGAGTTTCCCGTCAGGATGCTCTCTATGGTGCAAGAGTAAAAGTTCCTAAGCACCTTAGAGGGCAGTCTAAAGTTTCTCAGGCGTCTGAGGTGGTAGATACGCTGCCGGGCCTTTTTCACCACGGTGTTGATGTGACAGGACCATGACAGGTCCTGCGTGATGTGAACACAGAGGTATCGGGAGCTGTCCACTCTCTCCACTCTGGGCTCTTATTGAAGATGGGGGTCTGGTAGTTCTTCTGCTTTGTACTAAAGTCCACTATCCACTCCTTTGGGACATCCATGTGACAAGATCTCCAACCAGAAGTGAGGTACCAGGATGAGTCAGACAGGTCCAGAGGGCAGAGGGAGTCTGGATCAATGGCAGCTCAGGAACGACATGTGTAGCTCGACAGAGAGAGGGAAAGAGAGAGGGGGGAGAACAGAAGAGGAGAGGTAACAGTTAGGTATGGTCACAGTCACATAATGTATAAGGTGAATGTATATTTAGTGTAGCGTGCAAGCAGGGACTCCGGCAAGTCTAACTATAACAGCATAACTAAAAGGGAGAGCCAGAAGGAAACACAGACATGAGGGCTCCCTGAGATGTAAAGCAACCAATCACCTCACCGTCAACAAACCTGAGTGATCAATGAGAGTGGGGAAGACAGCATCTAAACATACTAGTTCACCAGAATACTCTACGTCCATGAGTCCCCCAGCTCTGCTCCTATACCTAAGGTTAATCTATTTACAAAATGCTTGGTTCAATAAATAGGTTTTTAGCCTAGACTTAAACACTGAGACTGTGTCTGAGTCCCGAACACTATTTGGAAGGCTAATTCCATAACTCTGCCCCCTGCTGTAGATTTTATAATGCACGGTACTGACAAGCAGCTTGCATCCTTTGATCGAAGTAGACGTGGCGGATCGTAAGACACTAGCAGTTCACTCAGATACTGCGGCGCGAGACCATTTAATGCTTTATATGTCAAAAGTAGTATTCTAAAATTAATGCGAAATTTCACAGGGAGGCAATGCAGTGTAGATAAGATAGGGGTGATTTGCTCGTATCTTCTGGTTCTAGTGAGGACTCTCGCTGCTACATTTTGAACTAATTGAAGTTTGTTTATGCACCTAGTTGAACAACCAGACAGTAAAGCGTTGCAATAGTTCAACCTTGAGGTGATAAAAGCATGAACTAGGTTTTCTGCATTGTTTAGTGAGAATATAGTACTTAACTTGGCAATATTTCTGAGGTGAAAGAATGCTATCCTGGTGATATTGTCTACATGAGCTTCAAATTAAAAACTAGAATCTATAATCACACCGAGGTATTTTACTGTTGCACTAGATAGAACAGAAAGGCCATCTAAAATTACAGTGTGATCTAAAATCTTGCTCCTAGCTGCATGTGGTCCTAAGGCTAGAACTTCTGTCTTATCAGGATTAAGCAGAAGGAAGTTAATTAGCATCCAGTCTCTTATATCCTTTATGCATTCCTCAACTTTAGCAAGATGGTTTCTCTCATCTGGTTTTGCTGAAACGTATAACTGGGTGTCGTCAGCATAACAGTGAAAATTAATATCATGCTTACAGATTATGTTGCCCAAAGGAAGCATGCAAATAGAAAACAGCAGTGGGCCTAAAACTGAACCCTGTGGAACACCAAACTCCACTAGAGAGCATGCAGAATAATCTCCATTTAAATCTACATACTGATAATGATCAGTCAAATAGGATCTAAGCCAGGAGAGGGCTGTTCCCTTAATTCCTACTACATTTTCTAATCTGTGAAGGAGAATACTATGATCAATGGTGTCAAAAGCTGCACTGAGGTCGAGTAACACATAGTTATGCAACGCTGATGAGAGGCCAATAGGAGGTCATTTACTACTTTAACGAGTGCTGTCTCTGTGCTGTGATGAGGCCTAAATACTGACTGATACAGTTCATTTATGCTATTTCTATGTAGATATGAGCATAGCTGCTAGAATACTATCTTTTCCAGCGTTTTAGAGATAAAGGGGAGGTTTAATTGGACAGCTGACGGGGGTCGAGGTCAGACTTCTTAATTATCGCTTTAATAACTGCTCATTTAAAGGACTTTGGAACATACCCAATGGTGAGTGAAGAATTAATTACTTTCTGTTATTTCTGGCACTATCTGTTTGAGAAAATGTGTCGGTATAGGATCTAATATACAGGTTGATGAATTCGCAGAATAGATGAGTAAAATTAGTTCATTCTCTTCAAGGGGAGTAAAGTATTCTAAGTTCCGACCTGACATAGTTAGTTTAACATCTGCATCAATTACATTGTCCGGTTTCAAAGCCTCAATTTTATGCCTAATGTTTACAATTTTACTATTAAAAAAGTCCTCACTACTGTATGTTATTGTTGTGGAGATTTCTGCAGTGGTCTTATTTCTGGTTAATTTGACTACGGTATCGAGGATTATTTTTGTTATTTTCTGTAAGAGTGGAGGTAAAGAGTTTAAGGTTGTTAATCCAGCCTCCAAATTCCCCTGATCTCAATCACCATAGGATGCACTGGACAAGTCCGAACCACAAAAGCTCTGCCCCACAACCAAAGAATCCACCACTATTGACCCAGTGCCAGACACCACAGCACACCTTCAAAGGTCTTGTGGAGTCATGTCCTGAGGGCCCAGAGCTGCCCCAGTGACACAAGAGTTTTAATGTTTTGTATTGTAATGTTATGACTGATCGCTGCAATCACTGCTATGTAAATCTTTCTGTGAGGAGAAAGTTATTTAGGATTTAGTGAAAGAGACTCCAGTGTCAGCATTTGACAACACTGGAGAGTGTTTAAATGGCTTTGCTATGTCAAGTTTTTCGGGTAAAGTGGCAAGCCTGATGTTTTTGTTTATTGTTTTAATTAATTTTGAAAGAGCGAAAAATAACATGTAGATGGTAATGAGAACAATTTCTTCATAGATGTTTTCTATTATTAAATGCACCTATAAACAGGTAAAAATATTAATCTAAAATACGAAAACTATATTTGTGTCAAACTGCTGTAGTATAAGAGAATTTAAATATTGCATTTATTGTGAGATTTTATGGGCAGTAAGAAAAAAGTCTTAATCTTTCTTCAAGTGGACAACACTCTCATACAGCAGGAACAGCTAAGGAACTCAAAGCTATACATGAGCTTTGGGGAAAATTAAACTCTTTCGGCACAGCTTTAAATCATGGTAATAGCTGTGAGAAAACAGAAGATTAGAACTCCTTAGATTGATGGGAAAAAAACCTCGTTATAGTGAAAAATGGCTTGATTGGAACTAATCAAGCAGCTCATTAACTATTTCAACATGCCATTTGTTAAAAATATCATCAATCTTATAACCTGACACAAGTAAGTTATTGTTTCATTCTACTACTTCAAAACCAACACAACCCCGATTATGATGCAGGCTTCATCAGGAAGACAGTAGAGCAATAATCTATATCCACATCTGCCCCGAGAGTAGGTACATATTACAGACAGTAAGGAATAATACTAATAGGCATGTGATGCATTTATATATTACAAGGCAACATGTTCCCATTTTCTAAATATGATTATTTTTTATCATATGCAGGCTTACAGAGAAACAATATTACACCCTCACTGAGAAGATGAATTGATGATCAACAGATGAGAGCTAGAGATAGAACAGGTTTGATACAGAAGCACAAGATTACTTCCTGTTTGCCTTTGGTTTGTTTCCAAACCTTATTCACTATTAGATGTCTATCATGCATGTGTCTAATTTTTTTCTCTGTCATCTTACACACTTTAAATCCTGATGTTTCAAGAATTACATACATCATAATTTCTGGATTCTTTTCTTTTTTTTTTCTTTTAAATTTCTCAGTCCAGTGTTTAATCATATACTTTCCGGTTTCAACTTCAAGATCTGTACTATCGATTATTATTGTGATGTTATGACTATTATTGTTGGAAATCCCAATGAAATATTCAGCCTTTAATGTATATCCAAGCGTACAACATTATTTACGAAGCAATAAGATGACAACCTCCTCAAGGAAAAGATTAACAAATACAATCTATCAAAACAGACGGTAATTATAGACCCAAAGTATGACGTTTATCTTAATGTAATTCAGCCTGTCTGTTACCTATCCTTTCACTTTTATTTTCTTTGCTAATATCAATAGACAATGATCAAGAGGTTTTGCAACAGTAAATCCTCTAGGTGAGGATAAAGACAATGGTAGCAGCCAGGTGCCACAGCTTAATGGCCAGGCCATTAAGCTGTGGCATCTTTTAAACTGTAGCCTAGATCTATGTCTGTCTCAGGTGTCAATGACACCTGCTCAATTAATTGTCCTTTAAGATGCTTAAGATGCTCTCACAGACCCTTAGATTCTTTATCCTGCAAGGGCACACAAGATCCCAGCTCAGCTAAAGGACTTTAAGACACTTACTTAATCAACAGAGTCAATCTGTCCACCACCATGTCCACCAAGATATCGCAATTTCTTAAGGTCAGCAAGACACCTGTATCAAAGAAGTGTCAGTACACCAGCTCTATGAAGATTCCCAAGATGTCTGCATATCCAAAGGACAACAAGACACCTGCTCCACCATTACACCCCAAGCCACCCCATTCATCACATTGTCTACCACCATGTTTGCCAAAACACCCGTTCTACCATGATACCCAAGTCGCTTGCTCCATCTTGAGTTACAAAATTCCTGCATCTCCAAAGACAAACAAGAAACTTGCTTCACTAAGACTCTAAAGAGAACTTTCCCTTTAAGGTGTAACAAGATGCCTACACAAACAAAGACCAACTAGATCAATAGTCCAATCCTCCAGTCAATGAAGTATACAATACCATTCTCACCTCCAAATGCTGTATGGTGCCCCTAAGGTCACCAAGACTTTGATGGTCTCAAATTAGCCTGCTGTGTTACTTGGCCCAGTGATGCCTGCTGCATAAAACCCTGCTTAACCCCCTACCATGTTGACAATCCCACTGGCTGCTGGATCATTCTGGTGCCTGATCAATTGTAAAGTGCAAGCTTGTGTGGGTAGAGCTGTGCACCCTCGGAGGTCAGTCAGTGCAAAGTGAGTTGCTCATCCCTTTACTTTACAAATTGCTTGTGAGGTTTCTTGTCACGTTCCCTCTAATGGTCCGGCAACAAAGACTAAGTTACAAAAAGCAGTTTGTTATTTTAACTCCCAGCTCTATTAATGTCTATTTCACACCATAAAATACTGAAACATACATTCTGATCAGCATTTATTTTCATAACACATTGCAGTTTCACATCCCCTGCTGCACGTAACACCATAATAGCTTTACATTCACATTTATTCATTTTGATTGATGCTTTTATCTGAAATGACAAGGGAAGCAGAAAGTAATTCAAGAACAGGTGCTAAAGTAATATCAGTGTTGTAGAATTGAGTTTCCTTCAAACGTGAAACAGAAAGTGCAGCATATTGAAAACCCATACAATCATTCTCATATAATTTGTATACTGCATGTTATTCATATTTGTGTCATTTTGTATTTTGTTGTTCCTGATCATGCACTTTTCCATAATCCCTATCCCTAACCCACGCTAAAACCTGATTTACTGTATGCTTCTGCATCTAGTGTATGTGGAGCATATGCCATTCGTTATGCAAATGCTGTATGGTATTTGTGATCATTTATCCTTGTGCTCTGGTGTGTCTGGTGTTAGTTAGCGGAGGGAGTTTTATGCCACTGTGCTGAGTTGCTTCGCCACTCCTTGGTGTTTTTCTTTTTTTGGTTTTCAATTATGAGGAAGACAAATTGGATGGATGAGTGAAGATGTCAGAGGAGATCAGACAGGTCAGACATTCGACTCAATTAAAAAATGGAAACTTAGCAGGAGTTGGAAATGTGATGCTACCCAGTGGACCAATCACAGTTGTTGTAGTCTGCATCTTCACGAAATGTACTTAAACTTCTCGGAAGGTGCATGTGAGGCCAGTAGGGTAGTAGACAGGATACATGGCAACATGAGGCCTAAGGTGTAGACTTGATGCAGAAGTATAAATCAGCCATCACCCTAACTCATGTCCAATGGGGAAAATCCATTTTTAATTTATTAGGCAAACTGGTACAACTCTTTGCTAGTCACTATTTTCTTCATATAGACTGTGCAAGAAGCAACACTTGGGAAGTGTGACGTTGTAGATCATTCAATGTGTTTAGAGTAACATGCTTCATAATACACATAACTGTAAACAACATGGTTACATAAATCAGCATAGTAAAATAAATATGACATTTTATTAGTTTATTCCAAGACGTCAGAACACTTCTATAAGCCGAGATGTCAACTAGTAATGCTTATGTACAGTATATAATTTATACACAAACTATGGTATAATAACATATTTGTGTTTTTCCACTTTCCTTAGATGGTCCAGTTTATAGTTCTGAATTTTTATTACCATTTAGAGACCATCAAATTGCCCCTAGTCAAATCTGTATTCTTATCACTACATCCAGTTCAGTCCATTAACTGTATTCTATTATAGAGTTGGGATGTAATGTTCTACAGATGATTGGCTACAGTGAATTATTTAAATAATGTATTTACCAAGATAATGTATCAGCTGAGATATATAACTTGTCTTGGTGTTCGGGGTACACAAATTTATGCAAATAGAGGTTAAGGTACGGAGAGTCACATAAAACAGGTAGATAAATCAAGCTATACAAAGCTCTAAATGTGATCAAAATGGAACAAAAATATATAAAAACATACAGAAGATGTTAACTTTATATCGTACAGAACCACAACTCTTACCATCATTGCGCTCTCAAATAAAATATTAATTGATTTTAGTTTAAAAGAAGAAAAGAAATGACTCATTACTTAAGTGTGTGTGTGTGTGTGTGTGTGTATATATATATATATATATATATATATATATATATATATATATATATATATCACACACACACACACACTTAAGTTTGTATAAAGGAGAGGAAATAAAGATTCAAAAAAAATTATAATTAATAAATAATAATAATAATAAAAAATATTAATAATAATAATACTAATCTTATCTTTTATTACTACTACAACTGTTATTATTATTATTAGTAGTAATTGTTGTAGTAATAATAATAATAATAATAATAATAATAATAATAATAATAATAATAGAACTTCATATACCTACTGGAATCAGTCTTCACTCCCAGATCTCTGGTGAAACCGCATGCTCACATCAGCAACTGTATATTTCACATTGTCTCAGAAGTTCTCTCTTAAGTTTCTTTGAACTTTTCATGCATATCCCTCAGGCACGTGTTCATGTTTTCCTGTACACCGATTAAGCCTGACACAGATCTAACACGCTTTAATCCACTCTGACCGGCAGATACTCACATGCTGTAGCGCGAGGACTGCGGCGCGTCTCGTGCGCTCCTCGCGGGTTTCAGGTGACGTGCATCCACGCCGCCGTTCTCCTCTTTCCAACCCTGCTCATCGTTATCATCGTCCCCGGGCACCGACACCCTTTTACTGTATCTGGATAGCCTGCTTTTTGCAGACATACAGGCGCGTGCGACTTCCTTCGCGCGAGAGCACCGGATGCGCGCGCACCGCCGGTGCTGGAGCTGAGCGCGCGCGTCGAGGTTCAGCTAAAGTGCACTGCAGCGGAGCGGAGCCGCGTGACGGGCTACAGGCAAGTGCACCAGTCAGTCACTGTGATACTCCTGCCCCTCCTCCACCTCCTCCAAATTAATCATTGTCATCATCGTCTCCACTTACAAAACCCTTTTTTTCTGTTCCCACAGATTTTTTTTTTCTTCAGACTTGTTAACATTCTATCTATATGAATAAAAGGAAGGTTTTGTCTGTACGTTGGTCAGAATTCGCTCATTCAATGATATCTTTACGTTTCAAACATTGGAGGACCAATAACCCAGCTATCCTCAGTCTATATCTGTCTATCCAGATGGTTTGGTTGGCATATACTGCTTAAATTGGCATCGTCCCCTAAAACCATGGGCAGTATATTGTGCTGACTAGACTGAACTTTGAGTAATGCATCAAAAAAAGATTTGTAACGAAAGAAGCACAACTTGGCATGAATATAAACTTTCTATATCCGCTCTTTCCCATTGTTGTTTCTTATGGTGTTGATGGTTTCAATGCCTCAATTCTTTCAGGTTGATGGTTTGAGTCCCAGCTCCACCCAGATCTGCTACAGTAGATAGACGAGGGGAATTTCTATTATCGCCGTGCTTACCGTCGCGACAAAACTACAGCGGCCAAAATAAATCAGTCGCATTTCAAAGTAATTTGTGAAATGACCGCCAGGTGGCACAAAGTGACATTTTCTCTTGCCGCAGTTTTATAATAGAATTAAGTCATAAAAAAGACATAACAATATGTTGTATTGAAGAATTACTACAGTGATGGTAATTTTCATATCTGTGTTAATTTATACAACAAACATGAAAAATCTGAACTAGAGCTATTGATATTTACTGCACAATATTGAGTAAAAAAAAAAAAATTGGTTAAATGTTTAGACAGACGATCAAGTTCACTAACTGACAATTTTACTTGTACAAAGAATGAAAATAAAAAATACATTCATTTCCCCAACGTTTTTGGTGATTTGAGCTTCAGGAAATCTACAGGCGCTCTACGCATACCACCGTCCCAGCCTTATCTTGGAAAGAATTTCTAAAGGTTTTCTAAACATGGACTATTGTTGTTTACTTATAATGTTTTTTTTTTTTATTTAAATGGATTTTGATTTGGCATCGTGATCCTCCTCTTTAACTTCCTACATAGTATAATCAACGCATGAAGTTAAAGGATGCATTGGGTGGGAAACAGCAAGGAGACTGACTCTGGCCATTTTAATAATTAATTGATAAATTGGTGATTTCTTTGGTTTCAGCTGTAGTGATGAAGGTGATCATCATCTGGTCGTTTCTGCAGCAATGGATGTAATCAGTAATATTGAAAAAAATATATATTGCTCTTGTCTTTAATATTATTTTGAAGTAAATGAATCAGTAAGAGCTGAAATAGTAAAATAAATAGTTTCATTGTTTAAATAGTTAAATTAAATAGTCATGTGGGCATTATAAGATTATGAAACAAAAAACATTTATCCTCTTAGGGCTTATTGCCCATACCGAGGATTTATTGAGAGAGGGAGAGTCTGTGCTTCGTGCACTAATAAACGTAAACTGAGCATGCACGCGCTCTCTCTTGCTCTCTCTCTCTCTCTCTCTCGGATGCGCCTAGAATTCCCTTTTCATACGAATTACATTGTCTAAAATTAGACGTCAAAAATAGATTTCCATTAGTTTATATAAAAGCAGACATTTCGCTTTCTATAAGTATATATTTTTCACGTCTGTGAGGCAGGTATACACAGAGTTTCGGTTCATTTTCTGACGCGCTCAAATTCACCGAAAACAACGTGCACCCTGTTTACTTCCATTAATTTTTAGTTGCTTTCTAATGTTACACATTATGATACATTATTATATCTAAAGGCTAGATATAAAGGTATACATTTACTTTGCTTAAATTTGATGCAAACAAGAAACGCCTGTATTTATTACTATAATTTTAGTACTGTGACTGTAAATTTGTTTAATGTTTCACTTGTATTTCATAAGCCTGCTGTACCTGTTTTTGCTGCTGTTACAATGCCTGTAATATGTTCACTTGTAAAAAAAAAAAAAAAAAGAAAGAAAGAAAGAAAATTAAATAATGTATAAATAAGGCCTATTTGATTCTACTTTACACATCTAATAAGATTAGATTTTAGTGAGAAAGGATGATGAGGGTGTAAACTCTTGTGAACAATGACACCTAGTGGCCCAGGTTGGGTGATTTTTATTTTTAGTGTGATTATTTAGAAACCTAATGCACTTCAGACATTTAATGAACTAGGATGTTATTACTTCAACATCATACCTGTGTTTAGGGTTTAAATGCACAGTGTAGGACATATGTCTTTTTTACAAAAGACACATGGTCAACATACAGCATGTGGGTACTGTGCGTGTTTGTGTGTGCATATTCATTTAATCTGCATTTATTCATTTCTATTATAATCCACCGGCTTCTGACAGAATGTGTGTTTCATTGCTTGCAGCTTAACCTGTTCACACAGTCCAACATGCACATGTCGCACAGCTTCAACAGCATCCTCACCCAGCCAACACGCTACCAGGCAAGATACACACTTAACTAGCAACTATGTTCCCTGCATCCTTCTCACTCTCTGAACCTTCCTGTCACGTTGTCTTACTAGCCCTCGATATTCTTCAGCTTTCCTCCAGGAATTACACTTCAAACCCAACAATTTAATTCAGCTTTTAAATAAAACTGAACAAAATTTAACAAAACTAGTACATTTGCCTATGCCAGGTCTATGCCATATCTGTTATTTGGCCCGAGATTCAGGGTCGATGAAGATGAAGGGCCTTGCTCAACGTCAACAGCAGCAAAATTGATGTCCTGGGGTTTGAACCTGGGACCTACTGAACAGTAGGCCAACACCTTAACCAGTAACTTCCCTCAGACCTTACCTTAACCACTCAACCTACCTTAGAAATGTGCAGCCTTCCATAACTACACTTACTTTGTGTTAAGTTCATTGCACTAAATAATAAGCATGAAGATGTATAACTGAAATATGAGCTGAGCCGTTAAGGGTTAAAAGAAACAAAACAAACACAGACATGCAGGCACATGCTCTTACAAACTGTGTGACTGGTTATTCCTCCTCCTTTTGTCTATGTGCACGCAATGATATGGGCGTGCATGGTTGCATGTACTTATGGATCTGGGTTTGTTTTTTCTGTGTTTGGTTCATCTAAGGTGAGTTGAAAGAGATCAAGCAGGACATCTCTAGTCTGCGTTACGAGCTGTTGGAAGACAAATCCCAGGACACAGAGGAGCTCTCTATTCTCATTCAAAAACTCTGGCGAAAAAATGCACCCTGAGATGAATTGTTTAATTAGGGCTTATTACCAGTGGAAAGACGTTTGAGGCATTGTTGTTACCTGCTACAACAAATAGGGCATGTCAGTGTGAACATTCAGCATGGTTGTGCTGACCAATTCTCTTCCCCACACACATACACTCACACACACACACACACACACACACACACACACACCGTCTAGATTTAGCTTTTGTTTCAATATGTACAGTAATATGTTTATTACTAAACCCATCAATTTATCTTTTAGTATCAATAAATAAGCCAATGATCTGTTTATATACTGTAGTTGAGAAGTTCCCAAACTGGGGGTTGGGATCCCATGTGTATTAATCAGAGTCATAAAAGATTTTTATAATTCATATAATTTGCAAAGAATCAATATGAATATTGCTCTAAATGTGAAACGACAGTCACATGAAGAGTTTATGCGTTATTTTAGTAATAAAAATAGGCAACTAGTTTCCTTGACATCGAACAACTCTAACTTAGTCGAGATACTTTCTAAACATTTACTGATTATAAATTTGCATTAAATATGAAATCCTTAATTAATCCTTTATTTATCTAAAATAAAATGTAAGGAATCAATGCTTGTATACACACATTTACACACTAAAATATAATGTCCATTTGTCTTTTGTCCAAAATGTTGATATACAGTACAGTATATTTAATTTTGCATGTACATTGCCAAGTGGGTGTTTTTGAACACTCTCTAATATTACATTTGATTCATTAAATCAGATCAGACATTTGTTTATATTTTTTTGTTTATATATTTTTTAATCATTTATATCAGAGGGCTAACGCACTGAATTACTGATCAGAAGGTCAGCGGTTCAAGCCTCAGCTACACCAGGTTGCCATTGTTGGGCCCTTGAGCAAGGCCCTTAACCCAGTCTACTCCAGGGGCACTGCTCTAGGAGGCTATAGCTGACCTTACGCTCTGACCTCAATTATACTAGGATATGTAAAGAAATCATTTTAATAGTTGTGCAGTAATGTATATGTGATAAGTAAAGGCTTAACATAATTAAAAATAGTGGAAACAAAAAATGGAAATACTATTTATGTTTTCAAACAAAATAGTAATTTAATAAAGTATTTTATTAAATTATGTATTTAGTAGTGTAGTCTGAGAAGTCAGCGATCATTTATTGTAGACAAACTTTTTTCTCCATACAAAAGCAAAAAAGCAAGCCCCTCCTTCGGTGCGATTATATGTACAGTACACATAATGCTCAGCTATAACATTAACACATTAACACTGATTATCAATTATATATCAGTAAATCCCAGAAAGGCAAAGTAGAAAAGCACCAAAACACCATGGGGTGTGCAGGACAAAAAGTCTGATTTGTGATGCTGTGTCCTCCTGCAGCCGGGAGAGAACTGATTGGCCAAGCTCTTTCAGCAGGGTGGGATGGGAGTCACTCATCGTTCTCACATCAATCATGACTCTACAGCCAATCATGGGCGTCTATGAGATCAAACAAATGGACAGCGCTAGATTTGCTTCAATCTCAAACAACTAGCAATGTACTGTTCATAACTTTATATTGAAATTACAACCCGGGAGAGCATATTACTGTTACATATTGTTGATGAGCAGATCAGTTGTTCTTTCCTGCAATACAGAGCTACTGTACAAAGGCTGATAGAAATTTGGCATAAAGGTTTGGATTGCAGCTGATCTGGAAATCAAATATGACAATAAGACTAAACCTGCTTAGAGGAAGTAAGGAATTCTCCACATGTGTTTAGAACAGATAGTGCAGTGTTGATGGTGTACGCACCAAAAAGAAATCTGTCAGTGATCTGAGGGCCATAGTACCATTCACCAAAACAAATACTCCTTTTCCACCAAAGTGAACCAGGTGCTAGTTCATGTCTGGTGCTAGTGCTGGTTTAGCGACGGTTCTATGCAAACCTCCTAAGAACTGGCTTAGAGTAAAATCATACATCACTGTATACTGTACATCCATGTACATCTCAATAAATACTTTCCAAGCAATACTAGAGCCAGTGGCAAAAAAAAACACACACAACAACCATTGAGAACTTCAACATGGCTTTGCAAGCAGTTCTTCTGGCTATATCATTACTTAAAAGCAGTTGAGCTGCCCATAGCATATTGAGTCTATGTTTTTAATGATGGCTGTCACAAACTTTTAGTTGGTCGTGATAATCCCGTCCTCAGCCCCGGTGTAAGTGGTTCTTTGCTCTAGCCCAACAAAGTGTGGTTCCGCCATGGAACTAGTTTTTCTATCAAAGGGCTGGTGCTGTGTGAAATCAAATAGCTGGGCCACCAGCTCTGAACTAGCTCTGGAACTACCTTGGTGGAAAAGGAGTAATAGAGTTTGGCAGGATGGATGGAAGTGCTCAGATACAATCGGGCATCGAGCTAGCAACCCGACCCTGTATATGACTGCCACAGAAACAGTGGATGTACCCTATAGAGATTGGAAAACTACAACAAAACATTTACAACAAATACAGTATATAAATTTATATAATGTTGCAGTGGTGACTGACTTTAGATTTTATTCATATGCGTTGCACATACGATAAATGAACTTATTCGAAATGGAGCAAAAGATGTCGCCCTTTTTTCACATATGGTGTTGACAATATGGACCAGAACAATGAAAGCAAGAACATACATGTTCTACAAAATACAAGGCAGCGAGATGTGTGGCAATAAACATGCATGTTCTGTACTAGGCATGTGCAGGCTACACCAAGAAAGGAAGAGTGTTCATACTGTACCTCGCCTTACACATGGGTTTTTGTATTGTTTTTACAAGAAACTGTAGTGGAAAAAGAAAGAAAGGAAAACTAACAAGCTTTGGTTGCAAGACAATGTGTAACAGTACGCCATGTCACGCCCTCCGCTCTAACCAAGCCATGATCACCTGCAACTCCTCTCCACATTCCATCCCACGGCTTCTGTTTTGCCGCCTCATTCACCGGCATGAGCACACCTGCTCTGCATCTCATTCGTCACTTTCTTCCTATTTAAACCAGCCACAAACAACCATCCAGTGCCGAATTATTGCGTGCCACAAGCCTAGTGTTTTTTGTGTCTAGTGTTCTGTGAAAATAATACCTTTTACCTTTTTCATGTTATTGACCCTTTTTTCTCTTCTGGTTACACCCTTAGCTTTACGAGTTGGAAATGTTCACTACATTGATTGATAACCCGGCTTTGAACCTTTGCTTCTGTTTTTGACTCCGGCCCTGCCTTTATCCTCAGGATTGCTGAATCTCCAATCTCTCCCTCAAACTGCACATCGGATTTTACACGTGCACCACAGCCCTCACCTCTCCACACAGCCACGCTCACTCCTCTGCCGTGCTTGCTCAACCTGTGCATTCAGTGCTCTGTCTCTCATCCACCTCCACAACCAAGCCACGCCACAGCTCTTTTCAGACAGCACCCCAAGTACTGGTTTCTTTTGATCATCTCTCTCTCTCTGTTTCACCTCCTCATTTTGAAATAAACTCTGTTATATTGAATCCGACCTATTGTGTCTGCTTTTGGGTCCTCCAAGCCTGCCTCACACGGACCAGCCGTGACAGAATAATTCGGCCAACATGGACCCAGCGGATTTAGGTCAACTCAGGACCGCCTTGGAGGCACAGGGCACCCTTCTCGGCACCCACCAGGGGGAGATTCAGCAAGTGAATCAGAACCTAAGGTCTATGGCGGACACCCTCACTGCACTTGCTTCTCGGATTGAACAGTTCCAGGTCTCATCACCCCCAGCTCCAGTTCGTTCTCCACCTCCTCCGATCAGAGAACCCCGTCTGCCACCCCCTCAGTCCTACAATGGAGAACCCGGCACCTGCCGAGCCTTCCTCTCACAGTGCTCCCTGTCTCTCGAGTTACAAACCTCTACATTTCCCATGGAACGTTCAAAAATAGCCTATGTCATCACACTTCTCTCTGGAAGAGCACGTGAGTGGGGAACGGCACTATGGGACGCCGACGACCCCTGCTGCACTAATTACAACTCTTTCACCAGAGAGATGAAAAGAGTCTTTGATCGCTCACTTTCTGGCAAGGAGGCAGCTGGGCAGATGCTGAGACTCCGTCAGGGAGCACGCTCAGTCTACGATTACGCCATCGAGTTCCGCACCCTGGCGGCCTCTTGTGGATGGAATGAATGCGCAATGTGCGACGTGTTTTTTCATGGACTGAGCGAGGCCGTAAAGGATGAGTTGGTCTCTCAGGAGCTCCCTTCAGACCTGAATGGTCTCATGGATCTAGCAGGTCGCATCGATGCACGCCTCCGGCTCAGACGCCAAGAACGCACCAGACCCCTTGTAAGAATGAGACCAATCACCCATCCACAAACTACCGATCCCCCCGCTGAGCCTATGCAGATAGACCGGGCCCGGATCTCTCTTGAGGAACGCCAACGGCGGCGGGATCAAGAGGCCTGCTTCTACTGCGGCCAAGTAGGCCACTTCCGCCTTCAGTGCCCGTTAAAACAATAGGCCCTCCAATGAAACTGGGAGTCTTGGAGGACCTCTCTCAGAGAAATCTCTCAGGCCAACGCCCCTTGCTACCCGTCATGATCATCTTCCAGAACAAGGCCCAACCACTCAAAGCACTCATTGACTCTGGATCTGACCAAGACCTGATGTGCGCTGCTACTGCAAGGGAACTAAGAATACCCTTTCTGGCCTTGGACACCCCACTGTCAGTCCAGGCTCTTGATGGAAGTTCTTTACCATCCATCACTCGCCGCACCCCCCCTCTCACTCTAAGAATCTCTGGTAACCATGTTGAGACCATCTCTTTCTTCATCATGGAGGGTTCTCATGCTCCTGTTGTCCTGGGGGCTCCCTGGCTGCGCAGACATAACCCCAGCATTGACTGGGCCAAGAACACCATCTTGGATTGGAGCCCTGCCTGTCTGTCTTTATGCCTCCACTCTGCCAGAGCCCACTCGTCACACCCTGTTTCCAAGGAAGAACCCCTAGATCTCTCCAATGTTCCCTCTGAATACCAGGACCTCACACAAGTGTTCAGCAAGACACGTGCTCTGTCTCTGCCGCCCCACAGACCCTACGACTGCTCCATCGATCTCTTCCCAGGTACTACCCCCCCAAGAGGGCGCTTGTATTCCCTTTCGGCCCCGGAGAGAGAGGCCATGGATAAATACATAACTGAGTCACTGGCAGCAGGGATCATCCGACCCTCATCCTCACCGGCTGGAGCCGGTTTCTTTTTTGTGGACAAAAAGGACAAGTCCCTTCGTCCCTGTATTGACTACCGCGGTCTGAATGCCATCACCATCAAAAATCGCTATCCTCTTCCACTCATGAGCACGGCCTTCGAACTTCTGCAAGGAGCATGTGTGTTCACCAAACTGGACTTGCGGAATGCATATCATCTAGTGAGGATAAGGGAGGGGGACGAATGGAAGACTGCATTCAACACACCCACAGGCCACTACGAGTACCTAGTGGTTCCCTTCGGGCTTACCAATGCTCCTGCTGTTTTTCAAGCCTTGGTTAATGACGTGCTCAGAGACTTCCTGAATATTTTCGTTTTTGTGTACCTGGACGACATTTTAGTTTTTTCCCGTTCTCTGGAGGAGCACAGATTGCACGTTCGACAAGTCTTGCAGAGACTCCTCGAAAACAAACTTTATGTCAAAGCCGAGAAGTGTGAATTCCACCAAGAATCTGTGTCTTTCCTTGGCTTTATCATCGCCCCTTCCAGCCTTCAGATGGAGCCATCTAAGTTAACTGCTGTCACCGACTGGCCCACACCCACCACAAGACGAGACCTCCAGCGGTTCTTGGGGTTTGCCAATTTTTATAGGCGCTTCATTAGAAATTACAGCTCCGTGGCGGCGCCTCTCACCTTGTTAACCTCCACCAAAGCTCCTTTTCTCTGGAACAAGCAGGCTGAGGACGCATTCACCAACCTAAAACATAGGTTCACATCTGCACCCATATTAATCATCCCGGATCCGTCCCTCCAGTTCGTGGTGGAGGTGGACGCCTCCGAGTCAGGAATTGGGGCTGTCTTGTCCCAAAGATCACTAAAGGACAACAAGTTGCACCCTTGCTCCTTCTTCTCCCGTCGTCTCTCCCCTGCTGAGAAGAATTATAACATAGGAGATCGGGAACTGTTGGCAGTTAAACTTGCTCTGGATGAGTGGAGGCACTGGCTGGAGGGAACTGCCTCTCCATTTGTGGTCTGGACCGACCATAAGAACTTGGAATATCTCAGGTCAGCCAAGAGACTTAACGCCCGTCAAGCCAGGTGGAGCCTGTTCTTTTCTCGTTTTGATTTCGTGCTCTCGTATCGCCCTGGCTCCAAAAACATAAAGCCTGATGCCCTGTCTCGACAGTTTTCCATGCCCCAAGACCCATCACCAAGTGAGACAATTCTGCCTCCTCGTTGCCTGGTGGCGGCCGCGCTCCTGGATATTGAAACGCAGGTGAAGAAGGCACTTAATCGGGAACCAGGTCCAAGCAACGTTCCTCCCGGCCTCCTCTTTGTCCCAGCGTCCGTCCGATCCCAGGTGCTGGAATGGGGACACAGCTCTCGAATTGCCTGTCACCCGGGGAGAGCCCGCACCCTATCCCTCCTTCAGCAAAGGTTCTGGTGGCCATCTATGAAGGCGGATGTTCAAGGGTTTGTGACAGCCTGTGACACCTGCATTAGGAACAAGTCGACCAACAAACCTCCCGCTGGCTTCCTAAAACCTCTCCCAGCTCCTCACCGACCTTGGTCTCATATCACCCTGGATTTTGTTACTGGCCTCCCCAATTCTGATGGCAATACCTGTATACTGACCATAGTTGACCGCTTCTCCAAGTCTGCCCATTTCGTTCCCTTGCCAAAGCTCCCGTCAGCCAAGGAAACGGCTGAGTTGATGATCCTCCACGTCTTCCGTCTGCATGGCCTCCCCTCCGACATTGTCTCCGACCGTGGCCCCCAGTTCTCAGCAGAGTTCTGGAAGGCATTTTGCAGGTTAATTGGAGCAACAGCAAGCCTATCCTCTGGTTATCACCCTCAGTCAAACGGACAGACAGAGAGATTGAACCAGGAACTGGAAAAGGCCCTAAGGTGCATGGCCTCACGAGATGCAACTACGTGGAGTAGGACACTCCCCTGGATTGAGTATGCGCACAACTCTCTACCAACCTCTGCCACAGGCCTCTCACCCTTCCATTGCTGCTTGGGCTATCAGCCACCACTGTTCCCATCCCAAGAAGAGGAAGTAAACGTACCTTCAGCCCTGTCTTTTGTTCGCCGCTGCAAGAGAGTTTGGTCCCAGGCCAGAACCCGTCTCCTACGCACCATCTGCACCTTCAAACGGCAAGCTGACCGACGCCGCTCGGCAGCCCCCAGGTACAGAGTGGGTCAGAGGGTGATGCTGTCCACCCGAGACATTCCCATCAAAACAACCTCCCACAAATTATCTCCCAGATTCATCGGACCATTCACGATCACCAAAGTAATTAACCCTGTTTCGGTCAGGCTTTCCCTACCCCTCTCTATGCGCCGCATCAACCCGACATTTCATGTCTCGCAGCTCAGACGACTGGTTCCCAGCCCCCTATCCCTTCCCACCCGCCCTCCCCCTCCTCCTCAACTCATCGACGGGGGTGAGGTTTTTACAGTGCACAAACTGCTAAGAGCTCGACGCCGAGGGAGGGGCCTACAGTACCTCGTCGATTGGGAGGGTTATGGGCCAGAAGAAAGAAGTTGGGTCCCTGCCAGGTTCATTGTCGACCCAACTCTAATATCTGACTTCCACCGGCAACACCCAGAAGCACCAGCTAGGACGCCCGGTGGCGCCCATAGGGGGAGGGGTACTGTAACAGTACGCCATGTCACGCCCTCCGCTCTAACCAAGCCATGATCACCTGCAACTCCTCTCCACATTCCATCCCACGGCTTCTGTTTTGCCGCCTCATTCACCGGCATGAGCACACCTGCTCTGCATCTCATTCGTCACTTTCTTCCTATTTAAACCAGCCACAAACAACCATCCAGTGCCGAATTATTGCGTGCCACAAGCCTAGTGTTTTTTGTGTCTAGTGTTCTGTGAAAATAATACCTTTTACCTTTTTCATGTTATTGACCCTTTTTTCTCTTCTGGTTACACCCTTAGCTTTACGAGTTGGAAATGTTCACTACATTGATTGATAACCCGGCTTTGAACCTTTGCTTCTGTTTTTGACTCCGGCCCTGCCTTTATCCTCAGGATTGCTGAATCTCCAATCTCTCCCTCAAACTGCACATCGGATTTTACACATGCACCACAGCCCTCACCTCTCCACACAGCCACGCTCACTCCTCTGCCGTGCTTGCTCAACCTGTGCATTCAGTGCTCTGTCTCTCATCCACCTCCACAACCAAGCCACGCCACAGCTCTTTTCAGACAGCACCCCAAGTACTGGTTTCTTTTGATCATCTCTCTCTCTCTGTTTCACCTCCTCATTTTGAAATAAACTCTGTTATATTGAATCCGACCTATTGTGTCTGCTTTTGGGTCCTCCAAGCCTGCCTCACACGGACCAGCCGTGACACAATGATGCAGTTTGTACATTGCAACAGGTATAAGGAGGAGGGTCATTGGAAGTACAGTATGCTACCTGTTAAGATCTGTGTGTAATTGCCTTGTACCTCCAGGGTTGATAATGTAAGTCCTGTTTTGGGTCTGTGTGCATGTTCTCCCCGTGATTGGTGGGTTTCCTCTGAGTGCTCTGGTTTCCTACCACGGTCCAAAGACATGCAGACCAGGCTAATTTGAGTTTCTCAATTGCATGTTGTGTGTGGGTGTGCTTGTGCCGAGTACACTGGGATAGGCTCCATATTAAAATATTTCTGTGTGTGTGTGTGTGTGTGTGTGTGTGTGTGTGTGTGTGTTTGAGTCCTCGTCCAGGGTTTCAGGCTCCTGCTTTACATGAACTGGAGCCTAATTCACTTCTTTATTAATCTACATGAACCAGGCAGTCATTTCCTTTATTATTTAATGTAAAACCAACATCCCGAAAGCACATGTTAAGATCTGCACAAATAACTACAATTAGATTCTGCTTTTTCCTGTATTTCAGCTTTTTGTTTGTGCAGTGCCCCTTTGTTTTGTCCTACTCCAACATATCTGATCTATCTAATCAGCTCACTAACAGGCACTTCCGGATTTAAAGCAGGTGTGTTAGAGCAGGAAATTCACAAAAAATATACAAAGCAGGAGCAGGAGCGGACCAGGATTGAAAAAGCACTGGTATAATCTAGAGCACAATGTGACTGCACAGTAACCCTGTACACATGAAGGTTCTCTTAACAGAATAGTTAACTCGAATTTTAGCATTAACATACGTTTTAAAATGGGCTATACAAACTTGCAGAAGAGACGGCATATTGAATAATCGTTCTACCTTGATGGTGTCCAAGCACTAGTGAAACACTGACATAAGTGCCTTACAGTAGCAGCGGATTATATAGAGAAATAGTGTTTTTAACTATCAGAACTGTGTTCTGCTATTCTGCACGCTTAAAATTATGATGTGAACACCTCTTATATATATCGAATTTCATAATATTTACAGTTCTACAGTAAGCTACATTATGCATATATTTAAGCTACAGTATGCATTCTACAGTATGTAATTATAGAAATTAAGATGTTGTAACTTAAAAACTTGCGAATACTATAAAATATTATACTAGTATGATTCTGTTATAAAGAACCTAAGACTGTATTCAACTGTGTTTTTTTTTTCTTTTAAATAAAATTACATTACAGTGGAACCTCGGATTGCGAGTAACGTGGTTTACGACTATTCCGCAAACCGAGCAAAGATTTGTAATAAATTTTTAATAGGAAACCGAGCAAGTATTAGTTTATGGGGAACGAATAATCTGAGTTTTCATTATTTCTTATAAATACGAGTTTACGAGTGTTTTGGAACACGAGCCCACTTCCGGAACGAATTATGCTCGTAATCCAAGGTTCCACTGTACTGTATTTAAAATCCAGGGATATATAGCTGTGTTTTTGAAAAAATACAGTAATGACAGCTGCTTTGTACAAAAATATTTATCCTGATCTAAATTTTTTGAGATGGTTTCCTTTACTATTCTAAAAAAAATAAAAAATAAAAAAAAACAGCTAAAGAAACTTTCTTTAAATTTTGTTAAATAACAAAACAAAATTAAAAGAAAGTTAAATAACAACAAGTTTGTAGGATTGCGTTAAACGTGGGATAACATACAGGAAAAAACCTACATGACCAGTTCAACTCACAAACCAAATAAAATGCGCAAAGTATTACAATACATTATACCTTCATTAGTAATGTTTGTGTAGACTCAGTGATGCAAAGCAGTCTTACATTATGTGATTAACATCTTTCTTGCCTCCTTCTTACTCATGAACTCATCCAACACATTGTCTATGTTCAGCTCATTACCAAGCTTTACTAAAGGCCAGCAGTGACCACAGTCACCCACAGACACTTTTCTTTCTTTCTTTGCTTTTTATATTTTCATTTTTATCATTTACTGATTCAGCTCCACTTACCAAGCTTAAAAAGGATTTAAGTGACTGCTTATTAGTTACAAATTCAGATCCGCACTCTGGTGAGAATTTAATTCAGAGTCAGTGACCTAACATTTACATTCTATGTATTGTGATGTGTGTGAGACTGTAATGGGAGACAATTTGACTTGAGTGTAAGCCAGCTGCAGGCTCTAACATGCCCTCATAGAATGTGGCATTAAATATCCCCCATAATCTACAGACAAGGGACTAGAAAATTAGTAGTTGTAGTAGTATCAACATTGAATACATCCAACCTATGAAAGAACACATATTTAATAATGTATTAAACAAAAAAAGTGCTAAACACCCCAGAATATGTTTTATAATTTACATTGTTTACATTATCTACATTTATCTTGGCACACTTTCTCATCAGATTTATGAGGTAGTCACCTGAAACGGTTTTCAATTCACTGTCTGCCTAGTGAAGAGTTAATTTGTAATATTTTGCTTTAGACCATCAGTTATGTTGTGCAGAAGAAGGGCCTGTGATTACTGTACAAAGTCAATAGCTCAATTTGTACAAATCCATATCCATCCTTATGACAAGAAACACTCAATTATGTAAAGAAAACAGAATGGCCATCATTATTTTAAGACATGAAGATCGTTCATCAAAAATCTCAAGAACTTTGAAAGTACAGTTGCCAAAACCTTCAAAGACTATGATAAAACTGGCTCAGTCCCAAGAAAGGAGGACCAAGATCTACAGGTACCTCTGCTGAAGAGGATAAGTTTATTAGGATAAGTTTTTTATTCGAGGAAGAACAACAAGCAGAAGAGACTTGCTTGGGCCAAGAAACACAAGGAATGGACATTAGATCAGTGAAAAACTGTACATTGGTCTGATTAGCTTAAATGTCAAGTTTTTGATTCTAACCACGTGTCTTTGTTAGATGTAGAGGAGTGTGTACAGATGGTTCACATAAAATGGATCAACGTACTGTAAACGTGTTTATTTTATCTTATTAAAATATATATTTTTTAAAAACATTTCTGCAAACGTTATATAAAAAAAATATATATAAAGACTCAAGCTTTAACATACAGCAGAAATATTTATACCTTGGTATGGTAAAATTATTATTATTAAAGTTCAGTTAATTACAATAACAAATTGTTTCTATTTTGTTATTATATTCCACTGCTGCAAATGTTTTCAACAATGATTTTCCCACACAAGGGACTTCACTGGCAAAATATCTACAACTCTCGGGTTAGATCTTTCACTTATTGACCTTTTTTTTTGGGGGGGGGGGGGGGGGATGAAATTGCAGCAGAAACAGTTGCTGAATGACTTAAATTTACCAAAAGTTGTCAGTGTACTTCTGAAATCTTGAGAAAGATTGTCATACAAAAGTTGAGACTTGTTTGCATGTATGCATCTGGGTAGCAACATAATCTGGTCTCTCATGCTTGGAGGTGATACTCTGTGGGGAAAAAGATGCTGAACAACAAGCTCCACAGAGAAAAGGGAAAAACACCCTATAACATGGACTGCAAATATTCATGGGATTTTAAACAGTGGAAAACAAAAATTTATATAGTTATTTAAATTATGAAATATATATATACAGTAGTATGTAGTAGTGTGGGCATGTTTTCGAATGCTCATGATCAACAATCTAAAACTTCAAATGGCACATATGTTGCACTGTGGTATGTAACAAAACCTCCAGTTCCTACTGTTTTGTAGAGCAATGGCTATCTATTATATATTCACATGTGTAAAAATAATAATAAAATACAGCATGATGGATTGTGTTGTTATTGCAAAACGATCCGCTGCGAAGTATAATTACTGTTATTACCCTGAGGTTAATTATTTTTAAATAAGAGAATGTCCTTGAGCATTTTAATTCTCTTATACCAAACAAATCTGTCAATTATTACAATTTTCTAATTACTGAAGAACAGCAAAGGTACATTATTTAAAACATATATGTGTAAGTTTAATGTTTTGGAAACTAACAAAACAAGCTAGCTTCAGTAATAACTTACTTTATAGAAGCTATAAATAGTCATTTATACACAAGAATCGATTTTTGTCTTTCTTGAAGGTAATAAGACAAAACATGTTTGTCTTAAAAATTGATTATCAAAAAATCACCACCCTTTCTTTCAATGGTGGAAAACATAAAGGAATGCGTCTACCACAAGCTGTTATGGTAATGAGACATTTACAGTTTTGAAAGAAGGGTTTCCTTATGTTGCATTTAAAAAAAAGTTTGACAGTTAAAAGTTTCATAATACTGTAGTTGTGAAAGCCCAATGTTTTCAAAAAAAAAAACAAAAAATACCAGGCTTGCTCAGAGCACATATTTAAAAGCGACGATTCTGAATGGAGAGTTGCAAAAAGACTGATACTGAGACTGACAAATTACTTGCCACTTATTCATATAGTCATAAATCTGAGGGACAATTAAGATAATCTTATAAATATATATTTATACTAAAATTGAATTATACACAGGCGGTCTCTATTTACTAATGAGGTGCGTTATAAAGGAAGTTGGCTCCACTGAATTTTAGTTAGGGGTATCAAATTAAAGAGGGCTGAATGCAAATGCATGCTACACAATTTTTTAAAATTATTTTTATTTGGAAAATATATATAATTTTCCTTCCACTTCACAATTATGTGTCACTTAGTGTTGGTCTATCACAAAAAACCCATTTACGTTTGGTTGTAATGTGGCAAAATGAATAAAAGTTCAAGGGGTATGAATACTTTTGCAAGGCACTGTAACTTTAGTAGCAGGTAGGTCAGGTACTGTAGTTGATTTGATTGAAGTAATTGCAGCACATCACAATAAAAAGGTGTGTGTGTGTGTGTGTGTGTGTGTGTGTGTGTGTGTGTGTGTGTGTGTGTGTGTGTGTGTGTGTGTGTGTGTGTCAAACAATCCTTTGAGATTGTGTTTCATGTTGACATGGAAACAGTCCATTGAGATTATTTTTCATGTTGGCATGATTGCATCATTCAGTACTTGTAGACCTTTCAAGTGCACTTTCATGCTTTGGCTCTCCATAATACTCAAATAAGTTGGGTGGGATTCAAGTGATAATTCATTGTTATAAACAAGCCAAAAGCATGTGAAGAAAACATTCCCCACACCAGCCTAGAATGTTGACACAATCAACTTGGGCGGGAATCATGGATTCATGATGTTGTGGCATGAGCAGGTGTATGTGTGTTACCAATACACTGTTGGTTGTCAGGTGAAAGGAATAATAATAATAATAATAATAAAGAAATATATGAAAAAATATGAATAGTCAATTCTCAAAATTGATAAGGCTAGTACTGGGGGTAGATGCCTAAAATGGCATGTCTTATGAGATGTCACCTGCCAAAGTGGACCAATGAAGGTCACCTGGTGAACTGGCAACAGGTCCATACATCCCAAAGACTCATGGACGAACTCTGGAAATCTTTAAATGACGACTTGGACTAGAGGGACCTAGAGGGAATACTAAGTAGATCACATGATCTATTTTATTGCTCCAAAGTCCAATCTTTATGCTCCCTATAACAATTTTTTTTTAAATTCTGTTTAGTCTCATTAATTAGACTTATGGCCGTTTTTGTCCAAATTCTGTGAATTTCGGACTCATTGTTTGTATAGAAATGCTTTTATTTTCACTATTAAACATATCTGTAATTTACCATCAAATGATTTTTACATCACCACTTCACCAAGAATTTAAGTAATCAATGATCACAGTCATTCATAGTTCAGGGCAATTAATCCTAATATCTAAGAAAGAGCTAAGTCTTTAGTTGTTGCTTAAAGGAGAACTGCAGTAAGTATCCAGTCAAGGGCTTTTAAGTATTTGGTTATTTGAATCTAATTGGCAATGTTGTTTTGTTGTTGTTGTTGTTTTATGTAGACTGCAATGGTTTTGCCTGAATTAAACTATTTTCAGATTTTTTAATGTCACCATGAACTTGCAAACTTTTTACTTTCAGGCACATACCTGAGCTTTGTTTGCATGAGCTGCCTCGCCTACAATTCACCATTTCACATTCATCTGTCTCACGGTATTTGCCATGTGTTTGTTTTTATCAGGGTGTGTCTTTTTACAACAAGGTCAATAAATGAAACAAAGAGCAATGACAGTGTAGAAATCTTTTTTGCCAGTCTGCAATTTCTATTTTTTAAACCTTTACAATCATGTATATTTAGGTAATGCACAGAATATCACCGAGACCCTGCTGTAATGATATAAACAATTACTTATGCATGATTTTAGGGGAAAATCTATGGCATAAAATACAGTCTACAAAGACCATCACTTTGTCCTGAGTCATGGTTGCTTGTAATTTGCATGAAGATGAGTCCATAGGAGTTGTTTCCGGTGAATTACACAATGCGATATCCCAAAGTCATGCTTCTTTGCACCATTTCAGCGCAGTGATGCTGAGGCAGACTTCAAAATTATCTCCCAGTTGAGATCTAAAATGAGTTCCTGACCAATCAAGGCAACAAGTCTATGTTACACACACTTTGTGAACTATAGATATCAATTCATACCATTCAACCATGACCTCGTTGAGGAATTTAATAAAAACCTTAAAATATGATTTGGAATTGGAAGTTCTTTGGAATTGTAAATAAAAATATTCAAACCACTATTACAGTATATGCAGCAAAAGGGGTCATGAAAATCTTCACTCGGGTGCATGTTAATACGTTCTACCATGATGTCTTTGAACCTTGAAAAGAGACGGCTCAGTGCTTTTGGTGAAGGATGTCCATGAGAGATCGGAGCTCGGACCACATGTGAATCTAAGATTCCCAAGACGCACACAGAATTATCAGTCACATTGTGTCACATGGTGATGCCCTCAGAACTTGTAGCACATAATAGTACTTTTGTCTGACAAGAAACAAGTGGAGCTGCAGGAGCTCATGACCATGCTTGATGTAGGGATAACTGAGTAGCCCAACAGTGACTGGTCTAGTTTGATGGTTCAGAGCTCTACAGCTCTGAGTACCCAGACCTAAACCAAGCCCTTTTGCAATGGGTTGGCCACAGCTTCAAAAAGCACCATCAGTACAATTACTTACTGGCCTTTGGTGAGTCTGGCAGTTCATTTACATTTGCCCAGCAGCTTCTCACATGTGGCTACTGGCATGGGGAATGTGTTCTGTCAATGATGACCCCCTGGCCTGTGTCAGGTTGTGTGGCACCAGGGGCATGGTTAAGTGGCAGTTTGTGAACAGAGGGCCAAAGCCAAGAAAAGTGAATGGTAGAACTTTATACCTTCATGGGATTTGGCTAACATGTGTCCTGTGCTTCAGTGGGCAGTGGCAAGGATAACGATTCAAGATTCAAGAATTGTATTTGTCACATACATGCTTGTACATAAGTACAACTGTAGTGAAATGCAATGCAACAAACTTCAGACTGTGCAAAATTTTAAAATAAAAATAGATCAATGAGACAATAAAAAAAATTATACACAGTATAGTATAAATTATAATAAATTAGTATAAAACATTATAAAGAATTTTGTTGTAGAAAATGTGAAACCAGTGCAATGATATCTATATCTATATCTATATCTATCTATATCTATATATTTTTTTTTTTTTTTTTTTTTTTTTTTTTTACTGTTCAGTCTTTCAGTTTGTGTCCTATGTGACCAGAGTCTCTTACCAGATGGCAGCCACTGAATTAGATTATGATTATGGTGGTGAATATTTTTTTTAATGTGCTGTCCCCTGGACCTGCACTGCCTGATGAAAATGTCCTGTAGATCAAGCGATTCAGTCCTGGTGATGCGCTCGGCACACCTAATCACTCTCCTCAAGTCCTTTTTGTCCTGGGAGCTGCAAAACCCATACCAGACGGTAATATTCCCAGAGACAATGGATTGCATGATCGAGATGTAGAAGGGTTTTATGTAAACCCTTGGAGATCCTGAACTTCCTTAGCCGCCTGAGGTAGTACATCGCTGCCTAGCTTTCTTCACCAATGAAGAGATAATCAAAGAACTTTATTAATCCCAGAGGGAAATATGGGGTGACCTGGACAAGTCCTCAGAGATATGGACTCCTAGATACTTGTAGCTGGTCACCCTCTCCACCAGAGTCCTGTTTATCTTGAGCGGCATGTACTGGGATTCCTGCTTACCTCTCCTGAAGTCCACCACCATCAACT
Organism: Clarias magur; assembly: GCA_013621035.1. Lineage (NCBI taxonomy): Eukaryota > Metazoa > Chordata > Actinopteri > Siluriformes > Clariidae > Clarias > Clarias magur. The sequence goes on along the minus strand of QNUK01000128.1, from coordinate 575,355 downwards.
TGGTCTTTAAGACATTTAAAAATCCAGGTTGTTGTTCTTACACCAAGAATATAATGCTGCTGTCTCCTCCAGGCAAGCTGTCTCATTGTTGTTTTAGATCAGACCAACCACCATTGTGTCATCTGCAAATTTCACAATGGAGTTGGAGCTGTGACGAGCATAGCGGTCATGGAGAAGAGCAGGGGCCTCAAAACACAACCTCCTGGTGATCCGATGTTCAGTGTGGTGTTTTCAGAGAACCGGTGTCCGATCTTTACCACCAGAGGGGAGACACATGGGTCATATGAAAGTGACCTGAGCATTACTGATCCGTATGTTTGCATTGCATGTGTAAAAGTACATAGTGAAATAGAATTACTGAAATGCAAAGGCAGTTAAGGAAAATAACGAGCCCAACCATATAACCAGTTGTCCAAAGCTTGCCTCCCATCTCCTCATTTCCAAGCAAACGCATGGAAGTGTCACAGTCTCAAACTTTTTAATTTGACTGTTTTTCTTTTGTTTTTCAAAACGTTTGACTCCCGTTTTTATGATTTACAATATCACATTTACACAGAACATACTGTATGTTGCGCAGAATAAATTTTCTTAGATTCGCTGTTAAAAAAAAAAAAAACATTTTTCACACCTTAAAAGGTTTTCCTAAAACTTTATTTCAGCCCATAAACCTGTCCAACCTGTCTGTTATCAATACACACGTACTGTAAATAATGTAGAATATAGCATTGTGTGTGCGCACACAAACACACTACTACTACAATATAACTGTAAACTTCAAGTGGTGATTTCTATTGAATGATTCTGTTCAAGTGAGCTGAACAACTTGATTCGTGATTCTTTACAGTTGTGCAGGCTACACTTTCCACCTAGACTATAGGAAATCATCCAGTTACCAAACAAAGAAATTTGTCAATTATCTAGCATTCAATAAAATTATCAAAGCATACAGGTTACAACCTTGTGAAACCAAACACATAAAACAAAGACTTAAATCACAACATTTGCCTTATTAATGCTGAACATTTGATTCCTTTGAGTCAGTTTCTCCATGAATCTTCAAATTCATTGGAATCCAGAGTATACAGCAGCTTCATTCAACACACTGCTTTCATAATGTGGAAAATCTGCCCAGTCTGCTAGCTTCCACCTTTTCATCAGTCTTTGAGTCATCTACTGTATACTCTAGACACCTGGCAAAAAGACAGATTACCGTGACTATGCAAACACTGTAAGCGTGTATAAAAGAAGCTCTCATTCGTAAGTGCAAATCACTTCTTCTCACGGCTTCACGTGCTCAGACGCTACAAAAAAGCAGCAGACCTACAAAAAGTAAGTAGTTAAACGCATTCCTCTTTTCTTTATTGTAGTCTCATGTTTAGCACAAGTTACTGCAAAACCTACTTTATATCCAGACCCGAGTCTCAATATTTGTTTTGAATGTCTTGAGGGGAAGGTTTAGGAATGATTGCAAAGTATGGAATCAAAACATTTATAAGACGTTTGAGTGACACACAGCTTGCATAATTGTATTTTAGTTCAGGATGGTGTGCAAATTTAGGAACAAAGCACAGCCAACCAACAGCAAAATATTAGTACAACTTTTTATAGTGCAAATGTTATTATTTTTTAAATATGCAGTACACGTGCAAATGAAATTTGCAAGATTTGCACATAAAGCAGATAATGATAGTAAGCAACTTCAAAAGGAAAAACAACTAGTAAAAAATAAGAAAAATATTTTTTTTTATCCTAAGAACAAATCAGCTAGCTGTTGCTATGCAGTTTTAATTTCTCTGTGATTCCATTGGCTGCTGTTTGTATGAACTGTTCACAAACAGCCACAAACAATGACCTACTTATTCTGTGAAAATTCTAACCGACTGCACATCATTTCCTTAACCATGCATGATGTCAAAGTTTTTTTTATGTGCATTCATATTTACACACATTAATTTATAAGCTCCAGCTGCACCGCAAAACGAAAATAAGCAGCTTAGCAGGGTGAGACTAAACACAAAGAGATATGTTATGTTACAGAACATGCCATTTATACTGAAACTCTCAGTAGAAGTGAGTGCTGGGATCCTGCTGGGGTCGGTTTCACCCATAGGCAGGGGTGGGTATATAAGTTAAAGACGGCCCAAGATAAGTGTATGAATGTAAGTTTGGCACAGTCAGCAATCAATAATCAAATAATCAATAGTGATAAATGTCAAGTTTAAGGGATTTTTTTTATATGAAAGAAGTTAATTCTACGCTTGTGGATCTGATATTAACCTGTTAAATCCTCCTTGGTACTACATTCCTGTCTCCTCTTGCATCTGTTCTTAAAGTGCTAATGCGCTCATGCTCCTCATTCTCTGTCTGTCTCGCTGGCTCTCTCCACCCTGACTCGAGCAAAAACCTCTTGATTCGTCTCTGAATTAACATCTTCCACTCGTTTTTGTTCCTCAGGATTTCACCAGGACATTTTACACTGGTTTATGTTCTTTGTAGTAACATATGTCGATGGCATGTTAATAAATAGAGACCTTTCTGACAGACAATGTGTTTGTGCGTTTGAGTCTCTCCTGGCGCCAGCAAGCTTATTGAAGCACAGCGAACAGACAGAGCGACTCACTTATTCCACAATGCAACTTTAACATTTCACAAAAATATAATACCCTTTTTTTCTTCTAACAGCACGATTAGTAACACAAGTTTTTTTTTTTTTTGGTTTGAACTGAAACAGTGTAAACAAATACGTAAAAAGGCTGTCAAATACTACATATCTCTCAGTCCTCATTTAAAAACAAGGCCACTAAAATGACAATGTTCGATACCATACAGCATAGTCTGAATTGCACGGTTGCCCCCTTGTGGTGTAAACGTTTATAGATATGCAAGATGTGGAGAAATATTATGCAAAACATTATCTGTTAATACATTTTTAATTGCTGTTAAGAATGTGACCGGTTAATAATTCAGTAATGAATCAAGCTAGCAATGCTTTAAATTGCTAATTGTTTATATTCATGAGATCAGTTTTGAAAAAAAAAAAAGTTCTATCTAAAGGACGGTGCTGCAACGCAGAAAAGCAACAGCTACACCACAGCTTCCCTAATTTGGTTTCACTACACAAAATGCAGATCCTACACTGCATCAATAGACACGTGCCTCTGCATCACAAACACACAAATTTAATGAACAAATGTTATGAATTAACTACTGTTTGATACTGATGTACACATTTAACCTGCACAAACGGTTCAATATTTTTCGTATTCTCTTCCCCCTATACAGTGGCCTCCTACACCATCACATATTTTCCGATCAAAGGTATGTGGCAATCCTTTTCCTAATGTCCACCACCACAGTCATATGACTTAAGCCTGGCTCCTCTGGTCTTTGTGAACAAAATGTTTCATGGTCTCTCTATCAACTAAATGACTGGGGAAAGTATTCTCATGTTTGCACATGCATCCAAGTGAATGTAGAAACTTTATATAAATACTTGTAATGCAGACACTATTATGACTCAGCAATTCTTATCTTATCTAAAAGCAAATTAACCAAATAAAAGGGAGCTTTACAACACAGATTAGTCTTGACATAACTGGTTCTCCCTTCTAATTTCCATCACAGTTGACCAATCACGTACCAGTTGTGTAGCTCTGTGATTTCAAAAGGACAAAGGTTTGCTTGCAAATGTATAGTATAGTACCGTGTAAGATAAAGAGTGCCGAACTCACAATTTTAACACATTTCTCCTGTTTAATATGGCATTAATAATACATAATAACAAAAACAGTGGGTTAATGATTATAATAACAAAATTGATAATAAATGAATTCTTGTTATCAATCGCTTAAATCATATATACTACCTGCACACATAACGTGTTAGATTATCCTGTTGCCATAGAAATGACCTTTTGCTGTTGCTGTGTCAGGACGGTGCGGTTCTCTGCGCATCATGCTGTCTGACCAGGGTCAGGAGTGGAAGGAAGTTGTTGTAACCATTGATGAGTGGAAGAAGGGAGACCTAAAGAAAAGCTGTGTGAGTATCTCATACCAGGCTAATGCTGGTCCACATGTGCATTTAAAATGATTTCTCAGCAGTTCATCCTGTGTATTCGGCTTCATGTTTTATCTGGTGTTGCAAACAAATAAAGCACATGTGAAGATTACTTTTTTAAATCTTATAGCCAGCATTTTATGACCTCCTGAATTCATATTTTACAGATTTTTGGACAGTTGCCTAAGTTCCAGGATGGCGACCTTGTTTTGTTTCAGACGAACAGCTTTTTGAGGCATTTGGGCCGTAAGCATGGTAATTATTTGTCTCATCTGTTCAAAATATACGTAAAGCATAAAAAGCAACCCGGAATACTTATGTCTAGAGCAGTGTCACGGTATATTACTTTATTTATCTTCATCACAGTTTTGGCACATTACATTTAAATTATAATTTATACCTGCTCTTAAAAGTCTTTTCATGATTTTTTACTAATTAATTAACAAACATTAATGAAACCATGAACAATCTAAAATATAGCATACTAAAGTTTTCGAATGCGTATGCTTTACTCCTTACATCTTCTCCTCTTCTAAAAAGTACTCATTTGTAGATACTACCGTATATGCATAAGGTAAACCTAGTGGGTCAAATTCAGTCTAGAAGTATACTGTACCGTATATGTGAACCATGGGCACTTTATACAAGTATAATTCTTTAAAGAATCTTTTTATTGAATGTTCAATATTTAATTATATACTACTATATCCTGGTTTAATGAAAAATTGCACAATAATCAGTTTTTGCTATAATTATAAACTTAATGTCGCTAGTGATAAGACAATATCCAACATAAGTTTTCAATCACCCTGTATTAATACAGTATATTTGGTAAAACTTTAATGGCATGTATTTATTGAAATCCTATTGATAAGAGAAAAAATCTGATCTGGATCAATCAGGTCCATGTGCCATACAGCATACTGTATGTGTCTCATAGTAGATATAGTAGATAGTATATGACTATGATTACAGTGCATATTTGGAGCTTATTATGTTTCCACAATCAGTCTACAGTGGTATTTACAATGGACATGTGGTTTCTTTTTTAAAAATGTCCACTCTGAGAGTTCATTCTACTCATATGTGCAGGTGGATATGGAAAGAATGGAAATGAAGCTGCCTTGATCGACATGTTTACCGACGGAGTAGAAGAGCTTCGTAATAAATATGTGAAAATGATCTATCAGGAATATGTAAGTGATGTTATATTGTTATCTTTTAAATGCCCAAACGACTACTAAACAAAGTTTTCCCTTCAGTGAGGTGTGTTCAACACACCTCTGCATCACCATACGTTCAGCAATTTATTGAATGACCACAATAATCAACTTTTTTCAGAATTAGACAGCAGACCAAAATTGGCCGCTGACTTCATTGAATGTTGTCATATTTGGAGATAGGCCAAAGACAATCAACAAAGTAAATATCAGCCTATTCTGTTGCAAGGCAGAAAATTCAGTGCGTCATTTATTTTAACATCACCACCAGCTTTCACTGTTCAGGACTACAGAAATATCTGGGCAAAACCCAGAAAACTCCAAAAAAAGTTAATTTTTTTTTCACCCGTGTTTCCAGGAAACTGGCAAAGACGCATACATCAAGGACCTGCCAAACCACCTCTCCATTTTTGAGGCTGTTCTAGAGAAGAGCAAAAGTGGTTTCCTTGTAGGCGATTCGGTATGGCATATATCTTATAGAACATTTGGGTTTCTTGCACATCCACAGTACTTTTCATAACTAGACATTGTGTGGATTATTTGCTTTATTATCCAAGGTCATTGAATCATGTACTGTGTATGTAGAGTATATAGTTCTCAACATGGTGTTCACTCCATTCACAGATCTCCTTTGCAGACTACAGTCTCTTGGATGTGTTGTTGAACCATAAGGTGCTGTGCCCCACCTGTCTGGACACCTTCCCTGCCCTGAAAGGCTTTGTGCAGCGTGTGTCATGCCGTCCCAAAATCAAGGCTTACCTTGACTCTGATGCTTATAAGAAACTGCCTATCAATGGCAATGGCAAGCAGTAATGCAGCTGAGCATTAATGTTCAGTGTAGAACATTGTGTAGACTGTCCCTTCACAAGACCATTGCCTGTTTAGCACAGTTTTCTTTTTTTTTTTTTCTTAGGCTGTATTTTTTAAGATCTAATGTTCAGTACCCTTTCTCTCGAAAATGTGCATCATTTATTGAAAATAAAGTTAAATCAAGACATAAGCAATGTGTTCCATCATTTGTGATTCTAGGTTGACTTAAGCTTGTCCAATGACTTTTAAACAACAACTAAATAAATAATTGTGTTGTTAAATAAGTCTAATTAAAAATAATAATACTGAACTGTTCTGAATAATACTGTATAACATATTAAAAATCTTTTAAATGGCATAAACAGGTGGTGTAGGTGCACTGACAGCTTGTCACCTCCAGGGTCTGAGTTCAATTCCCGTCTCTTTGTGCATGAAGTTTGCATGTTCTCCCCATTCTTGGTGGGTTTCCTCCGGGTACTCCGGTTTTCAGACATGCGGATTAGGCTAATTGGTGTTCCCAAATTACCTGTAGTGTGTGAATGAGTGTGTACCGCGTGATGGATTGGCACTCTGTCCAATGTACCCCGCCTCGTGCCTTAAGTCTATTAGGATAGGCTCCAGGTCCCCCGCTACCCTGAATACAAGATAAAGCGGTATAGACAATGACTGAGTAATTTATTTATTTGAGGGGGTGAATCCTAGAAGCCTAATAAACTATTATATGGCCTATAAACAAATTTCTACATTTGTTTATAGACCTAACATTGCTAAATTGTCCCACCTGAAACACTATGTATTTTGAAAAAGGCCAAACCATATTTGTTAACTTTCTATGTGAGTGTATTGCATTTTTGATTTTGTATTCTAGCAACTGTAAAAAGATATTTCTCTTTTATCCACAAACCATTGTGCACACACAATTGTTTGTCAATAAATAATCCATGTACGTGGGGTTCATATAAAGGCAAAGATAGCTGTATAAGAATATTGGACTATAAAACAATCAATGAGTAACAAAAGTGTTTATTAATTCATATTAACATACAATATTTCTAAGGTTAATAGTTGGTGGCTATAAGACAACAGGCTGTAATCCCCAGTTATTAAAAGCTTATGTTAAAATGTTCAGATTAGAACACAAGACCAATATTTCTTACCTACTGACATATACACACACACACACACGCACACGCACGCACGCACGCACACAGACACACACACACACACACACACACACACACACACACACACACACACACACACACACACACACACACACACAAAAAAAAAAAGCTCAATTATTTAAAAAAAAATTATGCTTTGTTACAATTTGTATACAGAATGTTTAGGTCTGGATTGAATTATAAAAATATCACATGACAATAACAGAATAAAAATAATTAATTAAATTCAACTTTAACTATCCAGGTGGATAAAGATGAAGCAAAATGTTTATCAACAATTCATCCTGAATGAGAATGGCAAATGGGAAAAATAATGCAGAAAATGATTAATTTCAAATATATTTCATGGCAGTTACCTCTTTATATTCCCTATATGTAATAAAAGCTCTGCTGAGGACGATATAAGCACATCTGCAAAAGGTGTAGGTTGGTCATTATGTCAGTTTGGGAAACTGGATAAAGTAGGCAAAAGACTGCATAAAATTTGATTGCACTTATTCAGTCATGTGACCAGATCTGGTGTAGCCCCCACATTAAGGGGTAATAACGAGAAGAAGACTGCTAACCAAATAAGCAAAGTTTATGCAAGAACAGTATCGTCAAGTGCATTTGAAAAACCCCATCAAGCACCATGAGGAAACTCTAATGAAGACCTTCCCAGGAAAGCAAAACCAATATTTACCTCTGCTGTAGAGGAGAAGTTCATTTCAGCTTTAAAAATCACCAATGAACAAACAGCACCTCAGATGAGAGCCATTATGAATGCTTTACAGAACATAAGTAGCAGGCACATTTTAATATCAACTGTTTAAAGGAGATTGTTGCATACTTTCGATGCCTTCAGCATTGACTTATATTGTAGAAAGAAAGAAAAATCAGGGAAGCGCACGGAATTAGAAGGTGTGTCCAAATTTTCAACAATTCAACAATTAAGATACTATTATAAAAATAATGATGTTAATTATATTTATAAGACTGTTGTTATAATAAATGCTTTTTAAATGTTTTTTCATTTAGATTATTTTATTATTTGTATTATTATATTCACATTTTTATATTTGTGTAATATTAAAGACACACATATACTCACACACGAACTCATTTGAATGCATAATCAATTCAAATCGACAGGGTTTCTTATTCAAATCAGTTAGACAGACAAGCCATGATTTGTTCATGCACCCCTTGTGTGACAAGACGACCAGATTTCAACAGTAGCCTAGTTCAGCCCAGAGACAGTTCATATGCAATATAAAGAGCCTGAAGCTATAGTTATTTTTTACTGTAATGAAATTCTTCTGAACTATTTATAATTGAACTTAACTTTGGAGGTTTTATAAAACATTACTTTTATGTAGAATTGCATCTTAAAATATTGTGCAGTCTACAATTTCATATTTTACAATAAGTAAACAGTTACTAGATAAAACAATGTTGTCATATCCTGGCTAATATGACATCTAAAAAAAACTTAAATTCATAATTGAACTCTTTTTACTGTCCCCATTCATGTGCTTATCAGTATCATTCACTTGAAAAGCAAAATTGCAGTTTTGCTGGTAGTGGCTTTGTCTGCATTCGTGCATTTCCAGATTTTTGACTGTCACCATGACCTTGCCATATTTCATGCATGTATGCATCTTTCTTCCGGCATTCAAAGAAATTTTCTGCCACCCAAAAAATTGTATTATTGTTTGTTTACCTTGAAAACCATGCAATTTGGTGTCATTATATTACAGATTAGATTTTTTTTTTTTTTTGCAGAATAAATGTATAGCTGAGAAAACTATGTACATAAGCTATCTCTTGGCCCTGAGTCATGCTTGTTCAGAGGTATGTGGCTGCTCCTCCAAATTTGCATAACAATAACTTCAATCCAAAGCAACATTTTGTAAATTTCTGTAAAAAAAAATAAATAAAAAAAATGCAGCTAATACTGTATAAGTGTTTTATTTAGTTTAAATAGTTGTTTATTGTAAACCTGAAATATTTATTTTTACAGAATATTTTACTGTAATTTAAGGCAATGTTGACAATCGCTTATTCAATAAGAAAATGACTTTTTAACAGTTCCCAAAGGAACACATTAGCAACCATTAAGGGCTTGTCACTGGGGTCGTACTTTCAGGGACAAGATTTATACCTTTAATTATGGTACAATAATGTACTTTACCAGCAAAAGGTACATTTTGGTTGATCATGATACAAATAATGTTCTTGATTGTAGAAATAGAACAGTACAAATTTATTTCTCTATATTAAGATACAATTACTGTATGTGCCCTTGAAAGGTACTGCATCAGTGACAATGGTTTATACCTTCATTACTCAAAAACTGTACCTTTATTCCCAGAGTGTACGTGTGACAGCAGTAGTATGAGACACCATGAACTTTACAATACAATACAATTAAATATAATTACACTTTATTTACTGTACACTGTGTTTCAAGAGCAGCAGTTCAATTAGGGGAAAAAATGGAAAGATAAAAGAAAGCAAGAAATACAATGACAGAGCTTCTTGGAGTGACATGCAGATGCGTTAAACCTTCTGAGTTGGACCCTGTCACACAATAACAAAAACATAACTAGGTAGCCCAAAATCTGTTTGTGTCAAATCTTTTTATTTTATTTTATTCAAAATCCAGTGTAACACACACTGATCAGCCAACTGGCCACTTGCATGATATTCAGTTTGCACCCTTTTCGCCACCATATAGTGATGCACTATGTGTTATGACACCTTTCTACTGGAAACAACATTAACCTAATTAAAGTGAGCCTTGGCCACTCATGACCCTGTCACCAGTTGACCGTTATCCTTCCTTGGATCACTTTTGCTGTGTCCTGACCACTGCATCCTGGGAACATCCCGCAAAAGCTGCAGCTTTGGAGGCAATGGGGACATGGGTGCACCAAGGCTCACTGATTCACATAGGGAATGAAGGCTGGCCCGAGTAGTCTGATCCAATAGGAGCGATCAAATTGAGGAAACGGTTAATGCTGGTTGTGATAGAAAGATGTCTGAACACACAATGTGTCACTGTTATGGTGGCAAAGTGGGGGGAGTGGGGGGAGAGCGACTTACTCAGTATTAGGTGGGGGGGGGTCATAATGTTGTTCAGTTTAAAAAAGCAATCTGGTCACGGCAAAAGGTTTACTTAAAACTTGGTTTACACGATCAGACACACACTATGAGCAATCTGGGAACGCCAATTAGTCTAATGTGTATGTCTTTGGACTGTGGATGGAGAACACAAAGGAAACCCACCAAGCACAGGAAGAACATGCAAACTTCATGCATACAGAGACGGAGATCGACCCCAGGACCCCGGGTGCAAGGCAACAGTACTAGCTACTAAGCCACTGTGCCCGCCCTGAATGATTCAGTTCAAGTGACTCAAACTACTTGTTTTATGTTTCTTCAGTGTTACGCAGACCATAATTTCGACCTGTACTACAACCACTCAGTAACCAGACAAAGAAATATGTGCAGGACTTATGAGAGGTGATAGTATTTTCAAAACGCACATTTAAAAGACAACAAAGACACACACAAAAGAAAAAAATCAGATTCAAGTTTAAGACTCGATTCCTTTGAATCGATTCCTCTATTGATCTTCAACTTCCGCTGGAATATAGACTAACGAGCAGATTCTATACATGTAGCACAACAAATTGTTTAATCTTGATACACTGTACACTTGTGATGAGGTAAACCATTCCGGTCGGGTGGCTCTGGTCTGTACATAAAGGAAACCGGTTCTTCGAGTCGAGTCATTTGTGCACGAAAAAAAAAACGGCGAGAAAGCTAGATGAGCATGACTCAGCAACATAGAGCGCGCGTATAAAAGCAGAAGAGAGCCGCTTTCCTCTTCGTCCAGGTCACTGCTACACACACACACACGGGCTCAGACACCAGCAAGAAACCTCCACCAGAACCGACTTGCAAGGAGTAAGTATATATGCACATTAATTTCCCACTTCCTTATTGTATTCTAATGTTTAGAACGAACTACTGAAAGTTTCTATCAATTGACTTGTATGTCAATATATTCACAGGCTGTCAAATATTTGAGTGCAAAGTTTCTGAATGGGAGCAAAGTATGCAATAAAAATCACGACATTTATTTAAAGTCTTTTGCACGACATGCATTTTGCATACTTGTACTTTTGTTTAGGGAGGTGTGCAAAATTAAAATACAGTAAACTATAGACATCCACCAAAATACTAGTGAATATTAATGTATAAAGTGCAAAGCATATTTTATACTTTAGAGTTATATGCAAAACATATGCTGTGTGTGTTTTTAAGTTATAAAGATTTGCTAAACAAAAACTAAAAAAAAAAAAAAAGCTCATGAGCCAATCATCTACCTGTTGCTATGCAGTTTTAATGACTTTTTGCTTCCATTGGTTACTTTATGTTTAATTTGTAATAGGTTACATTTCTCCATTTCAAGTTCTGGATCAGACGATTCTTAAAGTGCACCATGCAAAAAAAAAAAAACTAGTAATTAAAAAAACAAATAGTAATAATAATAATAAAAAGTGGGGGAAAAAGAAAAGAAAAAAAGTGCCTTATGCATCCCATAATAGTCCACTTGGTTAAGGTAAACAATCCAGTGTTGGTCTCCTCAGAGACACTGTGACTGTGGTGATGATATAGTTGCTGGTTTCATTCATACCTTTGAGATGCCATGCTTCAATACACCAGTCTCAAGTGTCCGTTAATGTTTTATGAAGAACCTAGCAACCAAAAGGTGCAGTCGATAACATGCTTAAGCAATGCAATAAGTTGCAGCAGATGAGTCAAGATCATGACAACATTTCAATGGAAGATTAAACAAAATATTGCATTTTAAATGCATTATTGAATTCCTCCCCACTGACCCTTTAACAATGCACAAAATTGATGAACAAGCTCGTTTCAAATTCATGCCCAAATGTTCTGAGAATTCATTTTATTCTCTCTCTTCCCCCCCCCCCCCCCCCCCTATGCAGTGGCACCCATCATCATCACATACTTTGCTGTAAGAGGTATGTGACTATTTTTTCGAAATCTCTACTACAGTCATGAGACTTAGGCCTGACCCCTCAGGTCTTTCTGAACAAAAGGTCTCATGCTCTTTCTTGTTCTCAGCTGTCTTAATGGGAAGAGTACATTTAATTGTATATTTTGTCCTCTGTAGATAATTATTCTCATCTTAGCTAACTTTACTATTTTAAATCTTTTTCTTTTCATAGTTATTTCCTTTTTTTTTTTTTTTTACGGTCACAGGCAGACAGTTTAAGCATTTCACTGCATATCGTACTGTGTATGTGTCAAAAAAAAATTGATTTAAGTGGTTTAATGCCTGCACAGGCAGCCTGAATATCAAGTAAATTATCAACCGCGTAAAAGAGATTTACAGCACTGATTGGCCTTGGCAGATCTGGTGTTTTCCTTCCCAGCGATAGTCACAGTCGACCAATCACATGCCAGGTTTATAGCTGGGTGAATTAAATTGTGGACAAAGGTTGATTTTGAATGAACTAAAATAAAGTGAGATCAGGCGTGAGATTGCATTTATTATTAAGTAGATTTCAATTCTACACTCATGAACACCTATTTCAATGTACAGCGCCATCTTTTGAATTTTGAGATTAACTAATTTTTTTTTTTTCAAGCCCAATTTTACATTTTTTTATTTATTTGTATGATATAAGGGCATTTTTCATTTAAATTTAGTATATCACAAAAAGTATCGTATCATCTTTTTCTGTGGGCCAACTGTGATAAAACACAGCCTATATGCTACCTCTGCCCCATTACATTTTTTTACGTGATTCATGTAAAAACAGACAGATACAACCCCTCCCCCCCAAAAAAAAAGATTCTCAAATATGTTCAATGCACAGGCACACCAATGTCCTTAAATGTCCTTGGATATTAAAGGATATTTAGATCAGAAATTAATACAATTAGATTAGCAATATCCTGTTGCTATAGTGATGACCTTTTAACATTTCTGTGCCAGGACGATGTGGTGCTCTGCGCATCATGCTCTCTGACCTGGGCCAGGACTGGAAGGAAAATGTGGTGAGCTTTGAAGACTGGATGAAGGGAGACCTGAAGAGCACCTGTGTGAGTGTCTAATAGAGGCTAATGCTGATACAGAAACTGTGCACATCTTCCACACTAGGCTAAATATTAGATCTGGAGGTGTAAATGAATAATGTAAATATTTAAATTTTAGGTTTTTTTGCTCAATCTTAAAACTAACATTATGCTGACTTCCTGCTTTGACATTTTATAGGTTTTCGGACAGTTGCCTAAGATGCAGGATGGTGACCTTGTCTTGTATCAGTCAAACACATTTTTGAGGCATCTGGGCCGCAAACATGGTAATTTTCACATTTGTTCAAAATCTATACAAAGCAGAAATATTCATGCAGAACACTTCTACCTGGGTAAACATGCATTATATTATTTAATTATATTATCTTCAGTGATGTATGGGACCAGTTATTTAAAATAATGAATAAAATAAAATAGAAGGAGTTTTCATGGCATCTGACAAATATAAACATTATGATTACGTTTAATACTTGGCTGCAAATCCTTTGCCATCTATGACTGCCTAAATTCTGGAAACCATGTTTCCACACTTGAGCTGTTTTGCCAAGCCTTTACTGCAGCTTCCTTCAGTTGCTGCTTGTAGCTGGAGTTTTCCGGCTTCAGTTTTGTCTTCCAAAAGTGTAAAGCATGCTTGGTTTGATTGAGGCCTGGTGACTGACTGTCTTTAAAGAACAGTTACTTATAATAATATAATAATGCCTTGTATAACATTTGCTGTTTATTTTACACTTTTCTGTGGTCTTTTGGTGTTACGGAGTACACCAATACATTTCTTCAACTTGATTTGGCCAACCCTAAAGTTGCGGCTATTTCCCTTATAGGTCTGTGTTACAAAATTTCCATGAACAGCTACCAAATGCAAATTCAACATTATCAAGATCAAACCTTTTATCTCTTTTAATTTTTGTTTAAGAGTAAATGAGCTACATCTGCCCATCAAAGTGCAAATAGGCATTTAGTAAATTACTTTTAAGCCCGTGCAAATGGCTAGGCTAGAATGTAAATCATTCCTTTATTTCAAATCCTTTGTGTTTGTGTACAAAGGCAAAAATACAAAAACTGCCATGGTTAATACTTATGGAACTGGTTACTGGTTTAAGAAACTACATAATTTATTGTAAAAACTACTCATACAATCAAAGTAGCTTTAATCCAAAAAAGTTGTTTAAATATGTACATGAACAGCGATACAGCAGATACTCTGCTTCTCTTCAGCAAACCAAACTGCAATTAAAATGTCACAAGTGGATCATTTCAAATGCATCTGGTGTTTGTCCAACCTGAAAGTCCACGTTGCTTATCTGAACAGGTGCATACGGAAAGAATGACCATGAAGCTGCACTGATCGACATGTACAATGATGGAGTTGAAGATCTGCGTATGAAATACATAAGACTGATCTACCAGGACTATGTAAGTCATTTTTTTCTTGTTGCATTTTTATAATGTTTAATAAAAATAGTGTTTACATCTGTATCTTAAGTTATTTTACTTATTGAATACAATACAATAATCAGATTTCCAAATATTTAGACATTTTATATAAATTAGCATATTGGATTGTGATCACTGAGATGACAAACTAAGATTAAATGAAAATTAGTCAACGAAAATAATGAAGAAAAATATTAATTGACGACCTTTTTTTCTGTGACTGAGATGAGACGATGATGAGAGGTCACAGATATCAATGAACAGTGACAATTACCATGTAGTATTGACTAAAATGTGTTTAAAAAAAAAAAAAATAGAAACTAATAAAACATCTGTCTTTATTCTGCCCGATATTTGGGCCCATTTCCTTCATATTGAACTGGAGAAAAAAGGCTGATGTGTAGTAATATCGGAGGGGAAACAGGGTGGGCACACAACTGCTGGGAAAATATCACAAACCTGAAGAGACTCTTCCATAATAGTGGCATACCATAAAAATCACCCAGTTTTACTGCATCTTTGTGATAATTATGCA
The DNA here is from genome assembly GCA_013621035.1 of Clarias magur. NCBI lineage: Eukaryota > Metazoa > Chordata > Actinopteri > Siluriformes > Clariidae > Clarias > Clarias magur. The sequence goes on along the minus strand of QNUK01000128.1, from coordinate 559,996 downwards.
TTTTATTTTATAGGCAAACCGTTGCCAAACACATTAAGCTAATAGGTTAGCAAATCACTGTGACGCAAAGAATCTCTACAAGTGTGTAAATTCATATTATATAATTGTATTGTCCATGCTGCTCCTATTGTTTTGTAGTTAAAAATATATATGGACATGCAGCAGTTGTTGTGATGTTTAAAAATAAATATAATTAGCTGAAAACATCAGATGAAAAGATGCACTGTAAATGTTAAGATCATTTTTCATTTTTGTAAAATAAAACCATTAACAAATGGTTTTGGCTAGACTAGATTGACTGTAGGGATAATTAATAATAATTATTGCTAAAATGTTGTTTTCACTGACTAAAGCTAGACTAAAATACTTAAAGGTTCCTTTAAGGGTTCCTCTGACTAAAACGTCCAGACGTTTAGTCGACTAAAACTTTACCTAACAAAAAGAGCGTAAGATTGACTAAATATGATTTTTTTTTAAAACACTTAACAATGACATTTATCCCGGGATTAGACTAGAATTTAAAATAGCTGACAAAATTAACACTAGTGGAAATCTAAGCGAAGCAGGTTTACATGTTTTTATTTAGCATTTTTGTGCAAGATTTAGTGAAGCCATAGCACCCTGGACGACAGCAAGAAGAAAAGGGAGCCACTTTCAGTTTGTTAAATTAAGGTCAAGTGAGGTGTGATGTATATTTATTTCACATTTTACATAATTTACAAGTCTTTTCTAAATGTTCTGATGTGCAAAAATATAACTAAGTGTTGGAAATTGGTAATGTTTTTGGGTGGCTGGAATGGATTATCTGCATTTACATTATTTCCTATAGGAAAATGTGTTTCACAATACGAAATTTCACCTTAAGAATCCGCCTCCAGAATGGAGTAAATTCATATGCCGAGAGAGACCACTGTATTTAAATACTCATCCAGTTGTTCATTGACGCACACACCAAGGAACAATGCTGAGGCTAATTTCTTTCTAGCCCAGACTGTAGATTCAAAACGCTCTAGACTAGTTCTCCATTTAGCAATTTTTTTTTTCCTCTTCATTCCACTTTGCGAACACAACTGCTAGTAGTGCAGTACAAATAAATAAATAAAAACCCTGGACCCTGATAGTGTCATTGCTGATTTATTGCTAGATTTTAGAGTTTTACTAACTTCATTATTTGTACTATAACCACCCGCTGTCTCTGCTCAGGTATACCTAGATACAAACCCTGAACTACAATTGCACATATTTCTTTGTCTGTGCTCCCCAGGACACTGGCAAAGACGCATACATCAAGGACCTGCCCAACCACCTCTCCAAGTTTGAGGCTCCTCTGCAGAAGAGCAAGAGTGGTTTCCTTGTGGGCGATTCGGTATGGCATACTGTATATTCTAATCAAATGTTTAGTATTCCTGCATACCCACTGTACTTTTTATACCCTTCTTGCTCTAGATATTTTCGTGGATTATTTGTTGTCTTGTCACACTATGGCTGAGGTCTTTAAATCATGTTTATGTCCAGTATATATTTCTCACCCTGGTGTATTCACTCTGTTTACAGCTCTCCTTTGCAGACTACAGTCTGTTTGAGGTGTTGTTGAACCACCAGGTGCTGTGCCCCACCTGTCTGGACACCTTCCCTGCCCTGAAAAGCTTTGTGCAACAGATATCCAGCCGTCCCAAAATCAAGGCTTTCCTTGACTCTGATGCTTATAAGAAACTGCCCATCAATGGCAATGGCAAGCAGTAATGCAGCTAAGCATTAATGTTCAATGAAGGTCCACTCTTAAACTTTTATTGTAAACCTATAGTAACTGTCTCTTTACATAACTGTTGTTTTGTTTAGTACAGCTTTCTATTTTCTATATGTAGATAAATTGTTATATGATGTAATATTTGGTCTTATTTTCACTGAGTAAACCATGCATCATTTATCAAAAATACAAATTAAACCAACCTATATACAAGATGTATTGTCATTTCTAATTCTAGGTTGACCTAACTTTTTGTACTATACCTTAATATATAAATACAATTTTACAATCTTGACCCACTTTTTTTATTTCAAATACACCATATCATTGCGACAAGGTCCTACCACTGCCCGAACACAGTAAGTAACCAAAGAAGAAAACATTATTCATAATGTACCTAAAATATTTTCTAAACAGCTATACGTGTAGAAATGAGGCGTACTATGGCTTACACGGATGGTTCACCTGGATAAAAAAATCATAAAAATTGAGAGAATTGCACCAGTATGCATTTATAGCACTGATCATAGTAGCTGTGGTTTAAATCCCACCATGATTTTGTTTATATTTTGGAAAACAGAACTAGAAGTTAAAAATTAATTAATAAATAACTGTGAGGACAGAATTATTTTAGTCTGATACATTTTTAGTTGTGACCAAATATGACCTGGAGTGCTGTAACTGTGGTTGAGAAACTGTTTATAAGAGACTTCACACACCATCCTGACACTGCTGGGATTTATGTACCATTGCACCTACAAGAACAGGTTGGGTTGTAACGGTACACATATTCAAATCTGTAACATTCCTACAGGACATTCACTTCAAAGAGTGTTGTGATCCAAGTGAACACCGTGCTAGCTTTTAAAAGTCAGATGAACAAGGTTATTTAAAATATAAATCAAAACCCCATGCCAAGTGATTTACCAAGCAAATATTGGCGTTGATTAACCTGAAGCTAAAACTTGTATATACTTGAACACATATTCTAAAAAGTTTTACTTTGTTTAATTTAATCTAATGCTGTGTGTAGTAATGTTGATTTGATTGATTTGTACATGGGGCGGGGGCGGGGGGGGGGACCCCAATATTTGCAATCAATATCTCAATAAGACTTAATTCTTGAAAGATATGCTTCCCATTTAATCCACCAAGAAAGAAGGAAAACAATGTTTTTTGTGCATAACAGTAAAGTTCTTTTTTATTTTATTTTTTTACTTTAAATATCGTATGTAAAAGAACAATTAGACAAAGGTATGGTTTGTTTTTTAATGAAGAAAGATGTTTGTGTGTGCATTTCTTATGTCTTTAAAAAATTATGGCTAGTTTGATAACATATTTACAAGCTACCATAACCCCCCCCCCCCCCAAAAAAAAAAAAAAAAAAAAAAAACACTCCTACACCTAACTGTAGCAAAAAAAAAATACATACAGAACTAAATTTTGTGAGTTAAAAACTCTATTAGAAATAAAAAGTACCATTCACATTAGTATAGCTACCATTTATATAAGTATCAGTAGTTATAACATTCATGCTCAGGTTTTTTTAGCGACCCCCCAATCAGCAAATTTGGTTCTTTATGGTAAGAGACATTTTATTTCCCAGTGGTTTGGAAGCAGACAAAATAGATCTACATGCTCTGATTGAGAGATATTATATTGGACTATTATATTGAATATTTAATTGATTGTTGTATACACTCCCAAATTCTGTTAGTAGAATTGACTGCTTTACAACACCTCTGCCAGAATAATACACTAACACAATCTCCAGGTTGCTCACTTTTTTTTTTTTTTTTTTCCAATTTTTTTTCCTTGAATATATCAAAAGCTTTTTTTTTCCATCACATATTTCACATGAAATCAGAGCCAGTCAGACCAACGTGCGCAGGCATAATTTACATAAATAGATACATACTCAGCTTTAAACCATAAAGCACAAAGTTATTAAATGCCCCAGAGCATTTAATTCACTCAAGTTTTAGGGCAAATTATTTCTTCGTTTCTGGACATCATGAAGAGAGAGGTTGCCCATAAGACAACTGTCTGCAATCCCCGGTATTAAAAACATGTTAACTTTTCATAATTTGTCCAGAATTAGATTAATTTTAAAACTTTTGCCATTTTGCATTATACAGTACATAAAGAACTGAGACACACCAAAAATAAATTAACAAAATACTTTTTCAATCGTTATTAACCAAACAAAAAAAGTCTATTCTATTATTTTCTTTTATACATACAAAAAAGTTTTGGATGGAAATGGAAAATATCAAAAGACGAAGCAGAATTCATTCAATGGCATTTTAAACTGTCCAGGTGGCTAAGATGGGCAGTATCGCTTTGAGATGATCAGCTAAGCCATTCCTCCTGATCATGTACTCCAAATGGGAAATTGAACGCATAAAATTATTAACGACAGGTACACTTCGTAGCAATCATTTCTTCATATTCTTTATATGCAATAGAACCATCATTTTCAATGGTCAAAACACTTAGAGGGTCATATTCAGATGGAACACAAGAAGGTCTGGGCACGGAGGAGTCCAGCTTCTCATAAATAATGTTCTGTACCATTGTGTGCACTGGAGAGCCGTAGGTATGACCCACAACTCGAGGACAGATCCCTTTGCAGTACCTGGGGTTGTACTTGGATGGCGCTATGATCCAGTGATCTAGTCTGAGCTGAGAGAAGCTCACGCGGAAGTCATAGAGGTCACAGTCATCAGTGGAGTGTTCGAATTGAGGCAGTGGTTCACTTTCGGTGCTCGACTGAATTGTGTTTAGCGCACTCCTTCGATCTCTCCACTTCAACATATGGATATTAGATCTGTAATACTGGCTCTGCATATTCTCACCCCAGTGGTTTGATCGGCTTTCCCCCAGCCTGGTGTGTGCGGAACCTCTCTGATAGGCCACCTCGCTGGTATCATTTAGGTAGAGCAAGAGAGACGGTGCCATGTGTGTGAGCTCCACAAGGCTTTTGGACGTGTGATGCCCTGGTTCGTTATCCAGGCAGGTGAGGTTGATTAGTAGGTGGATGTCCTTTTTGTGACCCTGGATGAGAGGGTGGAGGAAGGGGGTCACATCCACCTCCACCCACTTGTGGTGGCTGGCTCTGTTGAGTCGGAAGTGGAAACTGATTGGTGAGACAGAGTGCTGTGGACTAGGAGTGTTGAGACACATGTGCTCGTCGGATGGTGTTTGTTCCTTCATATACAGGTAGCAGTGAGAGGTGAGCGAGGCCGCATGGTTGTGGTCCAAGGAGTAGAGCAGAACCGATTTCAGCAGCTGTTCCTGGGCTCGTACGCGAGTCAGACTGTAGGAAATGTCCTGCATTAAAAACTCTGTAGGAAAGAGGGGACACTTGAGATGCAAACCATTGCCTGAATAAAATTCTTACAAGAAATTAAATTAAATATTAAACTCCTAATATGGAATTGCCCAAACGGGAACAGTCATAGTGCTACAATACGTTCCTTGTTACATAACAGGAAGAGGAATCACTTTTTCTAATCTGAAGACATTTGGGATAAAGATTTGGGTCTGATTTCTCAGGCGAATTTACCGTTTTTCATGTTTCTTGTTCATCTGACTTCGGAAATAACTGTCAAGGCTACCTGAAGGACTTTTTTGGTCTCATTTTTGCCTCTAATTTTCAGTCCAGTCCCTTTGCTGTATGTTAAGCCACACATTAACATGTGAAAAATGTAAACATAAACAAAACATCTAAAGGCATGAACCAGTAAGAAAGAGGTGCAGATGACAGATGATCAGGCCGGTGATTAGTATACTGGTGATGCTGGATGCTGAGTGGCTGGAACAGATGAGAGGGGAAATGCTGCTGAGGTTGTTATATAGACAATTTTTTTTTAATTGTATCTAGGCACTTTGCAGCATGTCACAGTAAAACCTTTGTTCCCATTTCTTTAATTGAATCTGCATCGTTTTATTTAATTGAATTTAACATAAAGAAATGTGGGATGGCTCAACACTGTACTGCAAATTCCAGAATGAAGGATAGTGATAAGACGTACATACGACAGAACAAAAAGTCAACAACTTGGGAATCAAAATGAGACGCAAGAGGGCTAGACATATTAAAAGACTAAAGTGTTGCTGTATCACTACGTTTAGGTTGGGATGAAATGAGAGCTAAATCCAGCCAGTACCACTATCATAGGGTAGTCAAATGACATTGAGGTTAACATAGAAAACCGTGTAACACAGTGATATTTAATCATCAGGAAGATTAAAGAAGTTATAAAATACAAAAAAAAGTCACTAATCATAGCTGATGAGAATAAATAGGTTCATATTTTTGCATAAACAAACTACAAGTAGAACACAGCAAGGTGTTTTGCTTGTCTTTAATTTCTACTGTTAGACTGGGTTTATTAATTTTTATAATACCTTTATTTTTGCTAGGTAAATGAAAGTTTTATTTATAGTGGCGGCCATGTTGCTACTTTACAGGTAAAGTAGCTCCTTGTATCTAGCTGTCAGACTAGGTGGAAAATTTTTACATAAAAAAAATGCACACTCTGCTTAGCCCGTATGAATAGTGGTGCATTATGTACAACCACAACAGGCATGTTTTCCAGATTTTCAAAAGATATTTTTACTCTGGTTAAAACCCACTGGTGAAAACTAGTTTCTCATCTCACTCTTCGTCTATACTGCTTTTTACTGTATACATTGTCACAGGAGACTTGGGGCATGTGACAGGGGACAACCTGGACAGGGTGCCAAGCCATCACAGGGCAAAAACACACACATTCACACACTACGAGATATTGGGAATGCCAATTAGTCTAACCTGCATGTCTTGTGGACTGTGGGAGGAAACCCACCAAGCACGGGGAGAACTTGGAAACTCCATGCACATGAAATCAAACTCAAACCCTGGAGGTACAAGGCGACTTTTTACTATAATCTGAAATTACACTTATTACATCATATGATTTCAGAAAGCAAACAATACCCATGTTGGTGTGTTAAAGAAACAGAACCTATATAACTGGAAAGTGGTCAGTGGACATTAATTTGACAGGGGGTCTAGGGGTCCTACCGAAGAACATGTACGATTGTAAACCTGCCCCCAAAAGATTGACAAAACACAAACTCTGATTTCTGTAAATGCACCCACAAGGCTCTTGTCTGACGACTGAAATGTTGATCAATTACCATTAATTGCTTAATATTTAGCCTACCGTCCTTGACCAAAGATGAATGGATTGGTCAAATGTACATAAGTGGCATCGCACACTGTTATTTTCTAGGAAGTGGACAAAGTTTTTGAAATGCCTGTAATGCCCTGCTGGACACTTCTGTAGAGTGCTGAACTTCAAGCTTTACTATATACATATGTATCATTTTTTACCACTGGGTGTCAGTATTCAGTAACCCAGAGAATTACCCAGAGCCATTTAAACTTCCTCAGGCCCTCAGATGGGGAAAAAAATAAAATAAATCCTAGTTAATTCTAGAAATAACTTCTTCTCTTAGCTGGATCACACAATGACTTTAGCCGTGGCCAAAAGTTTTGAGGATTAAACAAAAAAATTCACAAAGTCTGCTGCTTCAGTGCTTTTAGATCTCTTTGTCAGAGGTCAGTATGGTACACTGAAGTACAATCACAAGCATTTCATATTTGTCAAAAAGCTTTTATTGAGAATTATTTAAGTCTGTGAAAAGAGTCGATATTTGCAGTGACTTTTCTTTTTCAAGACCTCCTCAATTTACCTGGTCATGCTGTCCATCAACTTCTGGCCACATCCTGACTGATGGCAGCCCAATCTTGCATAAACTTACTGTAATTGTCACTTGGATGACAAATTGACATTTAGAAAACACTGAAGCGGCAGACTTTTAACTGGAAACTAATATTTGTGTCATTCTGTGATGTGGTGTGTGTGTGTGTGTGTGTGTGTACCTCCACACGGGTCCAGACACTCCTGCCTCGCTGTGATCAGGCGCACCGTGTTGTACAGGTGGGACGCCTCGTGGCTCCTCTCGTGCTTCGCAGACAGTTTGTAAAGCCTTTTCATGAATCGGACGTATCTCGAATCGGGTTTGGTTCTCGGGAAATGCGTCCCCCACGGCTCGTGCTCCGATAAGGCTTTCAGTAACGGGCTTAAAATGTTGCCGTGATGCGCTAAGTGCTCGGCGGGTTGAGCGGCCGCACCGTGGCCCGAGAGTCCCGACAGCCCGGCGCACATCATCACGAGCACCAGCGCGTTCAGGTGAAAAACGGCGCACGTCTGCTTAACCATGATCCGAAACTGCGACAAAATGTGAACTGCACTTGCGGAATTCTCCCCGGGCCGTGCACACTTCCGGCCGCGCTTCACCTCGCAGGTGTATGTAATCATCTCAAAGCGGGTGCGCATGGACAGGGTGACGTTTCATCACCAAGGCAAGGAATTCATGCGACACACACATCAATTATGTAAAGTCGCATTATTTTATATAATAAAATGACAATAAATACCCTATAATAATAATAATAATAATAATAATAATAATAAATATGATATGTATAAGATGACACACCCCACCCCCAAGTAAATGTGTGTGTGTGTGTGTGTGTGGGTTTAGAAAGTTTTTAATACCCCAAATTCCACGACCATTTCCGAACGTTTCCAAACGGCGTGCTTAGTCACGTGACTACGACTCATTAAAATCAGTTCACACAAATTTTGGGGGAAACAACTGTATACCTTTTTTTTAATTACAATTCTTCACATTTTGTGAAAATGCGGCACGTTATCCACATTGCAAAACAAAAAAAAAGTATGTATTTTATACCCTTCCAGCATTTTAATGTTTTATTTCCTATATACACAAACTTCTGAAAATCATATTTTAAATGTATGCCAGTCTTCATAAGCCATGAAGCTATCATTAGCCTAAACTGATACCATGTTTTACTTTTGCATAACCACACAAAACTGAAACCATGTTTTACTTTTGCATAACCACACAAAACTGAAAAAATAATTGTCTCCATGGTTGCTCAGGGATCTGCAGGAAGCTACTCGAGCAGAAATTTCAACACAGTCGATAAAACATTAAGCAGGAATCAGTTCGACCCCTTCTTGTTGTTAATTTTATATATACAGTATGTAGCTATACTGAACTAGTGAACAAGAATCAGAATGTGTTTATTCATCAATAAGCTCTACTGTAAGTCACTCTAGACAAGGGCATCTGACAAATACCATAAATATAAATGAAAGTAATTACTGGTAGTAGATCAAGTAAATAGATTAATGGACAAGAAGTGAATTGGTAGTTTTGGGCACAGTTATATATGTATATTATCTAAACAGTTACTTTGAATGTTGACATGTGTCTAAAGGTTCTGATGAAGAACTTAAAAGACAAACTGCACTGTGTCCAGGGTGAAGATTTCTAGGCAAAACACATTTTTATATATTAGAGAACGTATGTTTAGGTTTCCTTTCAACTGCATAAGTGTGGAGTTGAGAAAGAAAGTCTTTCACAAATACACTCAAAATGTAATACATTCAAAAACCACATTCCTACAACCCACACACACAGGCTGACGCGTTCTTTTACTCCAGCACAATTAGTCCATTTTTCTCAGCACATCTCACACTACACAGTCACAAAATCGCAAAATGAGCAAGTAATCATTCATAAAAAAAAGAACTAGGCAGGATTTCCACCAAATTATAAAACATAAAAAATATATAGAATAATCAATGTTTAGTCATTACTTTATTGATAATAACAAGAATAAAGTGTTATAAAATATATGGTAAATTTCTTTCTTTTTATTGGCATCTATTCATTTTTTTAGTGCTTTAATCCAAAAGAACTTACAATTCATAAAACAGGCAAAATTTTGTCTGAGGAGTTAAGGGTTAAAGACAGTTCTATAATGGTCCATCAGTGACTTCTTGTCAGTCCTGGGATCGGAGCCCTTAATCATCCAGCACTAGTATCCACTTTATTGAACAACAACAACAACAACAAAAAAAGAAAGAAAACAAAACTAATAAATAGGAAAACTAAAAAATATGGAAATATGATTTCCTAACATTTAATTTTTCACTACTACAAACACAGTTAAGGTCCCAGATAGGTATATAAAGTTAATATTTTCTTCAATAATGCTATACACAAATAGTACATTAGTACATTAGTTACAATCCATTTGCCCATGACATCAGTTACACTCATTTATCATTAATTGATAAATAATAGAATATGTAGAAATCTGTGTAATATCTGAAATTAAATCCACTTGACATTTTTAGGGATATGAGTATAGGGATCTTAAATAATTTAATGACACACTGCACCACAATTATATATGTAACACCATTTTTATGGATGAAAATTGCCTAAAGCAACAAAAAAATGTAAAATACTAAAAGCTTAAAATAAAACTACTTTATCACATCCAAAAGGCAGTGGTTCTTGTCTGAAAAGTCTATGCACAGATTACTCACAGCTTGGTGAAATTCTCTTTTTTTTTAATCACTAGATTTCTTAACTACATAAATATCAATTAATTAACAAAATATATGGAGTCAATTTAAGTGCATATGCTTTTACTGTTTTTTATGTTAGTGGAAAAGTATGCAGTTTAAATTTTAGTCTTTTGCTGTTCTCAACTTTGTGAAAAGCAAAATGGGCATGGTAGTGAGGTCCATCCCAGAAACACTGGGCATGAAGCTTACCCAACTCCAAATCCACCTACTTGTATGTTTTTGCGAAATAGAAGAGCACTCTGAAGAACCTGGGCAATATCCACACAGAGTGAAGATATGAAGAACATGCAAAATTCAACAGACCCTAATTGGAGTTGAATTAAAGTGATTATAGGATTATTTCCATTATCTTTGTGGGATAAAACACTTTAGGGTGTGTGGCTATTATAAAATAATCAACAATGAGATGGAGGAAACCTATGTTTTCAGGGTTTGGCTTGATGATTCTGTAAATTATTGACCTAGAAAACTATCCCAAGAATGTGATTTTGATTGCGACTAGAAAACAACTTTGATTAAGCCGTATATGCCAAAAGCTGGGTAATGCCATTACCACAGTGAATCACATAATCACATTATTTTACTATAACAGCATATCACAATATGCCTCACTTCTTTAGAAAAATGTGCCAGGAAACATATCTGGAAACAGTAAAGTCCTCAGTCGTAAAGTCTTTCTAAAGATTGAAAAACTTCTGACTGTTACTAAAACACTGAAACTGAAGATTCCTTCCACAAATTATAAAAAAAAGTCTCCTGATTACATGTTTCTTTCAGTAAATAACTTTCTTTAGGCTATTATTAATCTTGTACCATGCAGTACATCAGACACATCCCTTCGAATAACACAGGTACATTAACATGAAACCAGTGTTTGAATTACAGGTAGAATTACTATCAGTCCAATTAGATGCAGGCATCTGGTATAAAGCTAAGTATTACTATAAATTATATTAAAGCTGCTATGTTATTGCTCACGTTTATTTCAAGTGCGTAAACAGTAATTTGGGCACTTTATTGTGTTAGTGGTCTGATTTACAGTCTTTTCTGTTGTCTTTCTGTTCATCGCTAATTGAACGGAAACTAAATCGATGTCTGGATTTCTTTCTGTGTCCCATACTTGCTTGAAATAGCTTACTGAATGTGTTGAGGTTTTTAGACAAATCACGATACTGTTGCTCATCTGGACACAAAACGGCACGGTCTCCGAGCAGTTCTCTCACCTCAGCCGAGAGGTCTTTATGTAAATACTGGTACGCTTTTTTACCACTGTTGTCACGTATGTTGCAGTCAGCACCATATTCACGCATCAGTAAATTTAAAACTGCTTCATGGCCATGAATGGCAGCAACATGAAGTGGTGTGTAACCATCATGACTCTTGATGTTTACATCAACTTTTTGATCAATGTCAAGAATTCTGCGCAACATTTTGCTGTTTCCGTGTTTAGCCGCCCAGTGAAGCGCCGTGAAGCCTGATATGAAGTTTCTCTTCCCGGCCAGGTAGCCATCCTGCAGCAGGAGGAGGTAGAGTTGACTCCAGTGTCCCGTTGCTGACTTCACAAGCCAATCGTGTTCTCGTGGATGCAGACGGATGGCAGACGAGTCCTTAGCAACCAGGCCTGGTTTGGCCACTTTGTTTCCTCTTTTCAGTTCTGGTGAACTGGGCACCGCAGACTGTCTTCTTTTGCTTCTAGGTGATTTAGTTACATCTTGCTTGTGATTCAGGTAGGGTGAACTTTTTTCAGGTGTTACCATCAGTGGTGGTGCAATCTCAGATTTCTGGTGACATGCAGGTATTCTGTGGTCGAGTTCTGAACGAGGCGGTGATTTAATTGAAACAACAGCGAAAATAGCTCCTTTCCTGATTTTATCAGTTATATTAAGAACTCGAGTGGTCAAAGATTCCTCTTGCTTGGATGCAGCGATGGGAGCGAACACAGCATCACATGGTGCTGATCTTATTTCAAGATTGGTGACTAAATCTTTACAAGTGTTAACACTGTAGTCAGGTGGACTTGTGCAAATCCAGGAGTTGTTATTTAAAACATCTGCACGCGTTATAGAGGGAAAGGAGCTCTGTTGTGTTGTGCCTGATAATGATGATGATGATGATGATGCTGCTGCTGCTATGGAGGACTTTCCTTTACTGATCATCTCTTGATATTTCCTTTTCACGACCACGTATTTGGCATCATCGAGCCGTTTAACGACGGCCACGTTGTTGATGAAACTCTTAAACAGGTCCCTGTTGCGTCTCCTCTCCTCCGGCGCGCCGCAGCTGATGTGCGCCGTGAACGCGCCCACAAGTTCTGCGTTCTTCACTTTCCCGCCGCGCTCCAGTAAAAAGGACAAAACCGCATCCTGCGTCAGGGCCATGACGATCTCTGATTACTCCTTGACTACGACAAAGCCGTTATTCGGCAGATGCAAACTAATCAGCCCCGCTCCTCTTTTATCTTTAGGATGTTTTCAGCACCAACCTGCTGCTTCCGGTTCTGCCCAACTTCAGTTTCCTTCCTGGCAAAGTTCGCCGACAGCGTGAGCGCGCATTGAATAGAGCCCCAGGAATGCGCGTTCACAGCCGCGCTTGCTTGTTGGTGCAGAATAAATGGTTTTTGAACATCACCAATTAAAAACGGACACAGCCAGCTATACATGGTTCTCAAAATTCATATTACATTAGTAAGAATATACTATGTTAAAATGTAAAGAAAAAAAAATAAATAAATAAAATAAAATCACTATAGCAAATACAATGTGTTGTATAAACACTGAACTCAGACCGGGCTGATTCTGCGTACACGCGGGCGCTGATGAATATTAATGAGTATGCAAATGAAACGGTCATGTGACAAGGGGTTTAAAAAAATCATCTTGGCAGATTCTGGGAAAAGCTGTTTTTTTTTTTTTTTTTCCTTTTTTATCCTAGTTGGCTCTGTGTCCGCTATGATGGTTGTTTTACAAAGCAAATTGTAATGAGGTCTCAGGTCACGTGATCTCAGTGCCCCAGAAGGGAGGTTTGGCCTAATTAGCACACTAAAAGTACAGACTACACAAAACAATTTTTATTTTCAAATGATTTTTCTATACATAGATGTGCAAGGCCAAGACAATAACAGCATCACTCGTCATTTTTATGATTATTCTTCTTATTTATTGTGCACTTGTATAATCAATCTATAACTACAGAAAAGTCAAGAATAGTTTGTTTTTTGTTTTAATATATTTTATGAAAATAGTAGCCAGTAAATTTAGTGCAAAGCTGAAAATTGTAAAGATATTTAAATAAGATCAGAATCAGAATAAGCTTTATTGCAAGGTACATTTGCAATTACAAGGAATTTGATTTGGTGACAGAAGTCTGGCCTTAAATAAAAGCATTCATGTGTAGCCTAGTGCATGATTAGGATGGTGCTTATGTCAGTGCCATCACCACCATCATCATCAAAAGTACAACCTCCTTCACATTCTTAGGGCCCACTATAACAGCAGCCCAATGATGTCATTGTGTGAAGGGCCTGCTTGTTTTTTTTTTCTACTTTTTACAAAAAAACAAAACAAAAAAAAAACCCTGCTGCTTCCATTTATCCCAGCATTTCCTGAAAAGTGTGAGTGTGCCGCATGCACCAAATGGAGCCCCGCAAGAGCACACAATTTCACTCTGGGCAATCTGGAAATGCCAATCTGCTTACATTGAAACCACAGTACCCAGAAGAAACCCATCAATCATGGGGGAACAATCATGGGGGAACTTCAGACAGAGACTTAAACCCCAACCCTGGAGGTGCAAAGCAAAATTCCTAATCCCTAAACCACTGTGTCACCTCTACTTGCACCATTTTATTTTTTTCCATGATTACACACAGAAAACGCTCTGCTAAATAATGCAGATACTGTAGATAGATATAAATCAAATATTATAATGATTTAGATAGATAGATAGATAGATAGATAGATAGATAGATAGATAGATAGAAAGAATTCTCTATAAAGGTGTCTTTGTGCTGAATGAGGACACCATAAAAAATAAACAGGTGCAACTGATTATTACAAATAAAATTGAGCTCATAAATCATTAGCTCATTTATTGATATACTTTGCTGGGTAACATTCATATTCATAAAATATGCCAAATTTGTGTGTTATACATAACATTTACTCACAGTTTTAAACAGACTTTACCCTACAAAAAAAACAGGCAAGGACAGCAATAAATACAGCAGCTCACTGCAGTAAAACACTGGAATCACCTTGCACACAGTTGAACACAAGTCCTTCACTCCAGTTCGTTCGCTTCACTGGGGCCTTGAAAATCCTTCAAAATAGAATTTTTATAAAAAATTTAAAAAAAGGCACAGTAACACAACTTTCCTTGCTCGCTCGCTACAGAACTGTAGAGTTGTATACATTTCATAAGTTGTATCAAAAAAAAAAGAAAGAAAAATCACACATCCCAGACAAAAGTCAGTTGTTTCAGAAAAAGTCTGGGTTTTTATGTTGTTGATTTGAAACAAACTTTAATTACGTGAACATAAAAAATATATTTATAACGTTTTTCTCCCTCTAATTTATAAGCCTTAAATGTCAGTCTCTATAATTTCTGTGGAATTAATTGTCCTGCACTGTAATAAGAAAAAGTAAAAAAAGTTTTCAAATACAGCATTATACAATCCAAACTAATACTCAACAACCTAATTTTTACTTTTTTTTTTTTTTCTCAACTTACTCAAGTGGCTAAATTACTACTTCACTCAAAGCCTTGACTCTAAGTCACTCAAGACTTTTTCACAGTGCTAATAAATTACTTGACTTTAATAGTCAAATGGTCTACTACCATGTTAGTACAAAAACTGGGTAGTTAGTAACCTTCCACTGTGAAATTATAAATAATCATTCCTTCCCATTCTCATGGGCAATATTTTAAAGTTTCTAGTAGTTTGCTGTAACTTTTTAGCATACATCTTTTAAGCTAAGTGGGTCAGGGGTAGCTCAGTGGTTAAGGCATTGGACTACGGTTCGGAAGGTCCCAGGTTCAAGTCCCACTACCACCAAGTTGTCCCTGTTGGGCCCTTGAGCAAGGCCCTTAACCCCAACTGCTCAGATGTATAATGAGATAAAAAAAAAACATGTAAGTCGCTCTGGATAAGGGCGTCTGCCAAATGCCTAGATGTAGATGTAAGTGGAAGTAGGACAAAACAAATCAAGAAAAAAAAAAACAGACCCAGTGGCTCAACATAATGCACCAATTTGCTTTTTATCGATCATTAAACAATTGTGAAAATGGTCTCTCCAATAAGCATTAGCACATGATTTTTAAACCCCAATTTACAGTAGGAAGCTCTGTGTATCAGCTGCCACTATTGTTCTTTACACTAAGCAATTTCTTTAGAATTGTTCATTGTTGGTTCCATCAATAACGTGTTTTCACACCGTCACCCTGTGTTATCTGTGTAACTTCAATTGAACTTAGTAGCTTTCTTCCCAGCTACTTTAGTGTAATCAGTGAGTGCTCTTTAGTGTGACTCTAGTAGAAATCAAATATTATAATGATTTAGTTCTGCTTCCTTTATCGCAGTTCCTCTATTTTCCCCCCATATATTATTTTGGTTAGTCTTAAGCCGTGTTTTGGGTTGAGCTATTGGAACATTTCAGGTGATATCTGGTAAAGAAAGTGCAGAAAACATTATGAATAAGAAACCAGTAGCTCTTAGAATAGAGTGGACTCGGTTATTCTATAAATATTAGATATCACTAAAATAAATAAATAGAATCTGTTTTTTTTCCCTTCTTATAATTTCAGCAAGAGTTTGAGTTTCGAACTAACTCATTAGTAACATCTGTATATGTAAAAAAAAAAAAAAGAAAGAAAACAAAAGGTGCTATATCCAAAAAAAATTAAATAAAAATTATAAAACAGTAGAAGCCTGCATGACTTTTTTGCATGCTTACTAATAATTTTATTTTTAACAATTTTTGCTTATTTTATAGTTTTAGTATACTTTTTTTTTTTTTTTTAAGTTATTTTCATTTTCCTCTGAAGAGGTCAAACGCATTCTTTGGAATGTGTTGCATCTTATCATGTCATTATTCAAGCCTCAAAATCAAAAACTACACAGCCTGGCCAAAAAAAGAAAGAAGAGTCGCAGTTTCAAAAGGGCTAAATTATTGGGATACGTCAAGCAAAGAAAGCAACTAAGGAGATTTGAAATTACTGGAATTGGTTCAGGAGCTGTCCAGTACATTATTAATACATGTAAGGATAGTGCTAAAAATATATATATATATATATATATATATATATATATATATAGACACACATATCTATACACACACACATGTATATATAAATCTATAGAGATCACTTAAATGCTTGTTGAAATTGCATTGTAAAAAATCTTAATCAGAGCAATGTTTAACAGTGAAAGTAAGAGCATTCACGCACACGCACGCACACAAACGCACGCACGCACACACGCACGCACACACGCACGCACGCACGCACACACTCGGCACATTGTGTGTGTGTGTGTGTAAGAAATACTGGGAGTATAAGAAATCATCATCTCTCATGAACTGGCCATAATTAAATCTGAAGGCGATCAAACGAATATTAGAGCGTGCGACTTTTTATTTGGCCAGGAAGTGTAGATCGAGTTCAGTACAGGAATGGGCAAAGAAAAAGCAGCACCGAGGCTATCAAGGTTTGCGTGTGGAGTATGTGAACACTGAGCCTGGTAAATGTAACTAATGTACATTTCCTGATCAGAGGCAAAACTGTCAGTGGAAATATATTTGGATAAATAAAAATTATAATATCTCTAACATTCTTGGTTAAATTTCCTACATTATAAAGTATAAATAAATGACATCATAAATATTTCATTAAAGTCTTAAAACTCAATACATTTGTCACAGAAATAAAATGTGGCCTGTCCAAAATTCTTTGGGCTGTTACGCAGATTGTCAGTTAAAAAAACAAACAAAAATAAACAGCCACATGATCATCGTATCTCTGTTAGAGTTCCTACTTTTTCCATACAATTTTGGCTCTAAACTCACAGCGATTACACACAGATTGCATTAGAGACATGGAGACCGGTGCATCAATTTCCAGCAAGTCATGCAGCTTTAAGCTGAACTAGTGTGCGGTGTGGTGTGGTGAGTGTTCTTATGTGTGTATGAGATCACACTTTGGTTCCTCTCTTAGAGACTACAGGCACTGAGGTGTGTTAAGGTGGTAAGTTGCTCCGGGTAACGCCCCATCAGACGATGTCTTCATCGCAGTGAGCGCCGGCTACGAGCAGCGAGTGTTTGTCCGGCTCACTCAGTGACAGGCTGTTGAGCGAGTGTTTGTCTGAGCGCAGCGAGTTGATGGAGACTCGGCTGTAGTTGACGATCCGGTCAAGTAAGCTGAGTTTGGGTGAGGGACGGCGCAGTTCGCCCATGCCGATGTGAACGCTGACATCTGAAATGCTGCCAGGTTTGCGCTGCCCGCTTATCTGTTGCTCCAGCTTCTCAGCACTTGGTTTAGTGTAACTGGTACGATAAGAGAGAGAAGAGACCGGAAATTGCTGCACGTTAAATTAACAGATGGAATATGACATGCAATATAGGAGTGGTATTAATTAATCAAGCATATCTATCCAGATACCTACAGTACTACAAAGATCATAACGGCCAAAACAATCAATTATGTTGTACATATAATACATGAAATGTGTGTGCCAAAGAAGCTACTTCTGAAGTTTATGCAATATGGAAGTGACCAATCTTGCTTCCCTAAAATTTCAAATAGCTTACAAAAGTTTATGGACACCTCACCTGCTTTACTTTTTTAATAAGCTCCACTGTTCTGGAAAGCTGACGAGGTGTGTGCATTAGTGAGCTCTGGTACAGATGTCAGTATGTTTACATGCACACTTAAGATACACTATAGCTAAGACACACTAGATGGGAACCGATTTATTGAACTAAGTTCGATGTTCAACTCTGCTATGATAGGTGGCGATATGTCCACTTTAAGCTTGTTGCTAATATTGGATCTTTTTCCCGTCACAGACCTAAGACTCACTAAACAAGTTCGTAAGCAGCAAACTGGTAGTATGTCGAACAGCGAAAACATGGACAGTTGTACATGATGTATGCTGTACTTTTTGTATCCGTATCTGTTGTGATTATAGTGCTATCTGAAGGCAGGGGACACCACAGTATTGTTAGTGGCTTCTTCTGCTGTTCTACACTTTTTAACTTCCAGGCTTCAGGAACTGTGAAACATGCGAGAAGCACCAAGACTGATTTCTGTGTCCGGGTGAGGTACAACAAACTGGAGTAGCTCAACTCCCAACTGCATTATCTGGGTCTGACTTTGAGAAGCTTTAGTCAAGCTAACCTAATTTGTTGGGCTAACACAATGTCATGTAAATGTCCTGAGTGTTTCCGCTTAAGGCCAAAGGTGTGGGGTTGAGATCAGGGCTCTATGCAGGACACGCAAGTTCTTCACCTACTACCTTGGCAAACCATGGCTTCACAGAGCTTGCTTTGTGCACAAGAGTACTGTCAAGTTGGAAGAAGTTTGGGCCTCTTAGTTTGGGTGAAGATACATCTTAATGCTAAACAATACAAATCATGTACTTTATCTTTGTAGAAGCAGTTTCAGGACAAACCACATATGGGAGTGATGGTTCGGAGTCCACATACATTTGGACGCTGTTTTGTACGTGCCTAAACTTTAGTTAAGTCAGTGGTCCATTAAAAACAAAATGAATTCTGCTTGCTGAGCTCATCAAGAGATCATGCACATATTTGAGTGGCAGACATGGAGTGCATGATTGAGTTTGTTATCTCTAGTTAAAAACTCCAGTGTTAGTTGACTATGCTACCTCTAGGTGGTGCTAGAATACTAGCAACAGCGGAACTTCAGAGAAATCAGAGAAGTGTTTTTTTACATGTTGATGTGATTTTATTAGTATTTTCAGTGATTGTTTTTTTTTTAATTATTCAGAATTGCAGAATGGAGCAATAATTAAGAAGAAAAAAATGTGGGGGGGAAAAAAAGCCTTGTTTCTGATACCTTTGCACTTACAAAAACAGACATTTCCCCAGAAGTGTAGTGGTGCAGTAGTGGCATATGTGCCCATAAATAATAATGGAAATTAACTTCAAAACCAAACAGCATGGATCCTAGGACACATTTCGTAGACCGCAATCAATTGACTCACCATTTGAGTAAAAGGGACGAGAGGACAACAGACACAGAAGACGCAGCCATAGCAGCAGAACCCATCCACGGCTGCAACACCAATCCTATAGGGATGAACACACCTAGACAAAAAAGCATCTATTAACAAACCTGGATCAAGATATGAAGGTGAGCCCAGTAACTATAACTATGAATTAGCTGAAAATCCATAATCACTTTATCTTTAAGCGGAACACATTCTTTTATCTATGTGCTTACCAGCTGCAATAGGAATTCCTACAAGATTGTAGACAAGTGCAAATACGAAGTTAATACGGATCCTTTTGACCGTCTTCTTTGACAAGTCAATGCTCCCAACAACATCCAGGAGATCGTTCTGAAAAGAAAGACAGGAAGAATTATAAAAAAAAAAAAAATAAAAAAATAAAAGAGTTAGCAGAAGGAGTGCAGAGGAATATTAAAATTCCCCAATGTCTGTTAATACACAAAATGCATTATTAGGTTACTACTGTGCTCCAGGTCTGGTCAAATCCCTGGTGTAGATAAAATAAAGAGAACATAAAATGACATCTTCTAAACGATACAGTGCAGTCAGTGGGTTGATGCTCTCACCCTGATGAGCACCACATCTGCTGCCTCAATAGCCACATCAGTGCCTGTGCCAATGGCGATGCCCACGTCTGCTTTGGCAAGTGCTGGCGAGTCGTTTACGCCGTCTCCCACCATGGCCACGCGCTTCCCTGTCAGCTGCAGCTGCTCCACCTTCGCCACCTTGTGAGAGGGCAACACCTCGGCAAACACCTTCCTGATGCCAACCTGCAGACATGGACAAAGGGCACGAGTCCACAACACATTCATCCATTTGGCCACATCCATCCATCTAATTTCAAATCCATTTTATTCATAGGTCCTTTCAATGCAGCCCTTATATTCATATATCATCTCTCCATCCCGTCTGTCCATCCATCCATCCACCCATGTTTCAATGCATGATAAGTAATAAATTTGACATACAGTACAACAATAATTCATCCCTTTTGCAAGCTAACAATGCTCGCTGTACTGCACTGTTAAACTAACCTTTAATATTATTATGTAGTTACTTTTAAATATCATGTAAAAAATTACAGCCGAAAAAAAAAAGTTGTGTTATTATGTGTGTACTTTTCAGTGAATCTTTGTATATGTTTATGAGATTAGGGCTGAAGCTGTACTGTTAATCTGTCTCGTATAAATCTGCAGCCCAATCTCACACCTTCATTCTGCGCACTTCCCGGGAATGTAATCATTTTAGTTAATTGTAAAATTCGACACATATCGTTCAACATTTGTTAAAACGGGCTTATAAGCATGCAATTAAATTTCATGAAATTGCCCACACATCTAGTGTATAATATGAGTGAGCCAAAAACCGAATGGCGAAGCATGCCAAAAATATACTTGTTGCAATGTCTTTTTTTTTTTTTTTTTAACATTTAAACCTTGTGGCGGCCAGTTGGTGTAGTGGTTAGCACTGTCACCTTGCACCTCCAGGGTCCGGGTTCGATTCCCGGAGATTCCCGTCTCTATGTGCATTTGAGTTTACATATTCTCCCCATACTTGGTGGGTTTCCTCCGGGTACTCCGGGTTTCCTACCACAGTCCAAGTCCAATTTGCAGTTCAGGCGAATTGCCATTCCCAAATTGCCCATAGTGTGTGAATGTGTGTGTGTGTGCCCTGCGACGGATTGGCACCCTGTCCAGGGTGTATCTTGCCTTGTGGCCTAAGTCTTCTGGGATAGATTCCGTGACCCTGAATACAGGATAAACCAAATTATATTATAAAGGAAATTATCCATCCATCCATTTTATCTATACATCCATCCATAATATTTCTCCATACATCTGCCCATCCTCTCCTTCTATCTATTTTCATGTCTGACCATTCAATCCACACGTTTGATAGAGCACAGGTTTTTCTGATACAACCGTCCTATTTTTTCCAGGCTTGGGAACAGCTCTAAGTATACCCTACATTGGTTGGGAATTGAACCCGGGACTTTCACCTGGCAGGTGAAAAGCCTACTTCAAAGCAATCAATGCCCTGCTTTATTTTGTGCATTGTATTCTTTGTTTTATATATATATATATATATATATATATATATATATATATATATATATATATAAACACGTCACAATAGCTGTCCTACTGTGCTACAAGCTTCACACAAATTCCAAGCAGCCAAAATAGACTTTGGTTCTTGCATACGAGTATCATTCAGGAACTCTTGTGTTGAGTTTCACACTTTTAATTATCAACGCGGGCATGAACATAAGTGGGTGAAATACGAGACCGAAATCTGAGCAACTGTGTGACCTGCATTCATTCTGAAAAGACAGGAGTGTATTGTACCTGTGCTGCGATGGCTCGTGCTGTCTTGCTGTTGTCGCCAGTCATCAGCACTACCTCCAGGCCCATAGAGGTGAGAGTGTGTACAGCCAGCTCAGCCTCTGGCTTCACCGTATCTGCTATGGCAACCATGGCACACAGCACACCTGAGCACAGATAGACATTTACAAGAGGTGTTTGAGAAGAGAAAACTATAGAAGGTATAACAAAGTGTGTTAGCAAATCTAGTTAAACATGAAAAGCTTTTTGTCTCATGAATTAAATCACTGCATTAGCCCTACATCACATATATTGGTGTAAGTGATGCTAAATGATGCTGATCAGTGTTTTCACTAACCATCCACAGCCACCAGGACTGCAGTCCGCCCCCTCCTCTCATGCTCGATCATGGCATCGTCCACATCCGCCTGTATGTGCAGGGCGTTGCGTCTCATCCACTCCCTGTTCCCGATCAGGACTTTGTGTGCGGCTGACTGCACCAAAGCTGGAATTGCAGAAGAAGGACAAATTACTGAACAGTTTTAGGAAATTAACTATATAGTGCATATTTTATCTGTAAGAATGCTACTCCGTAATGCATCAAACCTTCTCACAGACATTTGTTCAAGAACCTTTCCTCAAAAAAAAAAAAAAATCTTTACGCTTGGTTCTAATACGAGACTGTGGCTAAATGTCTTTAAACAAAGAATAGAGAACCTGACTTCCTGTTATGTGCTTCTTTAAATGACTAGATAGTTACTGAAGATAAATTGTTAAAAGTATACACAAAGCTATGATAAAGCAGGGGTCGTTAACTAGCGGACCTTCATCTTGATTTGAGCCCAACATCAGATCAAACCGAGCACTTACAAAATTATGGGATAAAATCACTGTCAAAAATAATCGCTCGTAAAAAAAAAAAAGATGTGTGTAATTCTGTGTTTTGCCTGAGTTGGATTCCAAAATCTACGGCCACGACAGTTTACAGATACGAGATTTTGTGTGTTTGTTTCAGTACAACTCTGAAATATACGACTCTGTTACACGGACGAATTGCGAAATTATGCCCATGAATGTAGTATGTTACACCACTGTCACAAATACGTCACCAGGGCCACATGCACAGGCATTACTATCCAAACGAAGAGGAATCTATTCGGCACATTTCTCCCCGCCTACTGTTTTAAACTCTAGTTTAAATCTCTGTAATTTTACTTCTCTAGTCTGAATCTGTGAAAAAAACTACTTACCTGAGACGAAGAGAGAATGCTCGTCTGCTAAACTTTTGGTGCCGGTGGTTTAAAACAGTGTCGTGGCGCAGGTGCCAAATTATTTTTGAGTTATTTTATTCCATACAAAACACAGTACCAGACCGCATCAGTGTACAGGGTGCTCACTATCTTTTTTTATTCTTTTTTTTTTTTAATCAGATTCTCTGTTGCAGCGAATCACACGCATTTATTTAAAGAATATTTAGCTAAAAGCGGCTCTCATTGAGAAAGTTGAGATGTTGCACATTATTTACCTTACTGGCTTTAATGCCCAACAGTGCGAGTATTCAAATTCAAAACATCCCATCTGTTCAATGTCAAAAGCAATATGAAGCACTAGTGCAAAACACTTTACTTCATGGCTATACTCCATACATTTACTCACCAACAGTTAAGCTTTAATAGTTACTCATAAATATTAGTTGTTTTTTTTTGTTTGTTTTTTTATAAATCCAGAATGTACACCAGGTTCGAGACTCACTCAGAGGCTGCGGGTCCATGATGAGGGGATGCGAGTTGGAGCTGGCCCTGGGGTCGCTGATCTGCACGAGGATGGCGTTGCGCTCATTCTCCTCACCGTCGCTGTCCTCTCTGTTCAGAAGGCTCTCCATGTTGTTAACCTGACAACTAATCCCACAACCTGGTACCGCTTGGAAATCAGTGCAAGTGCCCAAAGTCTCCGTGCCTAGCTCCTGAACATAAACCCAAGCCCAGAATGAGATCATACATCATGCACCATCACAGACACAGCCTTCAACCAGACTTATTAAGTGTTACGTATAAATAAGCAGACCTGTTTACAGAAACGAGTGATCGCGGCCCCTAGAGGATGTTCGCTGTTATTCTCAGCTGTGCCCACAATCGCAAGAAGCCTGGAGCGAGCCATTCGGTTACCTTCTACCACCATCTTCACCTGCACCACTTTGGGGGTTCCATAGGTAATGGTGCCCGTTTTATCAAAAACCACAGACTGAATCTAAGGAAAGATAATTGTCTTAGGTCCGTCTACTTTGTTGAATACATTAAATTTAATCCTAAGTAAACAGCTTGACTTTAAATAACAAACTGTGTGACCAAATGCATACATACACACACCCTCACAAAAACAGTTTCTTCTCTCCCCCTACTCACCTTGTGTGCCGTCTCAAGAGGTTCCCCGCCTTTGATGAGGATGCCATTCTGCGCTCCGACTCCTGTGCCTACCATGACTGCTGTGGGGGTCGCTAGGCCGAGAGAGCAAGGGCAGGCGATGCAAAGCACGGTAATGGAGGCCTGAAAGGCGAAGCGGATGATTGCCTCTGCTTCAGACACACTCCTATCATAATCCTGCAAAAAAAAATTATTTAAAAAAAAAAGACAAACATCCTTCGTATTACTTGCAAGCATAGCAATGGAGTCACCTGTGTTCCAGGAGTGCACAATGCTACGGATACTTTATACTTTACCACATATTTATTTAACGAAAACAGATATTCTCTAAGCACTGTCGCCTTGTACCTAAAGGGTCCGGGTTTGATTCCCGACCAGGTTCAATTCCCGTCTCTGTGTGCATGGAGTTTGCATGTTCTCCCCGTGCTTGGTGGGTTTCCTCCGGGTGCTCCGGTTTCCTCCCACAGTCCAAACACATGTAGGTTAGGTTAATTGGCGTTCCCAAATTGGCCGTAGTGTGTGAATGAGTGAGTGTGTGTGTGTGTGTGTGTGTGTGTGTGTGTGTGTGTGTGTGTGTGTGTGTGTGTGTGTGTGTGTGTGTGCCCTGCGTTGGATAGGCACCCTGTCCAGGGTGTACCCCGCCATGTGCCCTAAGTTTCCTGGGATAGGCTCCAGGCCCCCCGTGACCCTGAACACAGGATTAAGTAGCATAGATCATGAGTGAGTGAGTGAGTGAGTGAGATATTCTCTAAGAGTTCTTTAATACCAACAAGTCTGTTTGGGGGGAAAAAAAACAACTATACTAACGGTTCGAGAAACGAAAAACTTCTAAAAGCATGCAATTTTTTTTTTTTTTTTTTAAGTTTAGGTTTTTTAGTACTCAGTTTGTATGTGGTGGCTCAGGAAATCAGAATAAAATTGCTTTTGGTTTACCTGAACCTGGACTAAAACAACCTTGCGCAGACTCTTTCGGGGTTAGTAGCACCCAACTGTGATTAGTGTTCTCACGTGTCCAAGTGAACCACAAGTGAGAAATTCTAACAGAGTACATTTTGGATATCAGATATGTAACTAACACCATGTCTTCAACAATAGAACACACACATGCAAAAAAAACAATGACAGTAAGACCTAAATACACAAAGGCGGCACAGCAACACTTCTGGAAGTTGAGTCATGCCAACTGGACTTTTTCATGTTAGGCAAATATAATAGGCAAATAGGGAGGTATGTTTCATTACACATCCAAGTAGCTGATTAATTCTGAGGTAAGTTGGTAAGTTCCTTATATCTGAGTCTGAATCTAAGAGGGGGCTGAGACCCAGACCCAACTGAAAAATCTTGTCATCTTGTATGCTACATTTTTGGAAAACACCAAATACCAGACCACTTCAAACACACCCACACTAAGACAGAAAAAAAATGGGACACAAAAACATAAGAAGATAGATGATATATATGCGATCCAGTGCAGTGAAGAGTGTTCAGAGTTTGAGACAAAACACCCTCTACACAGAAGAAGCAACACCTCAGGGACTGAATCAGCAGTATATCTGAAGGGCGAAGAACAGCGTAGATGGTTCGGGTAGATGGTCCGAGAGTGGAATAAAAGAAGCCATCTATGTGCAGGTGGCAAATCCTTCTCTCAGCAGAGGAGGAGGTCTCCTTCACAACCTGTCTCAATTTTATTCATCCTCAGGAAGATCATGACCTCTTAAAACATCCACCAAGAAAGCCACACTTGCATTGGGAAGTCGACTCTTTCTAATCTTTCGCTATTGTTGCTGTATTGTTTTCTTAACAGCTCTTCCCTTTCAATCTCTAATGACTTTCTCTTCTACTCTCAGTTTCTCCCTTGATCACGTAACAAGCCTTTTTATACAGGGGAGGATACTTGGACCTTTGAGGACTCAAATGTGAGGAACTTCCAACTTCCATCAGACTGAAAAAACTTCATGGATGAGTAGTGATCAGTATCTGGTGTCAGGGTAGCTCAGTGGTTAAGCCATTGGACTATGGCTTGGAAGGTCCCAGGTTCAAGCCCCGCTACCACCAAGTTGTCCCTGTTGGGCCCTTGAGTAAGGCCCTTAACCCCAACTACTCAGATGTATAATGAGATAAAAATTTAAGTCACTCTGGATAAGGCCGTCTGCCAAATGCCTAGATGCAGATGTATCTACCCATCAAGAGAAAAGTCCAGGTGACATGACCCGACTTCCCTCACCTGGATGACTGGGAATCTTTACGGACACTTACGGGGAAATATTTTTTTACTATAGAGAAGTCTACGAATCCGATTATAATCCAGGCAATGAGGGTGAGCACAGAGACGCCTACAATGAAAGGGACGAAGTAGCCGCTGATCTTATCTGCAAACTGCTGAATGGGAGCCTGAGGATTAAGAAAGAAAAAAAAAAGAGAGAGAAGTAGGTCAGAAATCAAAATCCAGTGGAACCTCGGATTGCGAGTAATGTCGTTTACGAGTGTTCCGCAAACCGAGCAAAGATTTTTAATACATTTTTAATTGGAAACCGAGGAAGTATTAGTTTACGAGTGCCAAGTACCGTGTATCACGCATGCGACTTTTATTTTGACACAGTGCGGCAAGTGATCACAACTGAGCCAATGATTTTTCTCTCTCTTGCGCTGCGGAATTATGGGTAATCGTCTCCCCTGCTGGGTCTTAGTGCTCGTCCCTTACTGGTATAAATCAACATCTCCCTCTCTTTCCTATGTGTGTGTGTGCGCGTAATTTGACACTGTGCCCCACACACACACTTTACTCATGTGTGCTTTATGTGTGCGCACACGCGTAATTTGACACCCACACACACCCACACCCCCCTGGCTGCACACACGCGCTTTATTCACACAGAAAACTCAGCTCTGTCGCGATTCTTTTCAAAAGGTAAGGTGCTGGTTCATTTGTTATTTTTTTATTTTTCTTACTTTACAACAGTGATTCCGTTAATATGCTAAAGTGAATGTCATTAGAGAGATTTCTTTTTTTCCTGTTAAAACAGTGTTTGCATTGTGTATGTTAGTTGTGAAACTTAAAAAGCGAGGTGGGGGGAGGGAGGAGGAGTTTTCCTGTACAAGATGAGGCGAGGGGCTAATTCCACACACACACATACATGGCGCCTGCGCACACAAACGGAAACACTTAACTGTCGGGATTTATTTTTACTTTTTTATATTAAGTGCAGTTTAATGTGTTTTATTTTTACTTTATATATTGTATTAATTATTTTTATGTATTTATTGTTTTTGGGCTGTAGAACGAATAATTTGAGTTTTCATTATTTCTTATGGGAAAATTCCATTTGTTTTACGAGTGTTTTGGAACACGAGCCCACTTTCAGAACAAATTATGCTCGTAATCCAAGGTTCCACTGTATGAGGTTTGGCAAAAAATCTATAAAAAATTATTTTAGATAATAAGAGATATTGTTTTACAATGAACAGTGCATGATAAGTCTGCTGGTTATAGAAAAAAAATCTACTGGATTTAGCTGCAAATGTTGGCTCCTAAATTTTAATGAGATATTTACTCCAAAATTATAAAACAAAAATAAGGTTTGATAACAGGCTTCACTGATATTAAGGTACCTCATCCAATATAAAATGTATTAGACATGAGTACTATATAAGCAAAGTAACTCACAATAAGCAAAGTAATTTGTGCCTAACACAATACAGATTTTAAGTTCATGTTCATAATAATAATAAAAATAATGCATTTTATGTATATAGGCACCTTTCTGGTCACCTATATAACTTTATGTAACAAATCATATCCTGTAAATGAAAATAATTTTAAAAAGCTAAACAAATCGTGCATTAAAATATTCTCTAATAAATGCACCTTTGAGGTCTGCGCCTCCTCCACCAGTTTGACGATCTGGGACAGAGTAGTGTCGGTGCCCACATGTGTGGCTCGGATCAAAAGAGATCCGTTCTGGTTAATGGAGCCCGCAATCACTGTGCTTCCCGGCTTCTTGGTCACAGGCATGGCTTCACCTGCAGCACGGCACAGAATTCACAACAATCTGTTTGTCTTCTAGGGTCAGTAAATGAAACAAAATAAAACATAAACAAGGGTCTTCATATCGGATAAAGAATGATTACAGAGTTCAAAGCAAGAAAAAAAAAAGAAGTCATAGATAAGACCCTAACCTTAGGACATATATGAATGCAAATGTGATTAAGGGTTCTCTATAAAAATATGAAATCTCATATTTAGATGGCCAGTTAATTTTGAAAATAACAAAGCAGCCACTTATAAATATCCCAGAAATGCCTACAAATTCCTTGATAAAAAATAAATAAATAATAATAATAATAAGTTCATAGCAAACAAAAAAAAACTTAAAGATGAAGGAAAGATGAACTACCTAGAAATTTGCATGTATATCTACAAATAGCACTAGGACGGGTACGCATCGGTCACATCAGTAGTTAAAGTTATACGTATACTTCATGTATTATGCAGTGCTACACAGTGTGCGGCAAAGTTAACAGCAGCTGCATCACCATCATCTGGCCTGTTGCTGTCGATTCTGTAAATCTGGCACATTTATTTGAATCTTTCTCTAAAATCTCTCTCTTCAGTAATCTGGTCATTTCTGCTGCCCTTTTTTTTTTCTTTTTTTTGCTGTCCTTATTGACTAAGGGTTAATAGGGCTTTCTGGTTTAACTATGAACTGGTCATGTGACCTGCCTTGAATCAGGCAACCAATCAAGTTCAAGCTGATTTCAACTTATCATCATTTCAACCATATACAGTTCAGTACACAGTGAAACGAAACAACGTTCCTCCAGGAACAAGGTGCTACAGTACAAACAACATAAATTAACAACATAATTTAACAAAAACTAACTAGCTAACTAAGAAACCTAACTAGCTGACCAGCTGAGACAAGACAGATAGACAAGACACACACATTTACAACATAAATTATCCCAGATCTGAACACACAGTTGGTAGGGATCTCAGATAAAACTTATTGCCTTGCCATCCTAAGACTTCCAGGGAATTCTCCTGGATCTCCTGTGTATCTGTCTCCCTCTGTCTAGCCCCATTCAGGACTGATTCTAGCAGCAAACCAGTGTCAGATGTAAAATTTTATATAAAAATATTTTTAAAATTATTGAAAATTAAGTTAAGAAATTATTCGCGCTGTGGTTATCACCGGTTATACCGCCCAGGCGTGCTGTCTGTTCAGGGTGCTGTCCGTCTCCCCAGTCATTGTTGTGCAGGTGTGAATGTATTACACCAGTTCATATTTTTAGTTTCGAGGGTGTTTAAGCATCCTCCTTTTAGTCCGGATCTTCCTACATCAGATTTTCACCTGTTTCATCCTCTGAAAGCAGCACTACAAGGACGAGGGTTCTCTTCTGATGAAGAAATGAATGATGCACAATGATGCATTGTGGAATATGAAAGCTTGTTGACAAATGGACAAAATGTATTGAAAAGCAAGGAGATTATATGGAATGTGGGAAGAATTAGGTATTTGTCTTTAAAAAAAAAAAAATAAAAGTTAGTTAAAATAAATTCTACAGGCAGAGTGCGGATCATTCTAGACTTTTACATTACATATTCCAATTATAACAAAGACAGACAGGACAGCCTCACACATCAGGGCTGAGGGGAAATCAGTGTGAGCTTGCAGGTGAAGGCTAATACTAGAAGGATAGTACTGTACCTGCCCTATGACAGTCAGCATCTTCTTGAAACTTGGCTGCTTGCTCCTTCTTTGTCAAATGCTTTAACTTTTCATTGCAACCTTGAATAACTTCATTGACATTTGAACTACTGCATATCTACTCAGATATACAGTAGTTCATACAACAGTTGCTGGACTGCTTGCATAAGACCCCTATACTTTAGAGGTTTGACATAGCTGTGTGTGTATGTAGATTACAGCTGAATGTGTACACAGGTACCAAGACATGATTAATTGATTAGCCTATTTCAGTACACCGTGGACTAATACTGTTGTCTAATTAGTTTCCCCTTAGGATCTACACTGATCTCATACTCTTGGGAATCCAACTGACAGAAATCTGTTGTAGCGACAGAGAACTTTAATCCCTGTGATTAAGACATTAATGAGCTTACTCCATAATGAGGAAGGTGTGAGTATGTCTCACCTGTGATGAGTGACTCGTCTGCCATCGAGTGCCCTTCAATTACTCTCCCATCTACCGGGAACTTTCCTCCGGGCACCACTTTCACAATATCGCCCCTCTGCACCAGCTCCACATCCACCTGCTCTTCGCTGAGAGAACAAGAAAGGAAAGGGGAAAAAATTAAATATGTATTTTAAATTTTAACATACAATACCGTGCAAAAGTCTTAGGCGCCATATTATCTGTAGTAGAAATTTTGTTGTACATAATAATGATGACATAATAAACTTGTATAAGACCATTCCCTGCAAAGATACACTACAATTAATGAATAAATAACATTACAGAAGAATATTTGCATGCCTGTACAGAAAGCAACATATCACATGACAGAGCAGTTTTCAGAGGGGGGAAAAAGAAATCAATATTGTAGACTCCTGGGTTTTTCATGAAAATAGAAAGGAGCGAGTGTGACAAAGTTACCAAAAGAACTCATATTCTCCAGCATGCTCAGTAAAACCTAACAGCTGTTTTATTTACAGTACTGTGCAAAAGTCTTGGGAACATCCAAACAAAAGCCATATGCAATGATGCTTTTGGAAACATTTCTACATTAAAAGAAACTTCTATAAAAAGCACTAAATAATAACATATAACACAATAAACAGTCAATATTTGGTGTGGAAACTCTTTGCTTGAACATAAGCGGTAGTGTTAGATACAGATGTGTGCAGTATTCTAAATGAAACAGCTGTTAGGTTTTACTGAGCATGCTGGAGAATATGAGTTCTTTTGGTAACTTCGTCACACTCGCTCCTTTCTATTTTCTTGCAAAACCCAGGAGTCGACGTCACTGATTTTTTTTTTTTCCCATCTGAAAACTGGTCTGTCATGTAATGTGTCGCTTTCTTTACAGGCATG
Organism: Clarias magur; assembly: GCA_013621035.1. NCBI lineage: Eukaryota > Metazoa > Chordata > Actinopteri > Siluriformes > Clariidae > Clarias > Clarias magur. The sequence goes on along the minus strand of QNUK01000128.1, from coordinate 528,677 downwards.
CAAATATGCAAATATAATATGCAAAGACATAATAAACTTGTATAACAAAATTTCTACTACAGATAATATGGTGCCTAAGATTTTTGCACAGTACTGTATGTCAGATAGGATCTGACACAGTACAGTAAATAGGGAAATATTAAACCCACAAGGGTCTAAAACAGAGGACTGAAGTTTCACAAAAGAACCTTAGGTACCTTAAGACAGTCATTGCATCCTCATTTAGGGTGACAACAGTGGCCTCGGTTGCTTGTAATGACATTAGCTTGGACAGAGCCTCTGACGTTTTACTCTGCGATGAAGCAAATACAACAGACTGTAGTAAATATAATGTTTTCTTGGGGTTTCTATGACCTTCATCATCCAACAATACCTTAGAAACATCTAAACTGTACACTGAAAAGGATCTCTATTGTGTTCAGGGTGTACACTATCTGAGTGATTAAATCTGCATTTAAGACACACAAAAAAAAACTCCCTGAAGACACAATGATCTGATTATATCCGGTTAAGGGACTTTTCAGTAAAAACCAGAGTCTGCTCAGATAATAATAACTCGATTTTGGATAAAAGCATGGCCCCACTATCTTTGTACCCCATATACCACACCATACCATCACTTTTTTTGTTCCAACAGTCTTGGAGGGATCTGTCCAATGTGGGTTAGTGTCAGACCAGTTGAATGGCCCCCAAGGTCTCCCGATCTGATCCCCTTAGACTTTTATCTTTGGGGTCATCTGAAGGCAAATGTCTATGGTGTGGATACGAGATGTGCAGCACCTGAAACTACGGATACTGGAAGCCTGTGCTGGCATTTCTCCTGCGGTGTTGCTATCAGTGTGTGAAAAGTGGGAGAAGAGGGTTGCATTGACAATCCATCACAATGGGCAGCACATTGAACACATTTTATAAGTGGTCAGAAACATGTAAATAACTCATGAAAGAATAAAGTTACGTTAAAACCAAGCACACCATTGTTTTTCTTGTGAAATTCCCAATAAGTTTGATGTGTCACATGACCCTCTTCCTATTGAAAAAACAAAAGTTGGATCCAAGATGGCCGACAAGATGGCCGACTCACATATACTAATGTGCCACAAACAGGACGTTAATATCACCAACCATTCCCATTTTATTAAGGTGTATCCATATAAATGGCCCACCCCGTATTCTTATAATGTAAAAAAAAAGTTTTCCTTGAAGAAACCTTGAGAATACAACTTTGGCAAATTTCATTATAAAAAGCTTATAAATGGAAGTTTGGATAAAACCATTCAGCACACCTGGGAGTTAAGCGTGCCATTGTTACATAACCAGACAGCAGTGCTGCAATTATGGGAAGCTATTAAAATGTTAAAACTTCTAGATTAATCGCATGGGTTTACGTGTCAATATTGACAGCCCTAATTCATACATACAAAAATCACATCCAAGCAGGGCAACATGACATACATTTAGAAATCAAATCTCACTACAATAATAACAGTAAAATATATTTTTTAACTTGTTAATGAACTGTACCTTGGCTATTTGCTCCAGCCACCTTCCCAGTGAGATGAACACAAATAGCATCGGTGGTGTATCAAAGAAGGTGATGGGGTTGAGCTTTGCCTTCTCTATAATGGCCACGGTCAGAATGACTACAGAGTAGGTAAAAGCTATAGAAGTGGCCAGGACTATCAGCACATCCATATTGGCAGACCGGTGCTTCAGCGCTTTGTACGCTTGGATGTAGAAGTAACGGCCTCCAATGAACTGCAAGAAACAGTAAACAGATTTCCAGCTTTTAGAACATTACAGCTCTCTGAAATCCAAGACAAAGTACTCCATGTGTTATTGTGTATTTCTTTAATGCTTAATTTACCGATTTAATTGGAAAGTCCTAATCCTTAATAATATAGTATACAGTGTGGGAAACATCTGAAGGAGCTTTTATACTAAAAAACGACTTCCCAACTGGACAGAGGTTTTTAGGTGGACGGGAGCAGTCCATGTGACCTCATGGACCCCAGCACATCAGGCATTCCTTGTCCTTAGTGGTCTATCAGGGTAATTCTTGTTCATTGCGTCGATGATGTTATGTATCTCGTCCTTTTCCTCATCCCTCTCCTTTTGCCTTCGATTTTACCCAGTGTCAGTGGGTCCTCTCTTCACATTACAGGTGAAACTCGAAAAATTTGAATATCGTGCCAAAAGTTCATTTATTTCAGTAATGCAACTTCAAAGGTGAAACTAATATACGAGATGGACTCATTACATGCAAAGGAAGAAAGTTCCAGCCGTGATTTGTCATAATTGAGATGATTATGGTGTGCAGCTCATGAAAACCAAAAAATAGAACAATATCGGACCTTTGAAAAGTATAAGTATGCATATGTACTCGGTACTTGGTTTGAGCCCCTTTTTGCAGCAATTACTGCCTCAATGCGGCGCGGCATGGCATGGAAGCTATCAGCCTGTGGCACTGCGGAGGTGTTACGGAAGACCACGATGCTTCAATAGCGGCCTTCAGCTCTTCTGCATTGTTCGGTGCTCATGTCTCTCATCTTTCTAAGCGCTCAACCTTCCTCAAGGTCCCACTCTCACAGTCGTACATTACTTCTAAGAGAACCATAGCTTTAACTATGCACCCTTTTATCAGCGTAGTCTCTACTTTTTAATATCCAGACCACATTTTCCGATGGGCAGGCGTCTTTTAATTTAAATTACTGCCTTTCATATCATAATATGGCGTCTTCCAGTCAGTCCTATTTTAGGGTTAAAACAGCACCATGTTTCTAAACAGGCGTTCTCCATCCTATAGTTTTAAATCTCCTTGCCTTTACTGCATCCCTGGTATCAGTAGGATTAATGATGTTATAATTAAATATTTTCCAAGTTCCAAATCCAAAAGAAAAGGAAAAAAAAAAAATCTGCAAGAAATCAAAATTTCTACAATAAGGCCCAAACAAGCATGATTACTCTTTTCATATTACAGAACATATATTGAAGCAGTAAGACCAATGAGCTGTGAGTTACCTGCACAGGCAGACAGAAAAGGAAAGAAAGCAAGTTCATGATGGACAAGCCAGGGAGGAGCTGTCTCTCCAGGAACATGTTGGAGTGATACATGTGTCTGTCCTCGGGTGTGGCGTTGTGATGGTGTGTCACTTCGATCTGGTGGTCCACCACCATCATATAGATCATCATACCCATAACAGGAACACAGAACACCAGGCTGATCAGGAAAGACCTCCTCCATCTGGAAGAACACAACACAACGTGCTGTTAGGGATTCTTACTCTCTTACGGCTACTGTATATTCATGGCGAGATTATTTTCATTATTCGTCTTATCTAGTTTTAATGATTCTATATTAAAACTAGACGAGATGTTTGAGATAAATTAGTTTTTCTGAGGACTTCAAAAATAAAATAGGATAAAAATGGATTTACTTGTTCAAAAACTTTTTTTTAAAGTGTCAACAGAATAAAACAAGTTCTGTTAGGGATTAATCATCGTCTATACCACTTTATCCTGTATACAGGGGCGCGGGTGGGCTGAAGCCTATCCCAGGAGACTTGGGGCACGAGGCAGGGTACACCCGGGGGGACAGGGTGCCAATCCATCGCAGGGCACAAACATACACACACTCATTCACACACTACGGGCAATCTGAGAACGCCAATTAGCCTGATCTGCTTGTCTTTGGAATGTGGGAGGAAACCGGAGCACCTGGAGGAAACCCACCAATCACTGGGAGAACATGCAACTCAAGTTCCACCAATCTAAACTCGGCACAATGCTCTCAAAGAAGCTTGGTTTGTCCATACAGGCCTTATCATGCTGGAACTGGTTTGCATTTTTTAAGTATCAGTAAAGATAAATTGTAATGCTACAAAGACATGCTGTACAACTGTGTGCTTTAACAGGTTCAGGAAGAACCAGATATGCATGTAATGGTCAGGTGTCCGCATACATTCAGACGGATCGTTTACGATCACATGACCGTTAACCCAGCTGGAGACAGCTCTGATGTATTGCTCATAATGTCAACATTTTATCATTTACTGCTTGTTAGCATTTGGAATAATTCATCATTTTGCAATGATCAAGTACTGTTTGCAACCATAACATGGCACATGTGAGAAAATACTGTTTTAATAAACAGCATAGCCAGGAATCAAGGCTGTGTATTAACTCTGGAATTTCCTTAACTTCACATCTTAAATGTAAATTATGTAGTTTCTAGTGAAGGACTCTTCCACTTACTGCTTTATCTCTCTGCTGTGGTCCAGATGATTTCCCGGGCGATCTCTCTTAACCAGCGAGGGCTCAAAGCCCAAATTCTGTCAACGCAAAAAAACAAGCATCTTAAATGCAAAAGTATGCGCGTGAAGTAAAATGTTCCTCTATTATAATCACACTGAGCAAAACAGATATTGGTTCATTCCCTTGATAGAAAACAGATCAAGATCCACACAGCTGAAACCTGTGAAGTCTCACCTCGATCAATCTCATTATGTCCCGAGGGCCTGTCACTTCTGGGTCATATTTGACGTGAGCTTTGTTTGTTGCCAAAGCCACAGAAGCGTAGACGATGCCTTTCTGTTTCATTAGGTTAGACTCGATTTTGTGAACACATGAAGCGCATGTCATCCCTCTGACCTGTTGGTGCAAAGACACAGGGATGTTAAGATCTAGAGCAATTTTTTCCGTTCAATCCTATAAGAAGGCCGTGTAAAGAGTACACACCACAAGCTCAAGGCTGCCGTTGGAGCCATCGTAGTTCTCCATAACGGAAGCGGTGAAGCCCAGCTCCTTTATGCATTCTGCTATCCTGAGCGGGTCGATGACACCAGGGTTGTAGCGCACTTCCGCTTTACTAGCCATCAGCGCCACCAACACAGAGTGGATACCTTCAGAGAAACCACAATTCATGAATACCAACAAACTAATTATCTAAAAACCTAAGCAGATGCAATAATCACAGTGTAAATGGCTCAGACGTGATTCAGTATAATGATATTTACCACAACATTTCAGAACAATACAAGTTTCTTGGGCAATGTGTCTGTGAAGTCCCAAATAAAAAAAACAAGAATTGTGGAAAAACAGCGGTCTGATTCCCTTGAAAGGGAGTGAAAAATTTTTCCGGCTTAATTTTTGTGACTCACACTTTTTGCCAAAGTTTTTATGCTTTGAAAAATGACCAAGTGAACATTCCAAGTGAAAATCAGTCACAAAACTTTTTACACAAATAGAAAACACATTTTTAATGCTATTTTGATGGAGGGGGAAAAAAATCGATTCAGTTACACATCACAATTATTTTGTGTGGCAATTCATGTATTCTGAGTCCAAAATTCAAGGTGGTAAAATGTTGCCATTACTCTATAATCGTACAGGTGGTGCGGTCTAAACACTACATTAACATTACATTTGAATGTAGGGTGCATTTGGCAGACACCCTTATCCAGAGCGACTTACATTATCTCATTTATTTTATCTCAGGAAGTTAAGGGGTTAAGGGCCTTGCTCAAGGGCCCAACAGGGCAACTTGGTGGTGATTGGGTCTGAACCTGGAACCTTCTTAATCACATTTCGCAAACAATACAGCACCCTATGTGGTAGGAGCGAATTATTTCCTTTGTTTGTTTAGAATTAATATATATATAGGATGGATATATATATATATATATATATACAGTTAGGCTATGTATAAAATCATGATAATCACAGAATACTAACAAAATGTAGCGCCAACATACAGTATGCTATTGAAATCATGAAGTGTACTAGATTTTTACCGCTACTACAACTGGTTTAAATGATTAATTCAAATTATGCATCGAAACACAACCTAAAACACAAAAACACCATTATTATTTTCCTCTTTCCTTTGTCACAGTCGTTCTTGCACAATTCATACGCACTAATCTCCTAGGTAGTGACTTCCTCCGCCCCCCTCCACCATCTGAATGAACTGTGACCTACAGTGACTACAGTGTCATGTGAGAAAAATGAAGCCAACCAGCAAGATCGTGTCACGATGCGTGTCTGTGTGAGCGCAAACTCTGACCTTGACACTTACAGAAATTGTCTTGGTTTCTTTTATCTTCTTTCACGAGCAAGGTGTCATGAATGTGATGGCTGTCAGAGGTTTTGGAATGTCGACTTAAGCCATAACCCAGTGCTCATTGTGTGAGAGAGATATTCTGTTCTGAACACTTTGACACTGTGGATTAATTTGTATATTTTTGCAATGTCTGTAGCTACTTTGCATTCTAAGAGCGATATTTCGCTAGTGTTGTAGGTCACGATCATGGACGGCACTACTGCACTAAAGCAATGCCCTGAAAACCACCCTAGTTCATTTAAACGCTCTCACACCAACACTATGAAATACTGAAAACGAATTAATTGCTATTGAAGGGTATTTGCATTATTCTGATTTTAATTATACCAACAAATAGTCAGACTTGCTTCTAATTCCTCATCAGATTCAAGATGTTGCTCTTAAAGGCAGCAGCGGTGGCTTTGTGAAAGACATCAGTGCCTCATGATCTGTCTTGTGACCATTCGTGAACATTAAGACATTAAACGGTTTAAACTCGTTGGCTCTCACCAGGCTCGTTTTTGAGGTTCCTCTCGATGTTGGCTACACATGAGGCGCACGTCATCCCGCCGATCTGGATGAAACATTTGGAATGCGTGCTTGTCGCTGACTCGGCGTCGATCTCCACTTCCTTCTCCTTTTTGGCGGAGAGCGTGGGTGACGAAGCAGATTTCTGTTCAGATGGAGGACTTTTCGCTTCTGACAGCACCAATGAATTTGTCTCTGTTTTCCACACGCATGAGAAATAAAGCCGGTTATATAAAGCAAACGTTACAATTCAATCTTACAAACAGTGATAAGACTGCATTAAATCTTAATTAGCGATTTATTAGGTGATTTATTAGGTTTACCTCTTAGGTAAAACAATAATAAGGTCAAGATGACCTCCAATTCATTGCTTCTTGGCAGTGAAGCAAATCTAAGCTCTTATCTAAATAATTAAACTTTAATGTTACTATATAAAAGCAATTTTGGCACAAACTATAATTGGCATGAATCCAATATAAATAACTTTTTTTCCCTCTCTGGGCCTAAATTGAGCTAGGGCATTAAATGTACTCATAATCTACACAGAATTTGTCCTTATAAAAAAAGTATTTTGTAATAATAAATCCTAACTGATTCTGAATAAAACTTTTTAAAAAGCTCACCAGGAAGAAACGCATCAAAGCCCATATCCTCAATGGCTGCTCGCAGTTCTTCTGATGTGGTGATGAGTGGATCGTACGCAAATGTTCCCTGATGGTTAGCCAGGGACACCTGTGCCGATTTCACACCTTTCCTCTGGGAGATGGCTGCCTCGATGGTCTGCACGCACGAATTACAGGTCATCCCTTCAATGTGGATTTGTACTTCAGAATCCAGCGGCTGCAAGAAGCTCGAGGATGTTGCGAGGGATTTTTCAGAGGGAGGTGTCGGTGATGCAGCCTCGTGCAAAGCTAACTGGGTCTTGAAATTCCCTGGTGGTAGCGCCTCGATGGCCTTCTGTAGCTCGAGTGCTGTACCCAAGTTTGGATTGTGCTGGATTACAGCCTGTCCTTTCTCCAAGGAGACCAGAACCGAGCTGACTCCTGGAAGCTTGCCTATGTTGTCTTGGATGTTCAGTACACATGAGTTGCAATGCATTCCTGTAACGTCTATTAATGTGGTGATAGAGGTGGTGAGGTCTACAGCCTCCATGCTGGTGCTCCCATCTGGAGAAGAATGCGTGGGTCGGGAAACGTTCAGCAGACGATCCAATGAAGACAGCTGTAACTGACGAGGTTTGGATTTCACTGAAGCCTTGAAACCTGCTACACCAATCTGCTTAATGATCTCATCCACAGTGATGAGGTAAGGAGAGTAGCATACTGAGGCGTCCTGGGACTCAAGGTTTACTGAGGAAACATCAAACACATACATAAAAAAAAAATGTTTGAAAAGTTTTTTTTTTTTTTAACCCTAAATTTTCCCAAAGATGGTAATAGTCATAATCTTGAAAACATTGAGTCACTTAATAAAAGGGACCCTGCCAGGTCTCTTAACAGATTTTTACGCATTAAACTGTAAGTAAACATTGTTCAAATGATTAATTTAAATCAGGTATATCGCTGCACTGCTGAATTACTGAATCTGATTGGCCAGTAAGATGGTAAATCAGATGGTTATATGACCACCATTGTAACCATTGTAAATAAAAACAGCTTACTCACAGAGACTTTTGTAGCATTCAATCTACATAATCTAAACAAATAATAAACTGATTTTTAAAACGGTGCTCGCATTTAACAAAGAAACCGACACTACCACTAAAAAGTTTGGGAAAACTTTCCAACTCCATGGTTGCTTTTTATTTTTATTTCTTTCTACAGTGTAAAACAAAGCTGAAAGAGTCCCTAATACAGAATACAGAATAATTTCCTTTTGAACAGTTAATGTTGAGATGTATCATGCTACTCATGATCGGTAAACCTGTTTTTTTTTTTCTTTTTGAGGCTGGTAATTTTAAATTGAACAACTCCTCCGCAGCATAGGAAAGTTTTGGTCTTTCTTTCCTGGGAAGAGAGCCAGTCTCATCATTTTGCAAATGCACTTGACGATACTGTTCTAGCAAGAACTATTCCAGGACAGCTGACCTTTGTGCCTTAAAACAATGACTGAGTGTCGTCATTGTTGTTGTTTACATAATTACCTAATTACATATGTTATTTCATAGTTTTGAAATACCTAGTATTGTTGTAGAATGTAGAAAATAAATAACTAAACAAAAACAAAAAAAATCTGCAAGTGATCCCAAACTTTTGAGCGGTAGTGTACATTGCCTAGTCAAAAAAGTTAAGTTACTGGGCTGCACCAAGCAAAGACAACAACTAAGGAGATTTCAAATGACTGGGTTAAGAACCGTTCAATACATTAACAAAACCTGAAAGGACAGTGCTGAACCATCAATATTGTGGAAGAGATATGAAAAAAAATATTGGTATTAATATTATGAGAATATGATGTCATTATCATATATAGCAACATATAACATGATAATAATTTGATTATATTATCATCATATATAGAAATATATAACGTATTTAGTATTAAAATATTTATACAAGCTTTTCATTTCCGGAAATGTGTATACATGTTTTTGGCCGACTCTACAGTACATTTCTCAACAGTTAAAGCCATAGCTATGTTTAACAGTAATACAGACACAGTATGCAGACTGGGACTAAACAGCTGTGTGGCCATAACTAATAATAACAAAAAGACTTGAATTTGCTAGAGAGCATAAAAATTGGAGTTTGGAGGAATGCAAAAAGGTCATGTGGTCTGTTTCCAGAGGCTCAAATTGTGAAAGATTGAGTGTGTGGTATTATTTTCACACATGAAATGGCCACTACTTCTACTATTACTAGTGTCTACTAAAGTGTATCAACTTTGTGACTTTGCTTTTGGCCAGGCAGGGTATAAATTACTGATATGAAGTTTTCATAAGGTTTTCTCTTAGATGTTTCACATTTACTGTATGGAGTCTTATGCGTCAGCTTTTTGTAATGACCAGTATATGGGAATGTTGTCAGTTTCTCAGTAGCCTGGCAAGCCATGTTACTTTATTTTGTCCTATTAATGTCAACAGATCGATTAAAAAATAAAAAAAAATTAAAAAAAGAGGCTGATGAGAGAATAATTGTTTATAGCTGCAATAAAGCCACCAGAACAGGAACTATCTGGGTTTACAGATATTTTACAACAATAACTATAAATCATTAAAATGCAACACGACGCATCATTCATTATTTAAACAATAAAAAATTATTTGTTAGCAAATGTTGTTGTATGTAATAAATAAAACTTCTGTAAAATTCTCGTGTTAATTGTACATGTTTCTTGCTTTATTTAAATTTTGCACTTATTAAGGAAGAAAAAGAATGAACTGCATGGTCTACCACAGTACCTGCCACTGAGGCACTGAGGCTCACCTTTAATCTTCTGAACTCCTTTTAACTTTCCAATCTTGCCCTCAATGGTGGTGGTGCAGGACAGGCAGGTCATCCCCTCAATGCGCATCTTTAGCAATTCCACACTACCAGAACTACGGGAATTTGCCTGACCTGTGCAAGTTTTGCCGGTGTTGTTGAGCATCATTAGCGTGTTCAGCATTTCCTGGATTTTCTCGACCGTGACGAGAGTAGGGATGAATGTGACAGTGAGGTTCCTGCCCTCGCCATTCTCCTTGGCCTCCAGCACGCCCTTGAGCTGGCGGAGCTGAGCAAGAGATTCTGCGCTAGAGCAGCTGACAGGAAACAGCTTGGTCTCCGTTTGGACGGCCGTAGTCAGAGTAGCTTCTGTCGCACTCGACTCAAAGCCCATGTCCTCAATGGCGTCTGCTAAAGATTTTGGAGTATGATGTGATTGGTCATAGATCACCGTGGCATTCTTGTGTTCTAAGGACACCTGTAGTACAAGACAGGCACAAAAATTGGGTTCATTTTTAAACACACAATTTTTAACTGTTTATTTGTTCAATGGTAAGCTGTAAAAATCAAAACACAGTGCAGTGAAGGCTATATAACCGTCATAAAAATCTGCAGATCTATGCGCTTCCTGGCACATCTGCCGATGCAAGTGCGCGCACACACACACACACACACACACACACACACACACACACACACACACACACACACACACACACTGAACTCAATAGTCTCTTAGGCCACAGTGAGAACTTGTGATTAACTGTGTCATGTGATCCACAAGCACAGGGCTACACGTGAGCAATAATACAGCCTGGAGAACATATGGGGAAAAAAAAGACACATGAAGTCATGTGAATTCTACACGAAATGGAAATTACAGTAACCCTTTAATGTATTAGCAGCCTTGAAGTTCACTCTAGCAATGTTAGAAAATGAAAACAGTATCCAGAGTCTGTTCCATGCTATTGATGTTCAGCTTACACTTGACCACAAAGAATGACTGCATGTTTAAACAATGATTATGCAACTTGTAAGAAAAGGTCTTTCCTATCCTGCCAAAAATAAAAAATAAACATTTTTTTAATGCAAATTTATTACATAGCAAAATTTTTATGAACATTTCTGAATGATTTCCGAAAGGCATACCTAGTCACATGACTAAGAATCATTCTAATATGATTTGAGGAAGAAACACGGAAGACAAAAAGCTGACAAGAGATGCAGGAACAGATTTTGCAAAGAAGAGGAGTGGCACCAAACTGTTTTTAAATCAAAGTAGGGTTCACGTAGGACAGTTTTAATTTGCATAAATGAACAGACAAAAAAACAACACACCTCACAAATTTTTGCTTCAAAACCTTAAATTTTGCAAGTAATTTGCATTGGCGCACAAAGCATTTTCGGCAAACAAGCGAACAAACCAAGCCGAACCAAACGGCAGTTAACTTGAGCATACATTCGGGAATCGCACAAAACTCGCTTGAGTCAGTGGAAAGGCAAGCGAAGCGATTATACATATTTTTTGTGGGGGGTTTTTTAGTGAAGATTTAATGAAGACATAGCAACATGGGTAACAAGAATGGTAGCAAGAAGAGAAGGGAGCTGCTTTCAGTTTGTTTTTTAAAGCAGCAGGTACGAAGAGGAACCATAAATTAAGGTTACTGTAAGTGAGGTTTTATGTCTATTTCAGATTTTACTTAACTTACATGTTCTGTGTATTTTGATGGCTGGAATGGATTATCTGCACTTACATTGCTTCCTATGGGAAAATGAGTTTCGTAATACAATGTAATCGTCAGTATTTCTGGGTTGACACAACGTCATGGTCATGCAAATTTTGAAATGTAAGTTTTATATGTCTAATTTATTTATATCCAATTTTAATTTCTAGTCCCCAAAAAATCACGTACTGTAAAATCTTTAAGGGAAAAATATTCAATAAGATGAGCCAAATGCATGTCTATTTTTTCTAGAAGACATCAACACACACACTTCTCCAAAATAATTCAAAAACAGCCCCAAATGATCTAAAATCAAAAAAGACACCACCTATGAAGAAAGCAATAGTCCACATTCATCACTAAGGGACAATAACTACATGCGACATGTGATTCTATTGATCAGCAGTGACACAGCCAGTTTCTGTCTTTTAAAGGACAAGGCTCTTGTATACACGTACATTATTTAATTATCTGTTTCTCTGGGTCAGGCCTTCCGGGGAACAAAGCGACTAAAAGAAAAGGGCAGCTCAGATTAACAGCAATTTGGCTGCATCTCCGACCCGTACAGATGAATGGCTTTCATCAATTATGTGACAATCGCCGGAGGGGAAACACTACTAAATTCTATTACAAGGTTTTTAGTGTTCTTGGTGTGTGCATATTGACAACTGATACAGACTAACACAGTCATTAACTGATTCCTGGAATAGAAGCGACACTCACAAATGTCACCTTTGGTTTTATTGGGTTTATAACTACCTGCCATTAATAATGTGATGGAGAGAGAGCACTAAATGTACGGTCAAATTAAAATATATTATTTAATCAAGCCATCAAATTTATCATCCTGGTTTAAAGCATGAGAACTTAAATGTCACTATTTTCCCTCCTCGCTCAGTCTCTCTCATTGCACTCAGTATCCTTTTATTGCTTCATCTTGAGGGTCAGCTAAAGAGGACCCGCAGACACTGAAAGGGAAGACTGTGACAGTAACCGCACCATGAGTACTTTCATGTTATTGTAAAAGCAGTCTAATATAATTAATATGAAGTTTCAGTTGCAAAACTGCACAAAAGTTTCACTTGTTTGCATTCGGACATCCTGTTTGTTTTACCACCTTGTCATGTGACTGATACATTTGCATATTCATAAATATTCATTAGATATTTTTTAAATATTTTCAGTGTTTATTTCAATACATTTCCTATAGTAATTTTTTTCTCTTAATTTTAACATACATTCTTACACCTGTAATAAAAAAATTGAGAACCATGTATAGTTTGAATCAACCTTTAAAGCTAAATTAACACTGATTTTCTTTCAAAACATATGGGTAGATTAATAAATGTAAAAATCTGCCTTTAATTACCAAGCTTGTTCATGGCACTGCAGATTTGCAGAAAAATCCTTAAAAGACAAAGCTTGCACAGACCTGAAGACAAAAATGTAACTAGAATGGACACGCTACGCAATACCAGTGGTCCAGGAGGACAAGCTGCGCTTCACACAACTCCCACCACAACAATCAGCCAATTAAGCCTTTTTTTTTTTTTTTTAATGAAGTGGGTGTGACAGGCATGGAAAACAGTAAATGTGCATGGCGTCCTCCTGGACCAGGACTGAGAACTGCATTATGCAGTCTTTCTTTAATTCTTTAAGCCATTACTTTTTTTTTTGCCTAATTTGCTTGATTTGTTTAAGATTCCTTGCTTTGGAGTCATTCATATTAAATGCATGTGTGCATTTGAAATGATTAAGCAATTTACGGTGACCTAATGTGTACTGGCAAATGCACTGGATGGTAATTTTGCAAACCAGGAATTTCTCCAGCTTGTCCATCGTTTAAGCAATAACTGACTGCTGCCTAAAACACTGTAGAAATAAAATATAATTCCTTTCACTATTCACTATAAAATTGTGCCATGGAAACTACAGAGCATACTTTTTTTTCTTGCAGTTCCTAAAAAAACAAACAAAACAAAACAAAAAAACAAGCATCCCATCCCGATACAGACATATAGAATACAGAACCCTTTTTGTTTCCGCGTTTGTAGGACTATTAATGATACAAATACAATACAGATTGCGGTCATTTGCCTAAGAGGAAGCTGCATCATTACCTCTATGTGGATTACACCTGGCAGTCCCCCAATCTGCTGCTCTATGGTCTGGACGCAGGAGCCGCAGGTCATCCCGTCCACACACAGGGTCACGGAGCTCAATCCGGCTCTGTGCATCATGCTTCTCCTTTAGGACACACTAACACAGCAGAAAAGGCATGTTACAGCTAAAGGTGAAGTTGATAAGAGGACACAGCAGGGGAAACAAACTGTGTGCGCTCGAAAAGCAAATACTAGGTACAGGTTGTATGTAGCACATGCATACAGTAGTTATCCATCGTCACTATATTGATTCATGTGTTCCCCTTTCACGTCGCCACGCTGTTGATGATAACGCTGAAACAACCTGATCTCCGGTCAATATAATAATACAAGTACATGAAATTATCCTTATGCAGGTAACCCACATGAAAGTCGAACTGAAAGTTGAAACCAGAGGCATTCACAGTTCCATAGGTAAACTGGTTCAGCATATATCATGTTTCCTGGAAATAAAAAAACAACTGCCTTGTGTCCAAAGTACTGACACATTCTCTAACGTAATTAGGATAATAAGATCGGTATCTAGTTCATTGTTAAATGAAGAACAATGTAAAAGCTCTTTTTTTTTTATTCTGATACATCCAAAGATGGTTCATGGGTGCTTTTAAGTCGTAGATTCAGACTGATAAATCTTTTATTCAGACTCTATGCATGTCTCTACGGAAATCATAAACTACCTAGACATAAAAAGCTGTACCTCTAAGCTGTCATTCAATCACCTTGAGCTTTGATTACAGCACACAATATGGTGTCCAGTTCATGTTTAAAAATGCTTTGTCATGCTCCCAGAACCACTCACACAATCTGAGCCTGTGCCATCAAACAATAAAAACTCCACAGATGTTATAATCTGGTCATTCAGTACATTCACATCGTCAGCTGACTTTATTTTATTGCCACGTAACGTTACTGAGTCTAGACCTGAGGAACTGAAGCAACCCCAGATCATAACACTGTCTCCAGGGGCTTGTACAGTGGACACTATGTGCTTCCCTTCTTACCCTGACACACACATCGCACAGCTGTTTAGTCCAGTTCTCATCACACTGTGAGTTCTCATCACACTGAAGTTCTTTTACTTTCACTATTAAACATGGCTATGATTTTTACCGTGGACAACTTCACCACGTGTCTAAGTGAACTCCGTTCACGATTTCTTCCCAGATGAAATTTCCTCTGTTTTTTTCATTGTCTTAAAGCTCAGCTCAGCTAAAGAGAATTTTACACATGCTTACCCAATAATATGCATTAATTAAGCTGTGAAACTTCTGAGAGAGTCAAAATGCTCTGCTGTTATGATTATGAATGTGACTGAAATAAAGGTAAGAATAAATTGGGTAAAATGCAAGTTTCCCATAAAAGGAGTTCAAACAAGTATACTCAACCACGTGACTAACGTTACATTCATTCTTTTTCAGATGACTTTGGGCACGAGGTAGGGTACACCCTGGACAGGTTGCCAATCCATTGCAGAGTACCCGGGCAATTTTGGGAGGCCAGTTAATCTAATCTGCATGGCTATGAACTGTGGGAAGAAACCAGTATCCTCACAGAGGAGGAAACCCACCGAGCATGAGAAGAACATGCAAAGTCCACTAGAATCAAACCCTCGACTCTGGAAGTGCTAAACACTATGCCGCCCCTTATATTTCTTTATCCTGTGTACAGCGTCACAGCTGGAGCCCATCTAACAATTTGGGGTAGACACACACACTTTGCAGGTAATATGGCCAATTAGCCTAATGTGCATGTCTTTGGACTGTGGGAAGAAGCCCACCAAGCACAGGGAAAACCCACACCTTGGAGGCGAGAGTGCTAACCACTAATCCACCGCACCGTGCCACCACAAATGTTATACTGACAAACAAAAATCACAATTAAACACGACAGCAATAATACTCTACATAACAGTAATAACTCTAATAATAATAAAATAATAATAATAATAATAATAATAAGGTTGATATATACAAAATTGTTTCTTTCTGTTTCATAAATATCAAACACAATCACATCTAAGATGTTATGACTATTACCAGTTATTTCATACAATTTACATAAACAGGGTTATGCTTTGAAATAAAATACAACTTTCAAAGTTATAGAGAGAAGAAAGACTTGTGTTAGGTCTTCTTAGATCAAGTTCTTTATCTATTAGTGAAAAACTTTACTGACCAAAGTGTTTTTCTATCTGCAAAAAACCTCACAGAGTGACATGGTCGATGGTGAAGAACAGTTTTTGACGACTGATTGTTGTTTTGTTGTTTGTGTCAAGTTCTATGGGGAAAATATCTGCTGAGCGACACATCAAACAAAGCAGATTCGATACATTCGAAATAAAAAGTAACCAAATGTAACCAAGTTGAACCTATGAGCTGCAGTGGACTGTTCTCTAGCGCTGTACAGCTAGTAGGAAACAACAACCCTGTTTATTTATTTTTTATTATTAACTTACCTTTTTAGTAAGAATATTAGCCAACCACAGCCTTCACACACTTGGCTTGTTAGCGGTACAGCTAGCTCTTCGTCATTAACCTGGACGAACACACCGGCAGCATTGAGCAAACCATAATACACTCCAAACGAAATAGGAGGGGAAAAATCTGTCTCTCTCTCCACACAAACACACACACACACTCACTCACTCACTCCCACACACTTGTCTAACCCATTTGGGATTTAATGAAACGTCGTGAGCAAGAGCAGTAGCGCACGTATTACCAAATGACGGCACAATCCCAAATCGCTCGCTGCTTAAACCCGAGTGCGCTTCACACACGGCCTAAACAACGCCAATGCCTACCCTAGGTAGGGCAGATAAAGAGTGAATATAGCCCTATTTGGGTTTAACCGGAGCCCGCCTCTTAGTTACAATGCGTTTATGAGACTCAACACTGCGCCATGAGTGCGCAGTGATTGACACAGTACGTTTGATTTGTAACAGCCAAAGTACATCATTTTATTTTATTTTCAAAAGAGCGTCATGTTCATTGATCTCCTCTGGCTTTAACCCTTATACACGTTTGTGGCATCTGATCATCACACCTAGATGTGTTGTGTGATTTAGTCCGCATTTAATGTTATAATAACACTATTAACACAATTTTTGTTCCTGGCGTCTAAGTGTTATATTTCAATTGCTTATGTCTAAAGTATGTGAAAAAATGACTTCATTAAGCACAAACTTTGCATTCATGACAACAGCACGAAGAAAACTCGTTATTTTTTTGTGAAAATAAACGATTTTTCTTTTCATTTTCGTCATTATGATCAGGTAAAAACAAAAATTAGCACAAGGAATAGACAAACACAGTCGGAAACCACTCAACAAGGTTCAGAAATGCATAGATTTTCTAGATTTACGATTGTACTGTGAATCACTTTCTCGAAGTAGCCCCCAAATGTAGTCCCCCATCATGTTTTCGTTATACTGTCCTTGGTAACGACGTTCAAAGTCCAATATATCTTGATGAAAGCTCTCGCCTTGCTCCTCAGAGTAAGCGCCCATGTTCTCCTTGAATTTGTCGAGATGCGAATCAAGGATATGGACTTTCAGAGACATTCTGCATCCCATTTTGGCGTAATTCTTTATGAGAGTCTGCACCAACTCCACATAGCACATAATAATATATAAGAATTATAATTTGAGGGCAGGAAATTTCAAAATATGGAACGATTTCAAGATGGAACGTATTTGCCTACAGTACACGACTTATGACAAAACTTTGTAAGTTACAACTCCTTGAAATGAACTAGATCTAAAGCATTGAACTGTTCAGTTTATCTTCAAGTGTTTTCTTGCAAAATTCGCATGTGAAATGCGGTGCCAAAGATTTGTCTTGGTCCCCGACCGGCACGCCGAAGTATGCCTTGTAGGCCTCGCACATTATACGACTTGCTTCCACGGAATACTTTTTCGCTCTTGTCTTTATGAATTGTCCGCACACGTAGCAGAATGAATCAGCTGGATGCAAACAACCTCTTGATGCCATATCAAATAAATAACTTCTTTTCAACTACGAATCGTTATCCTTTCAGTCAGCAATAACACGAATTGGAATCTTGGTTCGAGACACCTGTGCTTTTATACTTGTATAGCTACTTTTGAAACATGCGAGAACGTTCTGGAAAGTTCTGAGAGTTTCTCAAAAGTTCTGGAAGTTTCTTGAACGTTCTAGTGTTCAGGAGAATTGTAGAACCATCTGGACAACTCTAGCAGTTCAGGAATATTCTCGGAGGAAGCTCGGCATTGAAAGCGAATCGAGAATTTTCTCGAAAACGCGATTTTCAAAATTTCACTGTCCCGGTCACAGAAGCAAAGTTTTTCTGGAATAACAGCGATTTCCTTTCTGTTCTAGACCTAACGGGTTAGGAAAACACACTTTCAACCCAGGAACAGAACAAAAGTGAAAATTTGTTACATAGTGTAATCTGTACTCTGTTTGTACTGTGTACTTTTGAAGCTTGGATTGAAGATGATTCAGCCAGCCATACTGATGTTGCGTGTTCTAGCTGGGTTGAGGTCTACAGCCATGGCCAAATGTTATGAGAATGACGCAAATATAAAGTTTTACAAAGACTGTTGTTTCAGTGTTTTTTTATCTTTTTGGCAAATGTTACTATGGTATAACTGAAGTATAATTACAATCATATCACAAGTGTCAAATTCTTTTATTGACAATTACATTAAGTATTTATAATATTGACCTTTCTTTTTCAAGACCTCTGCAATTCACCCTGGCATACTGTTAATCAATTTGTGATCCACATCCTGCCTGATGAATTCAAATTCAAATTCAAATTTTATTTGTCACATACACAGTCATACACAGTACGATATGCAGTGAAATGCTTATACGACCGCCCGTGACCTTAGAATTTTTTTTACAAGAAATAAGGAAATAAAATAGTGAAATAGAATGAAAATAAAGGAGTTAAACTATAAAACAAGATGCCAGATACAATGAAGGCCCAATTCCTGCATCAATACTTGGAGTTGGATGAATTTGGGGGTTTTTATTTGTCCATCTGCCTCTTAAGGATTGACCTCAAAGTTTTGAATGGGATTATGGTCTGGTCATCTGACTTTGTGAAAATTAATTATTTGTGTCATTCTCAAAACATTGGGCCATTACTGTAGGCTCTGTGCAGTACTAGTGATTCTTCAACATCAGCCATGGCACACCATGTCTTCATGAAGCTTGGTTTGTGCATTATTTTATTTTATTTATGGGTCAGATAAGGCTCAGATCCATCAATCTCCTCGTGTCAATTATTATCACGCCCATATTTGCTTTCTGATCATCCCATTCCAGATTAGCCCCCCCCCTTTGTTGTTATAATAACCTCTACTCTGTTGAGAGGACTTTCCACTACTTTTTAGAGCTTGGATTTGAGATCATTCAGCCACCATAGCATTATTAAGGTCGGGTACTGATGTTGGGAACACTGATGTTTGGCTGTCATGCCAAATGTGTTCAGCAAGGTTGAGGTCTAGGCTCTTTGCAGGACAAATGAGTTCTTCCAGTTCAGCCTTGGCACACTATGGCTTTGTTGAGCTTGGTTTGTGCTTAGGGGCATTATCATGCTGAAACAGATTTAGATATCTTAGTTTCATAATACAACATAAAAAACAATTCTATACAACTATGTGGTTCAAACGTTGTGGAAACAGTTTGGAAAGGAACCACATATGGGTATGTCAGTCAGGTGTCCACATACGTCTGGCTATATATTTTTTCATAAATATTAATGTATAAATTAATGTATAATAATCAAAGTCATTGATCATTTATGAGTACTCATTGTTGTTGGTGGGACAGTTGGTGGTGGAATGGTGGTAGGATTGGGAGAGTAAATTTTGTTGAGGATTTTTGGTGGGGACAAGAATATTTGCATATTACCATTAAGACCAGCAGAGGTCTCCTGAATGCGAGTGCAAAGTATGACCTAAATTTTCTATTCACTCTTACATCATGGCATATTAGCTTGATGTCATTAGAATGTAATTACAAATGTCACAGTTGCGTAATTTTTGAGCACAGATTATATCATATCACACCATTTAAGACCATTTAACTAATTTTACTTTATTTTATATTATAATAGAACCCAGGATCAGAAAGTTTATTTTCATTTAAGGGCCTCAAAAAAAAAAAGAGTACCCAATAACAAGCTAGTTCAAATAATGCTACCTATTAAATGCTTATAAATAAATAACCCACCTTAACATGACTTTTGCAACCATTAAACCCACCAGAAGAAACAGAGAGCTCAGAGAGTAAACCTCTTATCACTTCAGGAACATCCAGAACAAAACTTAAAAAATATATATATAATAATAACATAAAGAGACTAAAGTACTCTGTGGCTTCCATGCTAATATTGCATAGAACAAATAATACAGTAGACAAATTAGTTATAGATGCAAAGAATCATCTGCTTCTAGAATTATTCACATAGTTGTTTTAAAAAAATGAAAAACATGTCATTTAATAGAAGATATATTGTCCCACTTCCATGTATAATCACAGTGACAAGAAATTTGCTTGAATTTGGCCTTTAAAAAATGCTACAATTAAATATTAAACATTAAAGTAAGAGAAAGTTTAAAGTATGTATGATATTTTCTGAACATATACTAGGAATGTGTCTGTTTAAATGTTAATTTAAATGATTTTGGCATCAGCGAATATAAGTGACAGCAGTTTCCACCATTTTTGTTTAATGACCCTTATTTAGTATGAAGTTCATCATCAGTATGTTGCAATGGTCATGTGTACCTTTATAATGAATAAAGAAAGAAAGAAAGAAAGAAAGAAAGAAAGAAAGTTGCTTTAAAAAAATAATTGCTTTAATGGCATTTAGATTTTTTTTTTATAATAACAATTAAGATAATAAGAATAATTTATTTTAAACTAACTGTAGTGTGGACATATATATATATATATATATATATATATATATATATATATATATATATATATATATATATATATATATATGAAATATCATATATCTTTTATATTATATATTCTCTCTCTCTCTCTCACGCACACACACACACACACACACACACACACACACACACACACACACACACACACACACACAAAAGGGAGAGAGAGCGAGAGAGAATACAGTGGAGGCCAAAGGTATTCAAACAACATGTGCCATAAATTACAAAATTGGCAAAGACAATTATAATAAACTAAATTGCACAAACATTTAAAGGAATCTATTTGAGATATTGGGAAATCCAACTGCCAAGTAAGATGCAGTGTTATCTGGCGCTAAACAGACAGGACTGCGTGGCAGACTATCTGAGCATGGTGACTGTCCAAAAGCTGAGAAACACTCTGACAAAGTACAAACTCACGTCTGGCCGTAAGGTACTGTCCCAGTCAGTGACATTGAGACAGAGCTGCACTTCCCTACTGAATGCCTGAAATATCACCACATTTGCACTGAATTCTTCACCAAATTCAATAAAATCATCCCCGACTTCAACTGCCTCCCAGACCCCGACACAGGAAGAGCTACACAGCACGCTACACAGCACAACACACACACACCTTCCACCAAGTAAGACACTGCAAGTGACCACATCACACCATATCACACACACACACGCACGCACGCACGCACGCACGCACGCACGCACGCACGCACGCATACACGCACACACACACACACACACACACACACACACACACACACACACACACACACACATATATACGCACACACAAATATGCACTGATCACTGTAATAATAATAATTATGTAATAATTATTATTATTACAGTGGACCGTGGAAGGAAACCAGAGTATGCGGAGGAAACCTATCAAGCATGGGGAGAACATGCAAACTCCATGTACACAGAGATGGAAATTGAGCTGGGAATTGAACCTGAACAATGGAGGATATATGTTACAGGTGGTTATTTCCTACATGGAAGATTTTGGAAGGCATAGTCCCTATTGAGTTGTCTATTTGTATTGTAGACCTGACAGCAAAAAAATACATCACTCTAAAGGTACTTAATGTAGCTATCAGATCATTTCCTCATTTACCAACAAAACTGATTGCCCACTTCAGGAAAAACGTTTCTCTACCAAAGGCACAATAGGAAGAAATGCTCATGAGAACTGGTGCCTCTGCTTCCTGTTCTTATTGGCCATTGCATTTCTGACGGGGTGACACACAGGAGATAATCATGTTCCTCAAGAACATAGGTGAATGAGCTGTTGCACCTAGACATAAAACTGAGTCAATATACATCCTTGAATACAAAGTTTCAGAGCATAAAGAGCTTCTTCAGTCTACATTCCCACAATGTAGGCTTTGACCCAAACGCCATTATTTAGAACATTTCCCTCATTTTTTAAAAAAGTATCCCATCTTCCTTGTGATGTGGGGACAATGCGCTTTGAAGGGAAACATAAGCTCTTCAAATACGTTTAAAACTGTATGTTCAAAACTTTAAGACTCTTGCCATGAGACACCATAAAGATGTCAGCTACGATTCCTTCTACAGGCTACACATTGAGATGGCAAAGGTTACATCTGTGTTGGTTGCTTCTTTATCAGGGAACATTCAGAGAGCACTTAATCAGAAACTTCCTAATACATCAGCAGTTCTTGTTGCATAATCTGTATTGATGGCATTGATTACAAAGCAGACATGATTCTTTCAGCAGGCTCATGTTCAGGCCACCTGTATTTAAACAAATAGTGCATATTATTGCTGTGAATACTGAAGTAATGTTTACATGCAAAGAAAAGGGAATGTGCATTACCTGCCTGATTTCTCTAATGGACATGATGCTACCAGCCTGGAAATTACTAGACAGCTGTTAGCAGATAAAATGAAATAATATTTTTTATTCAGCTGGAGCCTTTATCATTCAGAAAATGGCCTTAACTCTGAGAAGAAGAGAGATTGTGAAAGACAAGCCTCCTGTGAGCTGAGAAACACTCTGACAAAGTACAGACTCAGGGAGCACTGTATGGCCGTAAGGTTGCATGATTTACAGTAAAAATGTCTTAAATTTAATTATGTAAAATAGACATATATTACTATAAATAACAAGACAAGATAGGACACCCCTTTCATAAAGCATCATGTGGAAGTAGTAAATGATTGTTCTACAATAAAAATTCTACAAAAAAAATCATATTTAAAAATGTAAGCAGGAGTTCTGCAAGTCTCTTGATCACCATGGAGCTCAGCTCATTGAAATCTTCAGATCAAAGGGAGGCCTCAAAAGACAAACCCTGAATGGTCCGATTTTTTACATTTACAGTAGGTGATACTACCCGTCTCAGTGGACAGTTACCATATGTGAAGATTCTATGCAATGAGGATCTTTGTCACTAATTTCCAATATTGCCTCTGCTGTTACTGAAATCCAGACTAGTGGCATAGCTGACATCTGATGTCTTGTTCTGAAGCAAGGAAGGATTAAATTAAAAGTACAGTTCATACTTGGAAATACTTAAAACTCTTCAATATACACACTGTGTTAACTAAATGAATATCCCTATTTTTAAATCTAATCAGAAGGTTTTTCTTTCTTTTTTTTTTATTAGTTAGTTTTCATTTTACCTTAAGAAGATGAGAGGGTTGGGTGGTTGCTTAGAGGTCTTGGTATATGTTAATTTACACGTGGATAATTGTTTTGTGTTATCTTGGTAAATATGCACATTACCAAAATATATTAATTATATTTGGCATGGATGTGTTTTTAACTAGTAATAATAAATTAAGTTATTTTATGTCTAGGCTACTGATGATGAGGATTCATACTGTAAGTGGCCTCTAGAGGTCACTAGAGGTAATTATTTCAGTCAGGTTATTCATGTGACAGGGTTCGTGTTTGTAAGCCCAGGAACCTGTATAACCCATCAACAGTTGCCTTGTTCAGATTTCCTTTGTTCAAGAAGCACAGCACACGTAAGTAAATTCTGTTTGTGTAATTCTAGTGCTATGCACTGTAAAATGTTTAAGTTGCTTTACCTCATGTCCACACTTGTGTGCTGTTTAGCCCAGAGACATTAAAGGTACGTCAGAAAGCAGCAAGTAAAAGTTTGCACCCTTGGTGAGCGGAGCGAGGTGTGTATTTTTTTGGTTCCATGTTTGAGAGATGCAAAACTTCTACATTGACTGTTTCTGGAATTTTGTTTTGTGTATCCTTTATGAGGAAATTTTAATGTTTGTGTATAAAATAATTTTTTGTGTTTATTTTGTAGTTTTCACGGTGCTTATGCCGGTTGTGGAGCAATAAAATTAATTGCACCCGTTAGAGACTCTCTGCCTTGTATTCAGAAACCAAGGGCTGTGACAGTGAAAACTCGTCGCTGAGGCATCCACCAATGCCGACATCTTCAGAGGATACAAGATCATCTGATGTTATGCATGCCAATAAGTGGATATCAGAGCTGCTGTGAGAGACTTTGTCTGAATAAGTGGGTAAAACCAACCATAGACACGGTACACATATAAGACAACTACATAAAAGTAAATGTGCTCAGCTAATTCATCTCGTGGGACATTGGACATCTAAAGAGATCAAGAGCTGCTATACCGTAAATAATTCTGAGAAGGGTTTTGAATGTGTAGTACAAAATACTGTAAAAGCTTAATCTGTAAGGTTGACAAGTACAAGGTCTAAGAGCGCAGCAAAGGTCAATGTAATCTTACATTAATTCCTGAATCTTGCCATTTCTGAGGGGTAAAATTGTCTGATTGTAAATTGTCAGCAGTGTTTGTTTCTGTGACATTTGCATTCTCTCTGTGTACTTTCCTTGGTGTCCACAGTGTCAACGTCTGATGTGAGTGGTAATATTTTTAAAGATGAGTTAAAGCCACCACTCACCCAAACTTGAATTTAGACGTAAAATATCCCCAAGGCTTTACAGTACAAACAGACCCATTAGACTTCAAGATGTCATCACCCGATGAGGAAAAGGATAACCCTCCAGAAGCACAACAGGTCAGGTCGAGCTCCCGTGAGCGTAATTTAACAACAAAGGGTCAAGAATTACATGAACAGGAAGCTAAGAAAAATGAAAAGGCATTCAACAAAGCCTATGACTCTTGGAAGCACACCGCAAAGGAGGTTAGAGGGAAACTAAAGGCCTTCTGCTCAGCTGAGGATCTTGATAAAATCCAAATTAGCATTAAATCTAAACAAGCTATAGTACACCAAAATTATGAGCCCGTGCGACGCAATCACACTACCACTCCAGATAGCGTTAAAAGAATGGATGCTTGTGACACTCTTACACTGGAGATTTGTGACCTTGTCAGTAAACGACAAGAGAACATAGATGGGGCTTTCAATGATCAACTAGAGAAAGAGAGGGTGAGAATGGCGCTAAATAAGGATGAGTATGGGTCAGTCTTTGGAAATACAAAAACAGAAACAGTAATTTCTGAGTCATCACAAGGGTCAGGGTACAACTCAAGCGCCCCCTCCAGGTCCTCTAGTAAACGTGCAGATGCAGAGGCAGAATTGGCAGCCAAAATAGAACATGCAAAAGCTATGCAAAAATACACATTCAACAATCGAGACTTGACAAACTAGAGAATGAATGGAAATTAAAGGAAACTCAGATGTTAGCAGAATTCAAGCAAAAGGAGGCTGAAATGAAATTAAAGTTAGATTTGGAAAAAACAAGGTTACAACAGCTACAGGCTGACAATGAAGTGAAGGTAGCAGCAGCTCGGGTGAAAGCGTACAACAGGTTTGATGACCTTGAAGGTTCTGAGGAAGAGACTGACCATAAAACCCAGTATGGTTGGCAAGATGCTGGACACAGAACTCCGCTAAATCCACAAGCAGTGCCATTCCAGCCTCATTCCACACCCTCCAATGCACCAGTAACTCAGGAGGAGGTTAGCCTTGCTCAGGCAATTGCAAGCTCACTCACCCTCAGTCGTCTACCTGTACCAGAACCGCCTACATTTACTGGCGACCCTTTGAAGTTCATAGACTGGAAGATATCCTTCATGGCTCTCATTGACCAGAAGCCCCTCCCAGCTAGTGAAAAAATGCTCTATCTGAAGAATTATCTTGCTGGGGAAGCACGCAAAGCTGTTGAAGGATTTTTCTATCTAAATTCAGAGAAGGCATATCAGGGTGCCTGGGCGGTCTTACAAGATAGGTATGGCAGCCCATTCATTGTCCAAAGGGCCTTCAGAGAAAAGCTCACGAAATGGCCAAAAATAGCTGCAAATGACCCTATTGCATTAAGAGAGTTTGCAGATTTCCTTCAGGGTTGTGTTGAAGCCATACCTCACGTTAAAGGACTGGGTATTTTAAATGATTGTGAAGAAAATCACAAGCTTCTTAAAAAACTGCCTGAGTGGATGATGCGCAGATGGAGTCGTATTGTAGTGGAGGAACTAGACCAATCTGGAGATTATCCAAGTTTTGCGCATTTCACAGAGTTTATGCAAACCGAAGCTCGCATAGCCTGTAACCCCATTGCCTCTCCTCTGCTGATGAACGTTAAAAACACAGATGAGAGACTTCCAAAGAGAGCCAAGGCATTCAGCACAAGTACTCAAATGAAAAACTTCTCCTCAGAAACTCCAGAAAAGCCAAAGCCACCTTGCTTAGTTTGTAAAGACGTAAATCATGGTGTTGTTAAGTGTCCAACCTTTGCAGTAAAGACTATGGATGAAAAGAAAGCTTTCATTCATGATAATCACCTGTGTTTTGGGTGCTTAAGAAAGGGGCACATTACAAAAGACTGTAAAAGGCGACACACCTGCAGTACATGCGGTCGACGTCATCCCACATGCTTGCATATAGAGAGAAACGGTAGTCCGGTTAAATCGATAAGCAAAGATCCCATAGCCTTGGAAGACCATACAAGCAAGGAAATCCGCAACGCTATGGCCCATGCATTAACACGGCATGTTTCTGCCACCTCTAGCATTGTTCCCGTTCTTGTGTCATCCACAGTAGATTCCCAGAAAGAAATTCTCACTTATGCCCTACTCGATACACAAAGCGACTCAACTTTTATCTTGGAAGATTTGGTCACTGATCTAAATGTAAACACTCAGCCAGTACAACTTAAACTCAGCACAATGACAGCGGTCAACACGGTCATACCAAGCAAGATTGTCTGTGGTTTACAAGTTCGGGGACTCAACTCTGAAACTCACATCCAACTACAGCAGACTTACACACGAGACTTTATCCCAGTCGACAAGTCTCACATCCCTACTAAAGGTACAGCCCTCCAGTGGCCTCATCTAAAACATTTAATAAACAAATTACACCCACTCCATGATTGTGAGGTGGGTCTACTAATTGGTTATGATTGCCCATCAGCACTAGCTCCCTTGGAGGTTATCACGGGCAAAGAAAATGAACCTTTTGCGCAACGGACGATGCTTGGCTGGAGTATTATAGGCTCAGCCAATCCCCACTTGGATAGACATGGAAACGAGAGCTTTGTGCATCGTGTTGCAGTTAAAGAAATGCCAATGGCTACCGATGTGTTGAAAGTTCTGGAATCGGACTTCAATGAGAGAAGCTATGAGGAAAGTTATGTGTCACAGGATGACGTGCGCTTCATACAGCTCCTTAATGATAACATTAAGCAGAAGAAAGATGGCCATTTTGAGATTCCTCTCCCTTTCAAGGGCATTGGTCCACCAGTTCTACCAAACAATAAGAAGCTGGCTACTATTCGGTTGCAACACCTAAAAAGGAAGCTCAAGGCCAACAAACAATATTTCGACCATTACACAGCCTTCATGGAAGAAATTATCAGGAAAGGTGATGCTGAGCCAGCCCCTCCATTTTCTGAGGGAGAGTCTGTGTGGTATATCCCACATCATGGGGTGTACAACCCCAAGAAGCCAGGCAAATTAAGAGTAGTTTTTGATTGCTCTGCGAAGTTCCGTGGAATCTCTTTGAATGACACTTTACTGACAGGCCCTGACTTAATTAATTCATTAGTAGGAGTTCTTTGTCGCTTTAGAAGGGAAGCAGTGGCTGTGATCTGTGACATCGAAAGGATGTTCCACCAGTTCAGTGTCTCACCCGAAGACCGCAACTACCTAAGGTTCCTCTGGTGGGAGGGTGGACTGTTAGAAACAGAACCTCGGGAGTATAGAATGACAGTTCATCTTTTTGGGGCTGCGTCCTCCCCTGGATGTGCCAACTTTTGTCTTAAGTATCTGGCACAGAAATACAAGGTTGACCACTCTTCAGCTTCAGGATTTGTGGAGAAAAACTTTTATGTGGATGATGGGTTAACTAGCGTTGCAACAGTCAAAGAAGCTAAGGAACTAATTGTTGAAGCACAAGAACTGTGCAAAAGTGCAGGTCTACGTCTGCACAAGTTCAACTCAAACCAAATGGAGGTCCTCTTCTGTGTAGCCTCCTCAGAAAGAGCAATAACCACTGATCCTCTCAACCTTAACCTTGATGCAACCTCAGCAGAACACATACTTGGCATTCAGTGGTCATCAGGAAAGGACACCTTCAGCTTCAATGTTGATGCAAAGGACCACCCACCAACACGACGTGGTCTTTTGTCAGTCGTGGCGTCTCTGTATGACCCACTCGGGTTCATAGCTCCCTTCACCCTAAGTGGAAAACGCATCCTACAGGAGCTATGTCGCAAAGGTATGGGATGACCCTATTCCTGACACATTGCATTCACGGTGGGAGGAGTGGAAGAATGGTTTACAGAGGTTAAGGGAAATTGCCATACCCCGATGTTACCATCCTCAAAACTTTGGTAAAATTGTTAGGGTCGAACTACACCACTTCTCAGATGCCAGTAATGTGGGGTATGGTTCATGTTCCTATCTCAGGTACAAAAATGACAAGGACAAGATTCATTGCAGTTTTGTAATAGCTAAGGCGAGGGTTGCACCAACGAAGATCATTAGCATCCCAAGATTGGAACTATCAGCCGCAGTCACGGCAGCCAGGATGAGTGTTATGCTGAAGGCAGAACTTGAGATGAAAATCCACCAAGAATTTTTTTGGACCGACTCACAAGTAGTACTTGCATACATCAACAATGATGCGCGAAGGTTCCATGTGTTTGTGGCGAACCGGGTTCAATTGATAAGAGAAATTACAGACCCAGATCAATGGAATTATGTAGATACAGCACAAAACCCAGCTGATCACGCCTCAAGAGGTCTTCATGCAGCAGACATCTCTTCAGCTAGCTGGTTGGCAGGGCCCAAGTTTCTATGGGAAACAGAAGTGCTCCCTATGCCTAAGCCTTCAACTGAGCTGCTCACAGGTGATCCGGAGGTTAAATTGGTTCAAGTGCTTACAACTCAAGTTAGTGACTGGAACGACATTCTAAGCCGCCTGAGTCGGTTTTCCACCTGGAAGATGCTTGTTAAGGTGGTTGCCAGAATCAAAAGACTAGGGTCTAAACTAAAACATCTTGATGAAATTGTGACCGTCGAGGAACGTAGAAGGGCTGCTGAGGTGGTAATTCAGCTAGTCCAGCAGCAAGCCTTTCCCCAAGAGCTAAAGGCACTTCAAAGGCGCACTCACGGAGACATCATTCCAAGTTCAAGTCCACTTCACTGTCTTGATCCTATTCTGGTCGGGGGACTTCTTCGCATTGGCGGAAGAATAAAGAGAGCAACACTCAGTCAAGAACTAAAGCACCCCATTATACTCCCAAAAGATAGCCACATTACCAAGCTGATTTTGTCTCACTATCATGCTCAGATCTATCACCAGGGTCGGAGCCAGACCTTAATGGAGCTCCGTGCCAATGGATTTTGGGCCATTGGTGCTAGTAAATCAGTCGCCAAGTTAATACATAGATGTGTGCAATGCCGTAAGCTCAGACGACCAGTTGAGGTGCAACAAATGTCCGACCTCCCCAGGGAACGCTGTGAGGTTTCGGCTCCCTTTATGTACTGCGGAATGGACTGTTTTGGCCCATTTGTCACTAAGCGAGGTCGCAAAGAGTGTAAGAGATATGGACTCATATTCACATGTTTGTCATCTCGAGCAGTCCATCTTGAAATGCTCGAAGACATGTCCACGGATGCCTTCATTAACGCTTTAAGGTGTTTTATTAGCCTTAGAGGAGCTGTTTGTCAGCTTCGCTGTGATCAGGGCACAAACTTTGTGGGTGCAAAGAATGAGTTCAAAGAAGCTCTCAAGCAATGTGATACAGAGACTTTGAAAGTCTTTCTGGCGGATAAACAATGTGAGTTCATTTTCAACGCTCCTTCAGCGAGTCATGCAGGCGGAGTGTGGGAGCGGCAAATTCGGACCATTCGCAACGTGCTAAATGTGACAATTGCTCAGTGTTCAGGTAGGCTAGACGATGCTTCTCTTAGAACTCTGTTTTACGAAGCGATGGCTATTGTCAACAGTCGCCCATTAAATGTTGATGGAATCAATGACCCCTTAGCACCAGAGCCCCTGACACCAAACCACCTTATTCTGATGAAATCTAAGGTGGCCTTACCACCTCCCGGAAGGTTTGTAAAGGAAGATTTGTACGCTGCAAAAAGGTGGCGCAGAGTACAATATTTAACTGAACAGTTCTGGAGCCGGTGGAAGAAAGAATACCTCCTAAACACGTTCCTAAGGCAAAAGTGGCATGTACCTCGGCGCAACTTGAAGGTGAATGACATTGTCATTATCAAGGAAGATACACTTCCGAGGAATCAGTGGCAGCTAGGACGAGTCATTGAAATTACAGAAGGTACAGATGGCTTAGTTCGTCGGGTAAAGGTACAAGTTGGAGATCGGAAACTAACAAAGAAACAGAACCATTGCTCTAAGCCCTCAATCATCGAGCGGCCAATCCAAAAGCTGGTGCTCCTGCTTGAAAATGAATAATAGTCGGTCATTCCTATAGACATACTTACATCAGACATGTTGGTTTAATAGATTAAAGGTGAACCCATTCGTATCTGTTACCTACTGTATATATCCATAATTTTGTTATAGTTGGGAAATCATGCATGAGTAACTGTTTGTTCATTCCTGCGGATCTCATTTATCATAACATGATTTGGTGGGAGTGTAAGTGGCCTCTAGAGGTCACTAGAGGTAATTATTTCAGTCAGGTTATTCTTGTGACAGGGTTCGTGTTTGTAAGCCCAGGAACCTGTATAACCCATCAACAGTTGCCTTGTTCAGATTTCCTTTGTTCAAGAAGCACAGCACACGTAAGTAAATTCTGTTTGTGTAATTCTAGTGCTATGCACTGTAAAATGTTTAAGTTGCTTTACCTCATGTCCACACTTGTGTGCTGTTTAGCCCAGAGACATTAAAGGTACGTCAGAAAGCAGCGAGTAAAAGTTTGCACCCTTGGTGAGCGGAGCGAGGTGTGTAATTTTTTGGTTCCATGTTTGAGAGATGCAAAACTTCTACATTGACTGTTTCTGGAATTTTGTTTTGTGTATCCTTTATGAGGAAATTTTAATGTTTGTGTATAAAATAATTTTTTTGTGTTTATTTTGTAGTTTTCACGGTGCTTATGCCGGTTGTGGAGCAATAAAATTAATTGCACCCGTTAGAGACTCTCTGCCTTGTATTCAGAAACCAAGGGCTGTGACACATACAGTCATGTACAATTGGAATCCTCTGCTTTGAACAGGAAGATATAACATAGCATTCATTTAATCCATATGCACTGCATTTAAACTACAGTAAGTATATGATCAGCACCTTCCATTTCATTCAGTAGGGTCTGTTAAGCTTGGGTAAGAAAGAGTTGAAAGACAAGATTCTAACATTGACAAACCAGCTGGCCATGTAAGACCCTAGATAGCACTGCCCAACATCTGCAAAATTTTGGTAACCTTTTGTCAGTTCATTGGACCAACGGCAGTGCATACGTTGGGCCCATGTTGCCATCAGTGGTTTGACCAATGTCATTTTGTCCGTTGGCCTTCTGTTGGCCTATTGGTGGTGCCAAGGATAGGCCAAATGTTGTTTCAGTAAATAATGGCAAGGTTAAAAATTTAATTATATTGCTTTAGCTTTGTGCAGAAGGCTGTTTCAATGAAGCTATCACATCAGGAGCTCATATGAGGCTTAGTTAGTAATGGAAATGTGTTTCATTGTGCTTTGTGCGCAACTGTGGACACTGTCAAACAGGTCACTAGATGGCGCTAATCGCTAGGGAGGAACCTAAAACACCACACAGGCTAGGTGCTGCTGATTAAGTCCTGAAGCCAAGCTAAACATAAGCTAAAGTTTTGTTCCTCTTTCCTCCTAACTGCCGGTGGGTTCATATTCCTCCAAATTAGATGTAATTACCCTTGTGTAAGACATAAGTGTGTTGAGAATCTGTGGTGGTAACATGAAAAGCATGTAGTTAGTAGTTTTGCTGTAATGTGTTGATAAATGTGTTTAACTGTGCACTATTATGCTAGCCTAAGCAACCTGTTTCCCAGTGAATACCGTAGCATAGAGAGCCATAGACAGGTTAGAACCATAGTGATTGTTGCCATAGTAAGTGCCAGAAACGTTAAAGGGCTAATATACAGCACATATTATTTTGCAGACGCAGAGCCATCTGATACAAAAGACAGTCTGAAGCAATGGGTACATCGTATGCATTTATTTGCATCCACCTTGCTGAGAGAAAAAGTGGTTGTGCTACACTGGAAACCCTAATGCTCAAAGTAATTAAAAATATTGAGTACTGTTAACTTAAATAATTACAGTTAGTTCAAATTAATAGACCTTGATGAGTATTTAAATTTTTTTTGGTATTTATGAGTTTGTAGAAATTACACTTTGCATGTTCGCTGAACAAATTTGACATTTTAAGTAACTAAGTAACAGTAACTGTCACCTTAAAGTTCCACCAACTTAAAATCTTTCAGACTATTTTCTGACGATTTTGTGACGTCATCAGGTGTTTCGCCTCCCATGTGAAAGACCCGGGTTCGATTCCCAACCCCTGGATGAAGTGCCTGTCCCAAGCCCAGATAAAATCGGAGGGTTGCGTCAGGAAGCGCCTCTGGTGTATAACCTGTGCCAAGCTTTTGTGTGGCCCGGTTGTCTGCTGTGGCGACCCATTGCCGGGAGCAGCCAAAAGACCAACAACAATTTATTTGATTTGCAACAACTAAAAAAAAGATAATTGCTATTAAATAGGATGAGTTAGGCTACTCAAAAATGCAATAAGAACGATTAATATGAATGAGTACAACAAACTCAAAAACTGATAGTTCTGTTTACTTAAAATTGGAAACATTACTTTTAAAAAATTATGTAACTGATTACTGGATCTGAAGAATTTTATTTCTATTTAATTCCATATAGGTTACTCGCTGGACATGTTTTTTTTTTTCAGAAGATTTGGAAAATGTTTTGTTCTCGGTAACAATTTGAAAATCATTACTTAATTGGAAACATCATTACTTAATTTTGATGTAACCGATTACCTTTTTTTCAGTTTTGCCAACTTATTCGCGTTTACAATATAAGTGTTTATTTAGTAGTTTGTCATCATAATGGTTACATATATTTTCTTAGTATGTAATCATTTTACTACAGTTAAAATTTATATTTTTAAATATATAAATGCTTTCTTATTATTGGTGATGAAAAGAGTTTAATTTTCCAACACAAACCATTGACTGTGTTAAGGCTGCCTGCTGGACTTTTTTTTTTTTTTACATGCGTGTACCACGTCTGATGCCTGAATGTACCACGAAGCTCACTGCTGCCACATACAGAACTCCGAAGACACACCGACCCCACAGACAGCGACGGCGGTTTTGGACGAGACCCGACCCGGCGGACTTCTACAAAGCGCAACCATGTTAAAGTATTTCGTTCCAGAACGCATTGATAGATAGAGAGAGTGCAACTATCTCTCTGGTCAGGTATGGTTCATGAATGTGTTTGTGATGCTAATTGCAAAACACACTAATTCAATGGCATGTGATTTTTTTAATTAGGTAAAATGGCTGCCTAAATTATGACAAGATTGAGCACACCTGTGCTGCTAATTGGAAAACACGCTATGATTTAACATGTCCTTCTGGTGAAATTATTCACGTCTTTTCCTGGGCGTTTGAGCAATTTGTCCGGGCAGTTTTCATTGTTGCAACTGGTCAGTCGAATCACAATTCAAAAGCAACGTCTCATTTCCATTACTTTGTTCATTAAATTCTTTCCAGTGATTTCAGTGAGCATTGTGGTGTTTTCGACATTCATCGGAAGAGTACCACAAAATTTGTGCACAGGTGTACGTGAGACTTGACTGCGCATTATGCGTTTGTTTTCATTCAATGGAAGGGTGCCCCCAAATTCGTCCACAGGTGTTTTTTACCACAGCCTCTTCATGCTGGGACTACTGGATAGGAAGAAGTTTATTTCTAATTATTTCCACGTAGCTTTCTCGACATGTTTAAAAATGATTGTTCTCCCTCACAATATTAAAAGTAGATGTTCAGTCGAGTGGTTATTTGAGTGACTGACATACGCCCACCTGAGCCATGTAGTTTTGTCTTACCATCCTGTATTGTCACTTTTGTGAATGTGGCCATGTGTTTTTGTGGCCGCGGCCTTTATTCTTTCGCAGAGGCAATATCGTAGCTTATGAGGTTTATCCGAGGCGCGATCATTGCTAGTTGAAAACTTTACCCAATACCCCGCCTGGATGACTTGAAAGATAGTCAGCCGTGGCAATTTTTGATGGTCTCTAACGAGACCCTTTAAAATCTGTTAAAGGAAGGTTTGTTGTTTAATTGATCAGAGCGTGTAACAATTGCATGATCAGGTGTTTTGTTCACAATCCTATTGATGGATATAGAGGAAGCAGCTAACTATCTCTGTGGTCAAGTGTGGTTCATGAATGTATCTGGGACGCTAATTGGAAAACATACTAATTCAACATGTGCCTATGGTCAAATTATTTTCCATCTTTGCCAGGCTCCCATGCAAATTTTCAGTCAATTTTACTTGTTTTATTTCTATAGTCGAATCCCATTTCAAACGCAATGTCTGAATGTCATCACTCTTTGTTCATTAAATTATTTTTAGCATTGTGGGCTCTCCTTCGGTCAGTGGAAGGATACCACCAATTTCGTTTACAGATATACCTGTCTTGTTTAGCCCCGCCCCATTTGCTTGAACTACTGGATCGGAAGAATTTTATTTCTATTTGATTCCATATAGGTTACTCGACATGTTTTTTTTCCCTTTAAGATTTGGAACAATATTGAAAGTGTAAGCTCAGTCGAATGATGTTTTTGAGTGATTGACATATTCCCACCTGAGCCATGTAGTTTTGTGTTACCATCCTGTATTGTCACTTTTGTGAATGTGGCCATGTGTCTTAGCGGCCGCGGTCTTTATCCTTGCGCAGAGGCAATATCGTAGCTTATGAGGTTTATCCGAGGCGCGATCATTGCTAGTTGAAAACTTTACCCAATACCCCGCCTGGATGACTTGAAAGATAGTCAGCCGTGGCAATTTTTGATGGTCTCTAACGAGACCCTTCAATATGTGTTAAAGAAAGATTGGTTGTTTTATTGATCATATCTGGTAACCATTGCGTGTTGCGCTGTGTGTCATGTTCCAGAACGTATTGATGGATGTAGATAGTGCAAGTATCTCTCTCGTCAGATCTGGTTCATGAATGCGTCTATAATTCTAATTGCAAACAATCCGTTCGCCTTCGGCACGGATTGTTAATGTAGAGTTTTGAACGTACTCTCCGAAGATCCAAAACGATCGGTGCCAGACGCAGCAAAGCAGTCCCAGAACATAAACGAACCTCTTTCTCGTTTCACGTCGGTACAATGATTTTTCTTCCAAATGTTAATTTTCACGTATGTAAACGTACAGCTGAGCTGACGCGTCTTATCAAAAAGCACGCGTTTTATCTCATCTGTCCAAAGAACATTCCCCCCAAAACGTAGTGGCACATCTTGCGTTTGGCTTTAGCTGTTTGGTTGCCGTTCGATGATCTTTCCGTTCAACACGAATTCGTTTTTTTCTTTTATGGCATGTGATTTTTTTAATTAGGTAAAATGGCTGCCTAAATTATGACAAGATTGAGCACACCTGTGCTGCTAATTGGAAAACACGCTATGATTTAACATGTCCTTCTGGTGAAATTATTCACGTCTTTTCCTGGGCGTTTGAGCAATTTGTCCGGGCAGTTTTCATTGTTGCAACTGGTCAGTCGAATCACAATTCAAAAGCAACGTCTCATTTCCATTACTTTGTTCATTAAATTCTTTCCAGTGATTTCGGTGAGCATTGTGGTGTTTTCGACATTCATCGGAAGAGTACCACAAAATTTGTGCACAGGTGTACGTGAGACTTGACTGCGCATTATGCGTTTGTTTTCATTCAATGGAAGGGTGCCCCCAAATTCGTCCACAGGTGTTTTTTACCACAGCCCCTTCATGCTGGGACTACTGGATAGGAAGAAGTTTATTTCTAATTATTTCCACGTAGCTTTCTCGACATGTTTAAAAATGATTGTTCTCCCTCACAATATTAAAAGTAGATGTTCAGTCGAGTGGTTATTTGAGTGACTGACATACGCCCACCTGAGCCATGTAGTTTTGTCTTACCATCCTGTATTGTCACTTTTGTGAATGTGGCCATGTGTTTTGTGGCCGCGGCCTTTATTCTTTCGCAGAGGCAATATCGTAGCTTATGAGGTTTATCCGAGGCGCGATCATTGCTAGTTGAAAACTTTACCCAATACCCCGCCTGGATGACTTGAAAGATAGTCAGCCGTGGCAATTTTTGATGGTCTCTAACGAGACCCTTTAAAATCTGTTAAAGGAAGGTTTGTTGTTTACTTGATCAGAGCGTGTAACAATTGCATGATCAGGTGTTTTGTTCACAATCCTATTGATGGATATAGAGGAAGCAGCTAACTATCTCTGTGGTCAAGTGTGGTTCATGAATGTATCTGGGACGCTAATTGGAAAACATACTAATTCAACATGTGCCTATGGTCAAATTATTTTCCATCTTTGCCAGGCTCCCATGCAAATTTTCAGTCAATTTTACTTGTTTTATTTCTATAGTCGAATCCCATTTCAAACGCAATGTCTGAATGTCATCACTCTTTGTTCATTAAATTATTTTTAGCATTGTGGGCTCTCCTTCGGTCAGTGGAAGGATACCACCAATTTCGTTTACAGATATACCTGTCTTGTTTAGCCCCGCCCCATTTGCTTGAACTACTGGATCGGAAGAATTTTATTTCTATTTGATTCCATATAGGTTACTCGACATGTTTTTTTTCCCTTTAAGATTTGGAACAATATTGAAAGTGTAAGCTCAGTCGAATGATGTTTTTGAGTGATTGACATATTCCCACCTGAGCCATGTAGTTTTGTGTTACCATCCTGTATTGTCACTTTTGTGAATGTGGCCATGTGTCTTAGCGGCCGCGGTCTTTATCCTTGCGCAGAGGCAATATCGTAGCTTATGAGGTTTATCCGAGGCGCGATCATTGCTAGTTGAAAACTTTACCCAATACCCCGCCTGGATGACTTGAAAGATAGTCAGCCGTGGCAATTTTTGATGGTCTCTAACGAGACCCTTCAATATGTGTTAAAGAAAGATTGGTTGTTTTATTGATCATATCTGGTAACCATTGCGTGTTGCGCTGTGTGTCATGTTCCAGAACGTATTGATGGATGTAGATAGTGCAAGTATCTCTCTCGTCAGATCTGGTTCATGAATGCGTCTATAATTCTAATTGCAATTCGCCTTGCACGGATTGTTAATGTAGAGTTTTGAACGTACTCTCCGAAGATCCAAAACGATCGGTGCCAGACGCAGCAAAGCAGTCCCAGAACATAAACGAACCTCTTTCTCGTTTCACGTCGGTACAATGATTTTTCTTCCAAATGTTAATTTTCACGTATGTAAACGTACAGCTGAGCTGACGCGTCTTATCAAAAAGCACGCGTTTTATCTCATCTGTCCAAAGAACATTCCCCCCAAAACGTAGTGGCACATCTTGCGTTTGGCTTTAGCTGTTTGGTTGCCGTTCGATGATCTTTCCGTTCAACACGAATTCGTTTTTTTCTTTTATGGCATGTGATTTTTTTAATTAGGTAAAATGGCTGCCTAAATTATGACAAGATTGAGCACACCTGTGCTGCTAATTGGAAAACACGCTATGATTTAACATGTCCTTCTGGTGAAATTATTCACGTCTTTTCCTGGGCGTTTGAGCAATTTGTCCGGGCAGTTTTCATTGTTGCAACTGGTCAGTCGAATCACAATTCAAAAGCAACGTCTCATTTCCATTACTTTGTTCATTAAATTCTTTCCAGTGATTTCAGTGAGCATTGTGGTGTTTTCGACATTCATCGGAAGAGTACCACAAAATTTGTGCACAGGTGTACGTGAGACTTGACTGCGCATTATGCGTTTGTTTTCATTCAATGGAAGGGTGCCCCCAAATTCGTCCACAGGTGTTTTTTACCACAGCCCCTTCATGCTGGGACTACTGGATAGGAAGAAGTTTATTTCTAATTATTTCCACGTAGCTTTCTCGACATGTTTAAAAATGATTGTTCTCCCTCACAATATTAAAAGTAGATGTTCAGTCGAGTGGTTATTTGAGTGACTGACATACGCCCACCTGAGCCATGTAGTTTTGTCTTACCATCCTGTATTGTCACTTTTGTGAATGTGGGCATGTGTTTTTGTGGCCGCGGCCTTTATTCTTTCGCAGAGGCAATATCGTAGCTTATGAGGTTTATCCGAGGCGCGATCATTGCTAGTTGAAAACTTTACCCAATACCCCGCCTGGATGACTTGAAAGATAGTCAGCCGTGGCAATTTTTGATGGTCTCTAACGAGACCCTTTAAAATCTGTTAAAGGAAGGTTTGTTGTTTACTTGATCAGAGCGTGTAACAATTGCATGATCAGGTGTTTTGTTCACAATCCTATTGATGGATATAGAGGAAGCAGCTAACTATCTCTGTGGTCAAGTGTGGTTCATGAATGTATCTGGGACGCTAATTGGAAAACATACTAATTCAACATGTGCCTATGGTCAAATTATTTTCCATCTTTGCCAGGCTCCCATGCAAATTTTCAGTCAATTTTACTTGTTTTATTTCTATAGTCGAATCCCATTTCAAACGCAATGTCTGAATGTCATCACTCTTTGTTCATTAAATTATTTTTAGCATTGTGGGCTCTCCTTCGGTCAGTGGAAGGATACCACCAATTTCGTTTACAGATATACCTGTCTTGTTTAGCCCCGCCCCATTTGCTTGAACTACTGGATCGGAAGAATTTTATTTCTATTTGATTCCATATAGGTTACTCGACATGTTTTTTTTCCCTTTAAGATTTGGAACAATATTGAAAGTGTAAGCTCAGTCGAATGATGTTTTTGAGTGATTGACATATTCCCACCTGAGCCATGTAGTTTTGTGTTACCATCCTGTATTGTCACTTTTGTGAATGTGGCCATGTGTCTTAGCGGCCGCGGTCTTTATCCTTGCGCAGAGGCAATATCGTAGCTTATGAGGTTTATCCGAGGCGCGATCATTGCTAGTTGAAAACTTTACCCAATACCCCGCCTGGATGACTTGAAAGATAGTCAGCCGTGGCAATTTTTGATGATCTCTAACGAGACCCTTCAATGTGTGTTAAAGAAAGATTGGTTGTTTTATTGATCATATCTGGTAACCATTGCGTGTTGCGCTGTTCGTCATGTTCCAGAACGTATTGATGGATGTAGATAGTGCAAGTATCTCTCTCGTCGGATCTGGTTCATGAATGCGTCTATAATTCTAATTGCAAACAATCCGTTCGCCTTCGGCACGGATTGTTAATGTAGAGTTTTGAACGTACTCTCCGAAGATCCAAAACGATCGGTGCCAGACGCAGCAAAGCAGTCCCAGAACATAAACGAACCTCTTTCTCGTTTCACGTCGGTACAATGATTTTTCTTCCAAATGTTAATTTTCACGTATGTAAACGTACAGCTGAGCTGACGCGTCTTATCAAAAAGCACGCGTTTTATCTCATCTGTCCAAAGAACATTCCCCCCAAAACGTAGTGGCACATCTTGCGTTTGGCTTTAGCTGTTTGGTTGCCGTTCGATGATCTTTCCGTTCAACACGAATTCGTTTTTTTCTTTTATGGCATGTGATTTTTTTTAATTAGGTAAAATGGCTGCCTAAATTATGACAAGATTGAGCACACCTGTGCTGCTAATTGGAAAACACGCTATGATTTAACATGTCCTTCTGGTGAAATTATTCACGTCTTTTCCTGGGCGTTTGAGCAATTTGTCCGGGCAGTTTTCATTGTTGCAACTGGTCAGTCGAATCACAATTCAAAAGCAACGTCTCATTTCCATTACTTTGTTCATTAAATTCTTTCCAGTGATTTCAGTGAGCATTGTGGTGTTTTCGACATTCATCGGAAGAGTACCACAAAATTTGTGCACAGGTGTACGTGAGACTTGACTGCGCATTATGCGTTTGTTTTCATTCAATGGAAGGGTGCCCCCAAATTCGTCCACAGGTGTTTTTTACCACAGCCCCTTCATGCTGGGACTACTGGATAGGAAGAAGTTTATTTCTAATTATTTCCACGTAGCTTTCTCGACATGTTTAAAAATGATTGTTCTCCCTCACAATATTAAAAGTAGATGTTCAGTCGAGTGGTTATTTGAGTGACTGACATACGCCCACCTGAGCCATGTAGTTTTGTCTTACCATCCTGTATTGTCACTTTTGTGAATGTGGGCATGTGTCTTTGTGGCCGCGGTCTTTATTTTTGCGCAGTGGCAATATCGTAGCTTATGAGGTTTATCCGAGGCGCGATCATTGCTAGTTGAAAACTTTGCCCAATACCCCGCCTGGATGATTTGGAAGATAGTCAACTGTGGCTATTTCTGATTATCTCTAACGAGACCCTTTAATATGTGTTAAAGAAAGGTTGATTGCGTAATTGATCATGCCTGGTAACAATTGCTTGTTGTGGTGTTTCGTTCAAGATCCCGTTGATAGATATAGAGAGTGTAACTATCTCTGTGGTCAGGTATGGTTCATGAATGCATCTGTGACGCTAATTGGAAAACACTAATTCAACATGTGCCTATGGTCAAATTATTTTCCATCTTTGTTAGCCTCCCATGCAAATTTTCAGGCAATTCTCATTATTTTAGTTCTTTAGTCGAATCCCAGTTCAAACGCAATGTCTGAATGTCATTCATTCAGTCTCTTCTCTTTGTTCATTAAATTATTTTTTATTATTTCTAATTGCAAACCACACTAATTCAACATGTGCCTACGGTCAAATTACTTTCCATTTTTTGCTAGGCTCCCATGCACGCGTCTTATCAAATACCTCGACTTCTATCTCATCTGTCCAAATAATATTCCTCAAGAAACATAGCATTTTTCAAATGCATGGCACATTGCATTTTATTATTTTTAGCATTTCAATTAGCCGTGTACTTTGTGTTACCATGCTGGATTGTCTCATTTCTGAATGCTTTCAAGTTCTCCTGTCTTGTTTAATTAATTAAGAATTAGTTAAGTTTAAGCTTGGAGATTATCTTGAATCTTTGAATATATTACATGATAATTGCAAAACACTACATAATTCATTATGTACCTATGATAAAAAAAATGTTTCCAACTTTTCTATCTGTCCCAATTTTCCATACAATCTTTATTGTTTTATTCATTTAGTTGAATCAGTTCAAACGCACTGCCTGAATTTCATCACTATTTGTTCATTAAATTATTTTCATCATTTAAATGTCAATTGCTCTCAGTTAGCATTGTGAGTTCTTCTTCGTTCAGTGGAAGGGACCTCCAATTTCGTTTACAGACGTACATGTCGTACGAGCAATCATTTGCTCGTTATTCATAATCACTTTTATTCAACATGTTCTTGTGGGCAATTTATTTTCCATCCTTTCTAGGTGTTCCACGTTAATTTTCTTTGTGGCAATTGCTCAATTGAATTAGGATTCAAAAGCAAACTGTAAAAAAAAATACCATGCTTTGACCTAAAAAGGTTTAGTAACAATTTGCTCAACATTTTTAAGCTTACTCAACTTTTAGATACATTTGTTGAATATACAAAAACATTTAACATTGCTGTTTCACACAACTTGTCGCTAATTAAAAAAAATGTATATTTTCAGTATTGTTTGTGAGCTCAATTACTGTAATTATCTTTCTCTAGGGTTGACTTATTTCAACGTTATATATATTTTTAAAAAGTTCCTTGACTCCCATTATAGCCAACTGATGTAGTTTGTTCAAGTGATTGTTTGAACAAACTACATATGCTTGAAATAATCATCGTACAAATGTACAAAAAGTATACATTAGAAGACAAATTTTAATATACGGTAGACTCAGTATATTTTCAGTTAAATTTAAATGTACTTTTTCATATGTATTTATTAATGTTTATATTTAGTGCACTACTGTCGCTTTAAGACTCGTTTTTGCACACTGAATCTCTCTCTCGCGCGCGCGCGTGCTCTCAAACTCGTTTTTGCGCACCGAAGCTCACTTTTGCGCGTTCAAGATTTGTGTTTGCACTATCTCTCTCTCTTCTGCGCGCTCACTATCATGAAGCTGTACACGTGCACAAACCGCAGCACCGTTATAACGCTGCAACTATTCCAGCCAACCAGAGACTAGAATCGGCGCAACACTAGCCAATCAAAAACTGGAGGCGGACACATTCGGATCGTCTGTTTTCGGATTGGCTCCCCAGTTCTTCCGCTTCCAGTTTGAATTAACGGCTGGAAGCTGTATCATTGCGTGCGTTAGTTCGTATCGTTATTTTTTATATTTTCATCGGCATAAGGTAAATTTGATGGTTTTTGTTGGGTAATTTGTAATTAAGTTCATAGTTTAAACTATGGAATGTATTGTTTAATATGTTATTCCTAAATCTTGTGTACCTTCCCTCTGGTTTAATGTTCCGTAGCTCTCGGCCTGTTTTCAGTCACTGTGTAACAGCTAGAATCAACACACCAGGTTTGAACTAATACTGTACCTGTATATTCTAATACCAATGTCTGTCTTTGTTCAGACAACAGTTTACATTTTAGTTTTTGAGAAAACCTGACGTTTGTTGAACATATATAAACTATAGTAGTGCTTTTTTGTAACCTTGTGCAAATTAAATTTGTTGAAGTCATGAATAAAATCTGCCTCTGTAATGTGATGTAATGTGTTTCAAAAACATGTTATAGTGTATAAAATGCATTCAGCATTTGTAAATTGTCCTAAACACCTTTAGTGTGCTTGTAACATATTTGCAATACAGTATTATGAAAGATTGGGTGTACTGTATGATATAATAAGGTATATTTGTATTAACCACAAAGTGTACTTTTTTAGTATTTTTAATTGGCCAGAAGTATAAAAGCATGCTACTGCTTAGTAGAATATATTCATAGTATATTAATCATGTATTCG
The DNA here is from genome assembly GCA_013621035.1 of Clarias magur. Lineage (NCBI taxonomy): Eukaryota > Metazoa > Chordata > Actinopteri > Siluriformes > Clariidae > Clarias > Clarias magur. The sequence goes on along the minus strand of QNUK01000128.1, from coordinate 485,291 downwards.
TAACACAGTAAAAATTGCTGTAATGTACTTATAATACATTAAATATATACTTATATATATATATATATATATATATATATAGTTGTTCCACTTTAGCACACAAAACTATATTTAATACACTTAAATTTGTGATTTTGTACAATTTAATTACAAATTAAATACACTTAGTACAAAATTCCAAAGTAGCAAACTTCAAGTATACTTTAGTCTGGAGCAAGTACACTTAAGTATGCTTTAGCACGCTAGGATTTAAAATACTCAGCATACTTTTTTTTTTTTTTTACTTGGGTTGTAAAGGCAAGAATGAATAAATTTCCCAAAATATGTAGTTATGCTAAAAATAAAATATATCAATAAGCTGGCCAGGGTATGTCAACGACTGTTCCTGGAATTCTAACTATAAGTTAACCCGATATTGTTTCATATTCTATTAAATAACTCCATAGATTTGTAATAGGGTTAGCCACTGTCTTTATTAATATCTGCATTAAATTAATTGGGGTATTTACGCAATTTGGTTTCCATTCAAATGAGTTACCCGATAAAACATGAGCAGCGTCTCTGAAGCCAAACTAACCCGGCCATTTTTATAGCCCTTAACTTACCGAGAACTAAAGCGAAACTAAACACTTCTGTTTTTTTCCCCTTGAACTTTCGTGCAACATGTATAAAAGTGACGCTAATAGTACTGTATTTGTGAAGCTTCTGCGTCTTTTTGAGGAGAATGACATTGTGACACTGTCTTCAGCTGACCAATCTGCCACGGATAGATTATTGTTTTTCGGAAAGTTACGAGATAAAACGTTAAATAACAAAGTAATATATGTAATATATTATGTGTCTATGTCTATGTCTTCAATGTTTTCAAATACTGTACACAGTTTTACCCGTTGTCTCAACAAATGCCCACAATACAATATTATATGTACATTTACATTTGTGCATTTTATTGTCGTTGTGGCCGAGAACTTAATGTTTTCGTCATTTAATCTTTTGTAGAATACCGCCCCCTTCTGTTTTTTCCAGGGGAGAGTCAGTTGGGTCCCTGAGTTGTGGCTCTTTCACTGCTATAACGGACAAAATCTGAGTCAAATATCAAGAGAGCACTTTATTAAAGGATGCCACTGCATATAAAGCTCATTAACAGATCGGTTGTTGATTTAAACAAGTAGAAGAGTTTAATGCCGCCATATATGGATACATTTTTATCATAAACCTATGGGTGTATGCTTCTTGCATGTCTGAGTATAATTATTGGGTCACCTTGGAAAATTGCCCCGTCTAACATGGCGGCGAAATTGACTTACTTATCCTACTTCCGGTCCTTCTCTTGCTGTGCGCTGTGTCTTTAAGAGCACACTGACTCCGCCTCCTTTGCGTTGTTATACGTTTCGTTTCTTTCGAACGAACGTTCCCGCGCTGCGTTAATAAACTGATCTACATTATGGGTTCTTCTCTTGACAAACCGGCTGATCACCAAGCAGTGTGTCCGCTGTGCCACAACGAGGTTTGGGATCCGATCACACTGGAATGCGGACACAGGTTTTGCAAGAAATGCGTTAAAGAGCTGTGGAGTGGCGCATCCGTGGGCCCTTACTACTGCCTGGAGTGCAACCATGAAATCAGGAAGCTGCCAGACTTCTTCACTGGAAACGCCGACCGAGCTTCAACATCTACAGGCACACGCACAGGTACTGTCACAGCTCGTGAAGTTGTACTCATGTCCTGTAGAGATTTATCACCACGCGAGTTTTCATGCACAAACAACGACACGCCATGATATAATGTCAGGGAGGCGCTGAGTTATTAACCCTGGCACTGGTCCAAATTCTCGCACCTGTACGTATGACATTTGAATACGTCTAACTATTTGTGTCACAGCTGAGGACGCGTGTGATGTCACGTTTAAATTGGATACATTTAAATTAATCAGTTGGAAGCTGATCACGTGACTGTGGCGTGGATGGATTTCCTGTTACTGTTGGTTATTTCCCAAGACAACATGAAGAAAGCATTAAAATTAAACGTTTCAGAGACTCTCTATATATGAAAATTTTATACAAATGTTGGATGTGTGTATATACACACATCCAACATTATATATATATATATATATATATATATATATATATATATATATATATATGATTTTTTTAATACAAATGTTGATGTGTTTGTATATACACACACATATACAGTATATATATGAAAATTTTATACAAATGTTGATCTGTGTGTATACACACACACAGATATATTTGTGTATCTACAGTGTATGCAAAATATATGCAGTTATTGAGATATTCGGGTTGCTGGACCTTGCTCAAGGGTCCAACAATGGTAACAACAGAGCCAGTGAATATTGTGATCTAATTCGAAAAGGCCGCAATTATTGCAGGTAGCCATAAATTGTTTGTCAATAATTAGTGGTGCTTGCGAAGGCGAAGCACTGCTATTATAATCTCACAGGCTTATTATTATTTTTCTTTTTTTTCTCTTCCGCATGAAAGTTTGGCGCATAACTAGTCCCGCACGGTTTGGCGTAGACCCATGAATGAGGTATCAAATTGTGCGGCTTGTTCAGGAATTGGGTGCTATGACTTCTGCGAGGGGTCGGCGGTTAATTGCCCCAAAAAAGTCCCATAGACATAACATTGAGACCAAGATCAGCTGTGACATCATCCATATCTGTGACTATGACATGGAAAGCTCCATGACGTCACAGCAAGCACCGCTCACATTTACTTCAGGAAATGTGCCTCTCTAGTTGTATAATTGATTTTTATAAATATTTGGGCAAACATCTTCTTACAAAATAAATTATTCACATTTATTTTGTAAATAAATATCGGCAAACATTCTCTTACCCTTATAATTTGTGGTATTTTTTTGTTTTGGCCTAGATCAATTCAATTGAATACAAAACAGTTTGTTCAGTAGTTACTTATCACATTTTAAATTGGAGATCAAGACCACAAGGTGGCAATAAAGCAACTTATTAAAACCTGAATGATACTGATACTGAAAAACTGTTACTGTAGACACACTTACACATATATACATTTTAATGTAGACACTCGCTTTAGTTTACACTGTACTGGATAAGTGATTATCATTTTTGTCTTTTTTTTTTTCATTAATGAATAGAATTTTTTATTTTTTATTTTTTACAGACTGGGGTCTTGGAAGGCGACTCTCTGAGCACTACTCGCCAAAAAAATTGTTAGGGAAAAGGAAGTTTAGGACAACTTCCTTCAGACCAGACAGCGGTGGATACAGATTAGGCACGGGTTCTTCTGAGATCCACACCATCGATGATTCATCTGCAAATGAGACTCCAGCTAAAAAGAAAGCAGCCATAGAAACGCCTTCTTCCGAAGAACAAAGAAAGTCTCCTATGCAAGACAAAGAGGATGGTCAAAGAGAGAAAATGTTTGGCGAAGCGTCCAGTAGTGGAATGCAGACACCAAAAAAAGAGCCACCAAAACCAACCAACACCAAGTCCAAGGAACCCCCCACAAAATCGTCCAACTGCGATGAGGATGAGGCAAGAAGTCAAAATAATCAGGCTTCACAATCTTCTAGCACCTCTCATGATTCCAGTGAAAGGCCTTCAAATGGCCACTCAATAACCTGCCACTATTGCTCCAGTCGTGAACCGAGAACAGCTTTGAAGACCTGCCTGGTGTGTGGTGCCTCCATGTGCTCAGAGCACCTGCGGATCCACCTGGAGTCACCCGTGTTCCAGAGCCACCCGCTCGTGCCTGCCATGGACGATGTATCACAGTGGCGGTGCCAAGAGCACCAGGAGATAAACCGGATCTACTGTCGTCCTTGCGGGGTGTGTGTGTGTACAGTGTGCACAGTAATTGGCTCGCACAAGGATCATGTCTGCATTAGCATCAAAGAAGCCGAAAAAGAGCTCAGAGTAAGTATGATGTAGTGAGAGAGAATCTGGAAGTACATTATATTTATTATAGTTTTATGGCTTGAGACACACAAATTATTTTTTTTAGGCCTCTTTAAAAGGTGAAATGAAAAAGATCCAGAAAAGGGAAGCAGCCATCTTAAACCATGTGAAGAAGCTCACAGAAAAGACACACAGTGTTCAGGTATGGGCTAATGTACCTGTCACACTATGGAGTTTGAATCGGTCATGATTTTGTGTATTGTGCTACTACCAAATGACTGATTGATTGTGCAGGTGTACAGATGTTGCTAATACAATGAAGTGTGTATTGTGTGTGTACGGAACCATTTTTATTTTTTCAAATTTTCATAGGAGTCACTGGAAAGAGTGCGTGCTGCAGTAGTCCAGCAATATCAGGCCATGCAAGAGGCTCTGAAGCACGAGGAAAAGCAGGCTATGCACTGCATTTCCCAGGAAGAGAACAGAGTCCTGACGAGCATCCAGACGCAACTCGACGTGCTCAATCCAGCCCTAGCCACTATTCAGCACAGTTTCCATCCCCTGACGAATTTAGCTGACACACACGGGCCTTCACGGGTCCAGGACCAGGCTTTCATCATGGTACGAGAAGCTATACAGGCTTCAAGGAATGAATATTATTCACATAAGAAACGTGTTTAAATATAAAATAAGTGTTTATTTTTCCTTTTTAGGAGTACAAAAAAATAACTGAGTCGTAAGTACATAATTTATTTTACTGAAACTAATTTGATGTTTTTAGCTTTTAATCTGAACATCTCGGTGTTAATAGGATAAAAAAGGACATTTTCTTTTTTTTTTATCTATTATGTTGATGCCAGCAATTAATATTTTAAGGATAATATATAATACACTTTAAGCATTTTACTCTTTAGCCTTTTACATCACATCACAGTTTTCCACAGTATACCTAGTGTTAGTGGAAATGTTCCAGTATCAAAGCAAATAATTTACAATGAGTATATCTAGTAGAATAATTTTATTGTGCATGATGCAGTGTGTTTTCTAATAAATGCCCTCAAACGATTTATAACTACAGTACATGGTAAAGTGAAGGTACAGTAAAATAAATATGAAAAATGTAAATAACTTATTCTTAACCCCTCTAGTTTGAATGGCCAGTCTGATCCTGTGGAGAATCTGGAGTCAGTTGAGGAAGTGAACCAGGGCAGACTGGACTGCCTGCAGAACTGGACAGACAGGAGACTGGATATTGTAGTCATCTCCATGCCTCACAGAGACCCATTTAGACTGCTGTGTGAGTGCAGAAAAATTTGCTATTTTGCTATTTGCTATAGCTTCCATGTGTCAATGAGTTTACCAGAGCAAGTTTACTTCTTATCAGAGCAATAGGTATTAATAGTTTTAGATACGTGTATATTATATACATGTTGTTGATACATAACTACCTAATATCCATATTTGCAAGTCATTCTAAACTTTTGAGTTGTTGTTGTTGTTGTGGTGTGTGTGTGTGTGTGTGTGTGTGTGTGTGTGTGTGTGTGTGTGTGTGTGTGTGTGTGTCGGTGCATCCCAATAAACTATAATATCAATTTAAAAAGTGAAACTCATATATTATATACGTTCATTACAAACAGCCTGATATATTTCAAGAGTTTATTTCTTTTCATTTTGCTGATTCTGGCTTACAGCTAATGAAAACCAAAAATGTTTAAAAAGTTTTACTTTTTAAATTAATTTACTGAAGTAAATCAACTTTGTAATGATATGCTAATTTACCACCATAATCTTAATTATGGTGCATCAATTAATCTTAATCCAATGAATCTTCCTCCTTGCAGATGGTATAAGTCCATGCCTGGACCCTGACACGTCTCATCCAAAGCTGCTCCTCTCTGCTGAGGACAGGCGGGTGGAGTACACTGAGGCGCAGCAGGACTACCCAGATCTCGAGTCTCGCTTCAGCGTCTTCCCTCAGGTGCTGGGTACGATAGCACTGTCCCAGGGCCGCCACTATTGGGAGGTGGAAGTATCCGTAGACGAGGGCCGCTGGAAGGTGGGTGTTTGTGATGAGCACATAGGCAGGAAAGGGCAGAAGGATGCCTCCCGTCTTGGCTTCTACCCAAATTCCTGGTGCCTGGTTTACGAGAAAGGCAAGGTAGAGGTGCTGCACGATAAGGCATCTACGTCCGTGTGTGCCTCTGGACTGCAGAAGGTTGCAATACTTTTGGATTTTGAGGTTGGAAGCTTGTCTTTTTTCAGTGTAAGTGAAGAGGGTGCTCTTACTTTACTGTACAGCTTCCAGCATGAGTTCTCTGAGCCACTTTATCCTGCACTGGCAGTGTCCAAAACACAGCTCACTATCTGTGACCTGTTTGCACGATCCACTACAGACTGAAAATGAGGAAAGTGAAAGGATTTTAAGATTATAATTTTTAGAGAGTATTAAACCTGTAATCTTTATCCACTATAAGTGGTGAGCAATAACTGGGTATTTCAGTACATAAAACAATGTAATTTTTCCAATTATTTTTTATTTTTTTGTTAAATCTATTACAAAAATGGATCAATACAAAACTACAACTGGAAAGTAAATAATCAAAATTATTGTTTTTCCATGGTGTGCATTTTAATTACAGTTTATGTTAGCTTAAAAGGTATTTTACTAGAAAGTATTTCAGATTTTCTATAAATATTTAAATTTCCTATGCTTTTTGTCTGTGCATTTTTGAAAACTCTTTATACTCTGTAGGATTGTATATTTCCTCATGCTGAGAAAGTGTGTTGTAGCCTTTGTTAGGGATACTTTATTTGTACATAAGTGGTGTATTTGTATTCATTATCTAAGCTTCTCAACAAATATGGCTTTATTAATATTTCGTTATCTATATTAATAATAATATTTATTATTATATTATATATTATTATTATTATTGTTGTTGTTATTTTAATAATAGCTACTTAATAGCAGAGATGATGACAGCTGATTAAAGCCAGTGATTAGTGTACTGGTGATGCTGAATCCCGAGGGGCCGGAACAGACGAGAGGGGAAATAAGTCTGCTGCTGAGGTTGTTGCATAAACAACTAATGTTTTAATTGTGTGTTTAGGCACTTTGCAGCCTGTCATAGTAAAACAATTGTTCCCATTTTTTATAGTTTAATTTAAAGTGAAGAAAAGGGTTGTTCTTTAGTGTAAATGATGTTCAAAGGCATACACAAACAGTACAACATTCTGGGCAAAGTTCATGGTCTTTATCTCTTTAACCCTTTAGCATCCTGTTTATTATTTAGTTATTCACCTCACATATGGGTAAACATCTCCCGACATTCTCTCTGACTCGATTACAAAGACGCTGGCTTTCTTAAAACAGGTTTTCTTCATTTAAAAACAGAGTGGCATAAATATAAAGCATTTATTATTCTCAGCATATACCACAAAGCACTAAAATTACTCTGCCGGCATTTTCAGATCTTTTGAGAGTTATTCATCACCCAGAAGTGTAAGAGGTCAATGCACATACATGCATTTCTTAAATGACACTGAAAGTGCTGTTACACTGTGGGCAGTACTGTTGTAACTGTTTTAACATACTTATTGTAAGATTATATTTTTAAACAGATGGACCAAAAAAAAGAAAATCACGATTTAGAAGTATGGAGCTAATTCTTTTACACGCTCATTTTCTATACCAGTTATTCAGTAAAGGGCTCTGGGAGGCCTGGAGCCTTTCCCAGTGGACTCGGGGCACATGGAGGGGTACACTCTGGACAGTGTGCCAGTCCATAACAGGACACACACACACACACACACACACACACACACACACACACACACACACACACACACACACACACACACACACACACACACACACACACCTTCGTATATAACACTATGTGCAGTTTGGAAATGTTTAATTAGTGTAATCTGCATGTATCCAGGCAGTGGGAGGAATCAGTAGCACCTGGAAGAAACTCACCAAGCATGGGGAGAACTTCATGTACACAGACCGGAAGGCCCTGAAGGTGCAAGGCCACAGTGTTACTATGCCAACATGCCACCACTATAGAGCTAATGACTTTTTTACAATGCAATGGGAATGATTTTTAAGTATTTACGGTGAACTATTAAGAGGTAAGATAATTTGGATTATGCAAATCGTTTCTGTAGGATTCCGGTAGGATTGATATTCGGAGTGTGTGAAGGACAGTTCAGTGTTGCCTTATGGCACTCTGATGTTCAGGCCTTACTTATATTTTAGTCAAAGTTGTTTTGTGTTAGTGCCCATGTATATGTTTTGGTTTGGGGAAATAGATCCAACTAAATTACTTACAGGGATGATGAGGTATGTGGGATTTATTAATACTTGGCATAAAAATTTAATCCAACCACATACATAGTTGAGACGAATTATGAACTGATACAGAGCGAATAATTTTTCTGTATATTTGTTGGATTATGGGTTGCTTGTTATGTTCTGCTATACTGTAATTACAGTATGCTGTTGTATTACATTTTTCACTCGGTTCGCATGCAGTGTTCTGTGCACAGAGCCCTTTTTAGAGTTGTAAAAATTGATAGATGTGTTGGATCATTAGGACACACGTTGAGCATCGATAGTATTTCACCTTCAGGACTTAAATGCATTCTGTCATTATACAGCAGAATATTGTAAAAGACAGCAAAACGACACTGTCGAAAGGAACTGATTATTTGAAAAGTGTCGAGAGGCTTGTCACTTGGGGTTCTGAATCCGATAAATCGTCCTTGTGACTTGGCTTGACTAAGGTTTCCAGGGCTAAATTAACTCACCAAATGAGTTCAGTTAAGCGCAGTTATCTCATTTAGGTAGCAATGGAGAACTTGGAAGCAGTTGGTTTTAACAATGCCGAGTTTACGATGTAAATGGAGGCCAAAGCTATGAATGTCTATGATAATGCAGTATAAACCCTCCTCTCAGTAACATGTGGACAAGGAGCAGCTGCACATTAGCATGGTAAGTGTGGACCTGACCCAGGTGGCATTTCCGCATCAGGAAGAGCAGCTGCAATATATTGATCCACCACATAACAGTGTCATCTACTTCTTCCTGCACAACAGAGATTTTAGGCCCCAGGTCTAGACATCCATAGTCAAGAGCTGATTTGCATTTAATCTCTGTGCCAGATTCTTCTATCTCTCAGTTTGGAACAATGTAATCTGCCTTAGAGCAGCTTCATAATTTATCTTACTGAATAGCAGTATGAACACAGACCATGTCCACAGGGAAGTTTTAGTGCACTTTGTATGCATTTTTTCCCTAACAAGACTGGGTTTTTTTTGGTGGTGTTAAAAATAATAATAATAATAATAATAATAATAAAATGACTATCAACAAAAATGATAATAATAATCCCTGAGTTGCTGTGAGTCACCCTGCAAATATCTATTCAGACATCATCAAGCACCAATTTTAGGTGTGAAAGAAGACCGACTCCACGCAAACAGACGAGCTGACAGCTAATCAAGGAAGAGAGCTTCTGGAATCAAGATGAACAAAATTTTAGCTTCTTTTCTTCTGACATAATGGGTAAGGTGTTTATATGCGCTCTGTAGTGCTCATGACAGTTGGTGAGGAAGTAAGAGGAGTTATTGGTGCATTTCTTTTTTGCATACTATATCAAAGTATCTACTGTATTTGCCCTTTGGTGTATAATTAATCTTATTGGGCTCACACATGTGCACACAACGGACGTAGATTGTGTAACAGAAATACACAAAAGAGTTTCTAATTACTAATAGAAACTACCAGACACAAAAACAAATAAAAAGTAGTTTTTTATATACTAGTGGCAGGTTTTTTTTTTTTTTTTTTTTTTTTTGATGAATGCTTCTTTCATGGTACTCTTTTAAAATGGACATCATAAACAAAGATAGGAGGTGATAGTTCAGGTGGAAGTATGATTTCAGCTTTCTTCAAAGGATGTGTCTCAGGGAGTCAGAAGCTCCTTCATGCATTTAGATCACACTTTTACTAAATTGGAAGACTGGAGATATTGACAGTGAATTATTTATGGAGGAGGATCTGGGAAAAGAGAATATGGGTGTGTTTTATCTTGAACCTTTAACAGCGGTTTGGTCTAGCTCTTGGCGCCACAAATAGCAGTGTGCATTATGTATGTTTGTGTGCCATAAGGTGGAAATTTTAAACATACGCTTTTATTTCTCAACCTATTGCACTTCCGTGTTCCCCATCTGTATTATTAAGCTATCTTTTTGATTGTTGCTCATTTTGTTTAGGCTAACATTGCTCTTATATAAATGTTAGACCAGGATTGAGGGTTGGATGATCATTATTTTATGAGGAGTCTAAATTCTGATTTCCTGCTGTAGTGTCACAACATACATAATAAACTAAACTAATCCTATAATCTCACCTGTATTAATATGATTAGTTCCAGGGCTATTTTGACACATATTGCACTTGTAATTTAAATTGCAATATATAGCCATTAAATGTACAATTTCGTATGCAGATGTGTAGGCTGCCAGAACCACTCACTATTTGAGTCTTGGGATATGGCTGTTTGACCAAGGAGGAAAAACTCCATTGTTGGAATAGCCTGGTCATTCAGTACATTCAGGTCATCAGCTCAACTTGGACCTGACTAACTGAAGCAACCCCAGATCATAATGTTTCCTCCAGAGGCTTCTACAATGCATCGCTTGCATTGCGCGTCGCTTCATGCACCTCCCTTCCTAGTCTCATGTACTTATTGTTTTGGAATGGGCTCAGTCTGGACTAATCAAACCATATGACCAATCACCTTTGTTCCAAAGTGCAATCTTTTTAAGCAAATGTAAAATGTTTTTCATTATTCTCACTAAAAAGGGGCCACACACAGCTGTTTCTTCCAAGTCCTGTGAAATCTCATCAAATTGTGTGTGTATGGAAATGCTCTTACTTCGACTGTTAAATGAAGCTATGCTTTTTATGTCGATTTTTGTTTATGTTTTCCATTCATGACCCATTTCGTTCACATAGCTAATGGTTCAGCACTATCCTTCCAGGTTTTTTTTTTTTTATCTCAAATGTTAGAGAAACACCTAACCCAACAATACAAGCTGCTATCAAAGCAAACTGGGCTTCAATAATGCCTCAGCAGTACCACAGGCTGATGGCCTCCATGTTATGCTGCATTGATGCCATCATTTGTGCTAAAGGACCCAAGTTCAAGTACTGAGTACATAAATGAACTACATTGCTCAGAAATTATGTATTGTACATCTTTTTTCTGACTGATCTTAGAAAATATCGTGTGTGTGTGTGCTGTGAACAGAAATACTCAAAATGAAAAGAAATAAGGTATGATTTTTTAAAATTAAATCATGAAAGACATTTTACTTTTTGATGATATTATCTTTTCTGTCTATTTAGAGATTTAAAATTTCATTATAATTGTTTTGGGCTAATGTTAGATAATGGTAATATTATATATATTTTTAGACAATTTTGTGTTTTTTTTTATTATTGTTATTTAAACCATAGCACTACTAAGCCATCTTAAATTTGGTTAATATCATTAATCTGTTTTATAGCAAAGCAAAGTTTCCAAGCATTTTTATGATATATTTACATGTTCATTGAGGTTACAAGTTTGATAGAAAGATCAAAGAGAAAAACACTTCTGATATATTAATGTAAATCTGTACCTTTGACATTCAAACATCCATATTGTTCTCTTCCACATCTCTTTTAGTATACATACAGTTTGCAGTTCAACAATCCAACACAAGATGGCAAAAATGGTCCACCCATCCAGGCACTGACATCATTACATAAAAATGCAGCTCTCCAAATCAAATCACTCTTAGACCCATTTTATTGCAAGCTTTGGCTACAGAGGGCACTTAAGCAAGAGGTGGAAGAGACGACTCTTCGAGATTTACCAAGCTTATCTCACTATGCGACCGCTTGAGCGTGATCATCACTGTCTCCTTGAAAGAGAAACGTCAGAGACACGTCAGAGTTGCAATTAAGTGGTGTTTGTATTACTGCACATCATATACTTACAAACACATCTTGTCAAACACAATATTAAATAATTATGAATTAAGTAGCATAACTAAAGTCAGAGATGCTTCTAAATCGTGCTGCAGTTCTTGTGCTTCTGTCTCACACCATCAAGCCCAGCATGCTGTCAACACGGATTCATGAACTGAAAATACCAAGATATTATGTAACATCTGCAATCCTCAATTATTTCATGAGCAGCTCGAAGCACCTCTGAATACAAATGAGGTTTCTCACAGTGAAAGTAGGTTTCTCACAGGGAAGCCACTGCCACTTCAAATCACCAAATCCAGAAAAGCAGCTCGTTTTGAGGTGTTTGCTGAGAAACTGTGGGTGGTGCATTGATCGGCTAGAGTGGCTTGTGCAGCATAATATTCTGAACTTCTCCAGAGATGGAAAGAACTCAGAGATGGGCTCAGAGTCAGCTTCCACGTTTAATCCATGAGGCTTGTTAATGGAAAAGAGGCTGGAGGATGAAAGGTTCAGAAACCTAAAAATAATGGCTTCAAGCTTATCAGGATATTTCCTTGACTGAGGCCAGTTTAAAATGTTGTAAACACTGCATTAAAGTATTTTTGCAAAAACATCAGGTCTTCATTTTCATATTTGCACTCGCACCTTGTCCTTGGGCCAAAGTTCAAGTTTTCCATTGTTTAAAATTGTCATCAATTGTTCTGTGTCAAACACTTTTTTGTGCTGTCCATTACATTATTGTTAAGAGGACTGAAGTACTAAGCTACATCCTGGACTGAACCTGAGCGTTTATGTGCAGACGAGGACATGCTGGTGTAGGAACTACAAAGGTTTTTGAGGCTCCTCCACTCTCTGAGCCACATGTCCCGTTGGTGTGGAGGCAGCTGGTCTATCTGCCTTGCCTTGAGGTGGTCACAGGGCACTAGCGTTCCTCTCAGGGCATGCACTGTGTACCTGCAAAAACGGAAAGTCCTCATTAGCTGAGTAAGGCAAGGACACAATCTGGGTCTGCCTGTATATAATATGATATAATATTCTAATAGTTACAGTACATCTGTATTTAGAGTTAACCCCAACATAGTCGCGACCACATAGTCCATGCCCTGAGCTAACGGTTAGTAATGACAAACAAATGAACCTTTTAAATGTATAATGCTTATATTTACATTCATTAATTTGGTCCGGTTTTGTCCAGTTGTTTGATATTTATCTGCCAACCCAAATGAATGTGAATGTTTGTGTGCGTGTGTCAGATTGAGCATAAATGGTGAACAATATCAGAATTAAAATACCTTGGCAGCAGAGCTACAATTGTGGTTAGAATGCAGACCAGGTAGAATACAGGGTCTTTCATTTGCTGCTGCAGGATCCAGTATGGGTCTGATGGAGGGTTACAGGTTATGCAGAGGGCGCTGAAAGCCAGAGTCACGATGAAGAACACCAAGACACTCCCCACCATGATCACCCAGTGCACCACTGTCTAATAGTAGCAAACAACAAAGAAATCACTTACAGGAGTAATGTCTAATTGTGCATTAAGGCAGCCTGGATTAAGCTTGGCTGTCGGTAATAACGAAGCAGTTGTTTCCAATTCTACTTTATAGACTTTGTCTGTCTGATCAATTCATCAGCTAATTATCAAATGTTTTGCAAGTGAACAAGGTGTGTTATATTGTAGAAAAAAGAAAAGAAAGAAAAAAAGAGACCCCAGTATTAGCTAAGCGACCTTGGAGATTTGAAAAGTACCAGTCTGAAGTATTTATCAACAAAATCCCTACTGTCCATCTTGATCTCTTTTGACACTCGATTAAGAATGACTCACCCAGCTCTTGATCTCAATTGCCAGATGAAGCAGAATCGTGAACAAAGAGACAGTATTCATTGGGGTTCCCAAGGCAAAGATCCCAATATCAGAGCCTTTGTATGTCTACAAAATGTATAAAAGAAAATTTTAGATACTGCATGAACATGGCTATTAAACTGGAACTAAAAAATAATTAAGCTGACTTACCCAGTATGGGATAAAGAAGCAGACAAGGCTCTGATAAAAGGCATCTAGAATGGCAATCCAAAAGGTTATACGACAGTATCCCTAAAATAAAGTACAAAAAAAAAAGTCTCATAGCATGGTGTGTTTGCTATTGTGCATGAACTAGAACTTCACTTACAACTGTAAATAGTAGTTTAATTAAATGTGAATGAGGAATAACTGACCCGCAAGTCACACTTCACATGCAATTATGTGATTTTAAAGGCACTGAAAATCTGCTTGTAAGCTTCAGTAAATGAAAGTAAACAATAAATAATATTCAAATAAATAATACCATGTCATAGAAAGATCTGAATTTTTATCTATTTTTGTTAAAAATATTGTGTTACAGTTATTTTGTGTTAAAATAAATAAATGAATCATGTATTAAAAATCAAATATAGGAAATAAATGGAAATATATTTTGTGTAAATTGTAAACTCATGATAAAATCACAACCGAAAATAAACTAATTTTGTCTAAACAATCACGTGTCAAAATAAATTAATTGTATGTAAAACTGAAAAGAAATGTGTAAATTAATCACACAAAAATATGTAAAAAAAAAAAAAAGTCTAAATAAATGAATCATGTGAAAACCTCATGTAAAAAAAATATATATATAAAATTTAAAAAAATTACCAATACAATTAATGTCATGTAAAGCAAACCACATAAGGAGATAAATTAATACTTTGAACAAATTACAAAAGAGCGAAGATGAAAATATGTGATTTGTACAAAAAAAAAAAGGAGGCAAGTTTGATTTTCATTATCTTTTACTTATCAATCATGCGATTATTCATCTGTAAATTTAGATTTTAAGTGAAGTTAACCCCTACCGGTTTGGCAACTCAACTGCTTAAGGTATTGGACTACATTGGATTACATTGGTATTGGCTGAGTTCAAATCCCAGCACCACTAAGGTCCCACTGCTGGGCCTTTGATCAAGGCCATTAACCTTCAACTTCTCAGTGGTATTTGAGGCTCAGTCGTACGTTGCTGTGGATAAAAGTTGCAAGCAACAGTAGGTTCTCATATGTTTAACCAATTACATCACTGGCTTGGCAGTAGCAGTTGGTATCTTTGTATGTAATTCTTTCAATGCCTTTTGAACTGTTTTAACATGCCTTTGTTGCCTCCCTTGCAACTTACGGGCTGTTTGTTTACTTCTTAACACTTAAATTGAAGCTTGTTAGATAAGCCCTTTAAAGCATGAGTCAACATGACTCTAGAATTTAGGAGCAGGATTTGCCCAGAAGGTATTATAATCTGATGCAATTTCCCTTTTATGGAGTGAGAAAATAGCAGGCAGTGCTGTTTAAAAGGGACAAGATGAGCACCAGAATGCCTTGTATTTCACAATTACAGTATCTGAGCATCTGATTGTTTAATCTGTGACATGACAGATTTATTATTTACTATAGTTTGCAAGATGATATTTTTGATGCAGTTCAAAAACATTTTTTCCTATATGTTTATCCCCTTTGTGCCACAAGTGGGCGTTTACATGGCATAAATGATGCAAATTACTCCTTTAAATCATGAGGCAAAATTGCTAAAAGCAGCAGTGGGATAAGGTATCTATCAATATAGTGCCGTTATTCTGACATGCAAATGTCAAGGGCTGACAAGTGTTGTAATAGCTGTTTATCATAATAGGAAATGCAATCTATAGCTTGCAGCCTTCATAGACCATGAACATGTGTTCCTAATGAAAGCACCTTTATTTAAGGACTCACATCAGAACGCTGGCCCCTTTTATAGAGTTCAGGCAGGTGAAGGAGCGTGTGGGCAGAAACTTCACTGTCCATGATGCCAAACATGATGGGTGGGGTGGATGTGAAGAAGAGGTTGAAGAAAATCATGAACCAGTAGTCAATCATGGCCGTGCCGGAGAAGCCACAGAAGAACTGGTACCAGAAAAGGAGGTTGACGTAAGCCTGGTGAGATGAGGATGGAGTGAATGTCAAACCGAAAGAAGGCATTGAGTAAGCGTTCTATACACCACTACTATATTGAAAGTCTCAACAATTCAGATGCAATCACAGTAAAAATAGTAGACAAAGTTGGTTAGAAAGGAAAGGCGTGTATTTTGTGTATGGTGTGTTCATTCCTGCTCATTCATGCAACAGTCCAATCAGCCAGTCGTGTGGCAAGAACACACACAGGAAATAAATGTACAGGCCGAGCTTCAGGTAATATTTGCATTAAATACCATAATGTGAGAAAAAGTAATCTCAGTGACTGTGACTGTGGCGTGCTTGTCACTGACAGATGGTTTGAGTATTGCAGAAACTGCTGATCTCCTCAGATTCTCACATAAAACAGTCTCTAGGGTTTGCACAACAGGGTGCAAAACCAACACGCATAAAAATATCTAATAAGTGTCAAGTCTGCAGGTGGATATGCTTTGTTGATGAGTGAGGTCAGAGAAGAACGGCCAGATTGATTGACATACCAGGAAGAGTACCGAAACTCAAATAATCACTGATTTACAACCGTGATGAGCAGAAACGCAGCTCAGAATGCACAAAACACCAAACACTGAGGTCGATGGACTACAACAGCAAAAATACTCAAAAATGGCAAGAGGTGGTGGTCAACAATTTAGAAATGTTTATCAACATCACCTCCAAAAATATAATGCATGTGGAGATTTTCTCATATTTAGATTAAAGACTATTCCTAGCCACTGCATAGTACAATTTGTAGAACTTATGACCTATTTAAAAATTTATTTTAATGTGTGCCAAACACAAACAAACAAACAAACAAAAAAAAACAAAGAATAAAAAAATTCCCATATATATAAAATTATTTTAATAATGAAGCATCATACATGGGCCTTGTTTCCATCTTGGTTAATATTTCATAATAAAAAAATAGACGCGAGTCTTACAAGAAAGTCATGTCACCTGCCCACTGAACATGCTATATTTTTTTAATGCTGTACAGGGACAAAGTGATGTTATTGGAAAATGAACTAGCTATCAGCTGGTAGGGATTTGGTACCCATTCCATAATAAGTTTGAGTAAACCAACTGATGATCAATTAATAACAGCACAGTAAAATGTTTCTTACACTCATTGTGTTTCCTGAAAATCAATCCTACTGCCATTCATTCTACACCTACAGTACATTACACATCTGTACATCATCCAGGATTACTTGCATAAGCATCTTTTATATCGAATATATTAACGTTAGACACACACACATACAACACAACTGTCAAGGCAGAAGTCATTGTAGGCCAACGAGTATTTAGCATACTCCTTGTGGCAGATTTTGCATTATCACGCTCTTCATGTTAAGACTTTCTTCTGTTGGTGGTTTACTTGTATAATTTTTTCTAAAACCAAAGGAGAGGTGTTTTCCAGAAAGATTGCATAACAGGTCACTCTGAGATACACTGGTCACCATTTTACACAGTCGTGTTGTTAGCATGTGCACTTTAAGCATGAGAAATCCTCTGATTTTATGTGAATTTCTGCTGTACAGCAGGTGCTCAAGCGCGCAGAAAAAAAAGTGCAATGTGGCATTCGAAGAATCTTTAACCATTTAAATCTATTGTCATTTTTCATAATTGATTGCTTGAAGTGTAATAGAAATTGACAGATCATTGATGATCATTCTTATCAGTAATAGTGCAGTTTGTGCAAGGTTCTTTGAAGGTTTGGTCAAACTCCCATGAATGCCTTACGACAAGATGGAAGAAAAGTGTGACGACAGCAGACGACAATAATACGAGATGACGGTTAGTGATCCTTTTGTATCACAAAAATGAACAAATAATAAATATATTTCATAACTGGGAACTAAAAATAGAAAACAGCTTCACATTTACTGTCACTTCCACACAAATCATGCTGTTACTGTTATAGTTACCACATTCTTGTAGAAGAAATAGATGATCATGTTTGCCAGCCGTGTGTAACAGGAGTGACCATGAACCAGGAGAAGCTTCTTCAGGTGTTTGAAGCGAGATATTGCAAAGTCACTGGCCATGACAGCCTTTTGAATACACGCACACATGCATGCACGTGCACACACACACACATACACGCACACACACACACACACACACACACACACACACACACACACACACACACACACACACACACACATACACAGTCAACAGCAAAAAGAGAGAAAAAATCTCTGTCATTCAATAATATATTATTCAATTATATGAGTCATTTTATCCTATTAGCTACATGTCCGAAAATACCCACTGGAGCGCCTAGAAGATACCAATACAAACCTGCATGCCTTCCTGGCCTGATATTCCCACACCGACATCTGCTGCTTGAATCATGCTTACGTCATTGGCACCATCACCTATAGGAGCAGAACAAATTACGTCTTTGCGTTTAAAAATAACAAAGACATGCAAATCCCTCAGTGTAAAAGTAGACACCTGACCTGACCCCAAATCCAACAGAAACGGGCTAGTGTGTTACCTATAGCAAGAATCATGACCTTGAGCTTCTCACGCAGCAGAGTGACCACTTTGCTCTTCTGCAGCGGTGTGGCTCTGCAGCACAGCACAGAGTGACTTTGTTGGCATAACTGCAAGAAAGGAGCCTGTAGATCGTCATCCAGGAGCAGGCCGAGGGTTTCACCGTCAATCACCAGGCCAATTCTGGGCATCTCACCCAGAAACCGTGGAATCTCAATCAGAGCTCCATTAAGCATAGCACTACAGACGTCCTGCAAGAGAGAATAGCAAAAGAGAAAAAGAGAAACACACCCACGGAATATGTTAAGGTGTCTGATTGTGTGATGTACATAATTTAAATATAAACAATTTTGTTGTTTTGTTGACTGACTGGCATTAAAATTTGCCATTCAGTCATTTTCACCTCTGAGTGCAAATAGATTTTAAGTATATCCACATTAACCCCTTATATCTTCACATTTTCCTTCCAAAGTGCCAAACTTTCCTATATTTGTAATGTAGTCTTGAGGAATAGTTCTCAAGGCTTCCTGAAAAAAGTTTTTTGGCTCTCATGTGTAGTTGAGTCCATGGACCTGACCAGTTTGAGGGGAACACTTTTGTTTTTTAAGCTACACAGTGACCTGGGAATAATTAAAGCATAAAAGCTTCTAATGTAAGTCAAGAACCAGTGAGAAACAGGTGGAGATGATGACAGATGATCAGGCCGGTGATTAGTATACTGGAGATGCTGAATGCTGAGTGGTTGGAACAGACGAGAGGGGAAATGAGGTTGCTGTTGAGGTTGTTAAGTAAGCATCCAATTTACCAAGCGTAAAAAAAATGTGGCAGTAGAAAATGAAATTGAATAATGAGCGGTGGCTCAAGACTTTTGCGAGGTAAAAGTAACATCTAAGTATCTAAGCTGAAAATATTTACATTCAAAATATTTTTTCCCCTAGAGGTTTAACTATTTAGTATATTATTTTATTTGTTTTCTTTGAAACTGAGTTTTCAGTTTTCCTTGTTAGTACGTTTTCAGAAGCTTACATACATCTATCATTAAAATAAATGTTATGGCTTTCTATTATATTTTTGGACTGGCCTTTTCCCAGGGGCACAATGATTGTATATCATGCATCTTTAATTAGTCGAAAACCCCCAAAATAAGAAGCTTTAATTTTGTTGTGTTTTTATTTTAATGAAGGGAGAAATATATACTGTATACTTATTAATCTAGGGCATAGTAGATTTGCACAAGTCAGAAATGGCTTTTGGAGACATTTTTAAACAACAGTTTCATTTTTCTCTTAACTTATAAGTTATGAGAAGTTGAAGCCACCTTTCCAAAGTGTAAAAGAATGAATGTTTTGACCTAAGGTATATTTGGAAGAGTAAAGGTTAAATATTCAACCCCAAGAACACTAAGCACGGTGGTGGTACTGTCATACTTTACCGATGGAACAATGAGAACAAAGAGAACTAATAGAGAACTTTTCAGCATAACTTCATATCATTAGCTAGGCTGTTAAAACTTTGACAAAACTAAAAAAAAAAGTGTTGCAAAAAGACAATGACCGCAATCACATGTCAAAGCTGGTTGTGAAATGGATAAAGCAGGCAAACCCTAAGCACCTTGAGCAGCCAAAAACTAGTCAAATATTCAAACAGCATTCTGCCAGAAGCGTGTAGATGGCTATCAAAAGCATTTGCTAAAGTCAAAACTTGATACATTAAACTAAATATTATATGTGCTGTATGTAAATAATTCTTTTTATTCTTTTAATAAATAAAATCCAAATAAAAGATGAAAACTTGTACACTAAATTCTTGGGTTTCCTTACATTAATGATGTATTAAGTGCTTTTTATTCTATTTCATTTAAAATCCAAATTTAATATACAGTTACTTTAGTATGTGTAAGAGTTTGAAGGTTTTCATTTGACTTTGCCTTGTACACAATGGCAAAATGAACACATTTTCTTAATAAGTGATAAATCATGAAGCAATTAATTACCTTGAATGAACAAATAATTTCGAAATGAAGTTCTTTCTCTATGAAGTAGTGTGGATCTATAATTAATCATCATTATTATCCCCATTATACTGTGCTATGATTTTCTATCAAATTATAATAATGGAGCTTGGCCTTACTTATTATTCACATAAAACAAAATCAGTTAAATTGGACTAGTACAAACTATAATGCGCAGTGCAGCTCAAATAAGACAATTCCATATTTACACTATGACAAAAAGTAAATGGACACATGACCATCACACTAATATGTTCGAAGCCCCAATTGTATAGAATACCATGTAGAGTAGCATTACAATCTGCCCAAAAAAATCTTCCAGCAAGATAAGCATGGATCTGTGCGGCATGGATCTGTGCAGGACTCTCAAGTTCTTCCATTCTGTCCTTGATCACTAGCACATGGTTGTGATGGTCAGAGGTAAACTTACTTGTCATGTATTAAAGATTGCTTTATTTAAGATTGCTTTAAGATTGATCTACTATTAGTTGCAAAGATAATTTGATCTAATATAATTATATATATTGGTGTAAAAATAAAAACAATTATTTGGGCTTTATTCATGGGCACAATATGGAATTAATATTAATTAGTACTTAGCTTCTACAAAATAGTAAAATTTAGTTATACTTTTTGCTTTATTTTATAGGTATATGATGATGATGATGATGATTATTATTATTATTATTATTATTGTTGTTGTTGTTGTTATTCTTATTCTTATTGTTGTTGGTGGTGGTGGTATTATTATTATTATTATTATTATTATTATTATTATTATTATATATACTACTACTACTACTACTACTAATAATATATAATAATAATAATAATAATGATTCTTTTTCTTCTTATTATTATTATTGGACAAAAGGTTGTATCCGGTTATCCTCGGTTTTATCCCGTTGCATTACCATTGCTTTAATGAGATCCAATTTGAAAGTGCTAATAGCCCAAGTACAAGTTTGTAGTCTTTGTTGTTTTAGAAAATAGTGCTCCAGTAAAACATTATTCTCATTAGACACTGTATCGACTATGTTATTTCTATTCTTTTTTATTGCTTGCTCAGAGTCTCACTGCAGCACCCCACTAAACAAATATAACAGCAGCAAAATAAGATTCCGTATGACGGAAGCTCTGTCCTCTCCTTCGCAGCACTGAAGAAATAGGATTACAAAGCAGTTAAACACTCCTTTCACATTTGAAAATTTACTTCCGACCTACTCTCTCAAAATAGGGCTTGGGGACAGAGACAAATGCATAAAGAAGCATCATGCCTGTCAAATCACTGGCTCGTCTGAAGCAATGTCGTAAATGTTTGGCAGTGGATTTCATGGAGCTCAAGGCCTGAGGGCTGAGAGTGACAAAAAGTGTCACCTGCCCCAGTTAAATTCAATACAGCCCCTCGTTCAGGACTTCTACTTCAAGCACAGAGAACCTTTTTTTTTTTTTTTGCGTTTATGCCCCTCTCTCTCTCTCTGAGGGGGTGATATACCCGGGTCATATACAGACGAACAGGATGGGCAAAGGAGCACTCAGAGGCTTAGAGCACTCTTACACTATCTAAAACATGGCATTCTAACATGCATCAATCAATGCAGACAGGACTGGGATCAAAAGGATATTGAATTTAACACCTTGTTTGCCATTTTAAAAGTGAACACCAGGTCATTCTGGTCCAGTAGCTTGCAGGAGTAGGCAATGTTGACAGCTGTTTCAAGTTTGTCTCCGGTCAGCACCCATACTTGCATTCCTGCCTCTCTCAAAGCCTGGATGGTTTCTGGAACATTTTCTTGAAGGCGGTCCTCAATTCCGGTAGCCCCTGTTTGCCAACGTATTTCACATTTAACATAGTTTAAGTGCACATTTGTGAATTGTGTCTGGTTTTATCCATATCAATAATCATATGAATCAAAGGATAAATTAATTATATAATCAATCTTTTGACATTATTATAATATCCCCATTGATAACAGATCAAAAGAAAGAATTGATTCATTGTATAGCTTTTCTTTTTATATATATACCCAGCAGTGTGAGGTTGTTTTCCATGTATGCTGTAGTGTTCATGAGTAGCTCTTCTTTGTTTTCTATGGTTGCCATGGCTTCCTGTCTCATAATGGACCAGCTCCTATAGGCCTGTTCACTTATAACCTTAAAGAAAAAAAAAAAAAAAGAAGTGAGAGATTGACTGAGTCATATTTTTCTAGAATGATTACCTAATCAAGACACAAAAGAGATAAGAATATCAACACTAAGGAAGATGAGTGGTATGGGTAACACATGTACAGTACATGCATTGAAAGCAACAGTGTGTAACCATGCAATCATACAATGTGTCTAACCATAAAGCCGTGACACCTTACAGCCCTAAACAATGTGGAATACGAATGAAATAATGGCGTACTTTACCTTTCTTGCAATGCACAATGTGCGTAACCCATCTCTAGCATACATGTCGAGGTCCTTCTGAGTCTTATGCGCAATTTTTCTACTCTCACTTCTCAGGTGTGATTTGTCTAGGACAATTAAAGTAAGACAGAAATGTGTTGCTATGATTTCTTTGTGCACCATCTACTGATTAAAGAGGGCTAGAAGAACCCGCCTTTTGTGTTCTACCTTGAAAAGTATTCTGCAGTCGCTCCATGATGCCGGAGTCTGCACCCTTGGTATACATTACAATCTCGTTAGTTTCAGGATGACGCACGATTATGGACATCCTCCTCCGGGTTGAATCAAAGGCCAAAACATCTAGCACATCAAACTTCAGCAGCCTCCCTTGAGGTAGTTGGACAGTTACATGATCAGGCGTTCGTTCCTTTAAAGTGAAGCCGTAAGCCTTGGCTACGTGCACCAGAGCTGCTTCGTCAGGACTCTGGGCCTCATAGCACATTTCCTCTATCACAGACAGATTGCTTGCTGTCTGTGTGTGCCTGGCTCCATTTCGTCCCTCCATAGAACCATAAAAATCGGGGACATCATGGACAGGAGATTCCATGGGATCCATGGGTAAAGGCTCAGAGAAAGTGCTTCTTTTGCCTATGATTTTCTTCCCAAGAGATGCCACTCGACTCCTCAGGCCATCCATACACTCAATTGGACTTCTGGAGTGAACAGAACTACATTGCCCTTTAGCCTGAAACACACAAAAAAACATGTTTGCCTTCTGATATTCTAAAAGAATGAGGTAAGAATGAAAGGAAACAAAACATATTTTAATTTTATAGGGATTTCTACAGAGGATGGGCATATTCATGCTAAATGAAAAATAATGCATAGTCACCATGTGTGGCCTCATCATGCTCATCATCAGGGCAAACATCCTCTATTACATTAATGTGTAATAATGAAAAAGTTCTATATTGTGAAGACTTTTGTAAGGCATTGAAATGAGAAAACTAAGTCATAGCAGCAAGATAATCAAGTCATGGCTAATAGGACGTAATCATTGTGTTGTGGCCCCAAACTGGAGTATGAATATTTTATGGATCCACCACATGCACTGGAAATATGAATTGGAAAAATATAGAATTTATTAAACATTATTTTGTATATTTAAATTTCTGAAATAGAAAGTTTGTTCAAGCAAAACACTATTTTTATATTTTACTATTACATGCAAAACAATAGACTTTTCAATCTGAGATCTATAATTCATTTGGATTTAATTAAAATACATGATTTTTTTTTCATGGAAAGGAGTCTAGTCTATTGTCCTTTAATATGAAGTCATGTCACTGTAACAATTCGGAAAATGATGCAGGGAAAATAAAGCTTTCAGAAAACATATGACAAAGGTGTATTCTGATAAAAAGGGTAAGTTTCATTAAGGTTTCACTATAACCTTATATTAAATAACAATTTTCCTCTCTTTCCCTTGCATTAGTAAATTATGATCGCAATTTAATGACAGTGTTCTTTCACATTATTAAATAGTGACCACACATTAATTATATAAATCATTTGCATAAGTAAATAGTGACTGCAATTTAATTATCTTGTTCTCTTGAATTACTAAATAGTGACCACAACTTTATTAGCGGAAGAAGTCCATGAAGAAGAATACATTACAACACAGTTTCAACACATAAGCTCCTTTTTGGGATATGCCTAAAGAATATAAAATAAAATATGCAAGTTGAAGATATACCAGAAATTTGGTATGTTTAGGTTAAATAATTATATAGAAATGCATGGACAATTTATTTACTTGTATTAAAATAGACATAATATCAATATCTAGAAGATACACAAGTACGAACTATGACCTAATTATCTCTTTCCCATACACTACTAAAACACACATTATTTCCAGGAAGTAAGTATGTCACCAATGGGACACTATTTTAAGTTGATATTTAATTGGCAGTAAATTATTACTGTACATCACTTACTGTAAAACTGTCACTGTCAGTGTTGTTACAATATGACATCTCAGCATCTCCCCTGGGAAGACTACCTTTCTAACATTCATGTACCATACTAATCAAATTAATTAGTACCAGCCTGGTTCCCTCCTTTAATTTTATTAAGGTCTGAGGACAAGCATTTACACGTCGGACTAAATAGAGTGTTAGAGTGAGTTTCTCAAGATCGATTGAGAAAATGACCAAGAATTAGCTTATACAAACCATTCTACAAAGTCTCCAAACACATGGGATAAAGTATAAATAATACAATAAAGTATGTCCATTTAATGTAAGTATGAATTTCATAAAAAAAAAAAAAAAGACATACTAAAATCATTTTAATGGATGGACTGGGAGGAATGCCAGCAAAAGAAAAGTGCAATTCCACTCATAAGACCAGAGGTTTTAACCCTAAGTGTTCATCATGAGTGGGAGCGACCACTCCCAAGAAATGCCAATCATGGAAAGGATGTTTTGTAAATAGATGTACAAAAAGAGTGTTAATTCTGGAATTCTATAACAATACTTGTGATTTCAAAACACATAAGACATACGGGTTTGGGTAATTAATTGACAGTCTGTTGTTATTTTAAGACATGAGGGTCAGCTGTTCTGGAATAGTTCTCATACGACCAGTATTGTCAAGTGTATTTGCAAAACCCATCAAGCATCATGATGAAACTTACTGTACGTCTCCTGCAGAGGAGTTCGTTTAGAGTTACCCGCCTCAGAAAACATCAATTTACAGCACCTCAGATTACAGCTGTTATGAATTCAGTATTTTGTTTTTAATATAGAAAGATATAAAGATCAGAAAAGGCTATCTATCTATCTATCTATCTATCTATCTATCTATCTATCTATCTATCTATCTATCTATCTATCTATCTATCTGTGTGTGTGAACAGTTATAGATAAAAAGCACATTTATTAAAAATGTGTTTATACATTTTTTTAATACATAAAATGTATTTTATACAAACATGATTTTTTTTTTCTTGAGTTAATGATACTGGCACTGACACAGTTACCTGATATGGTTCTCTGCCCGATTCAGGGTTAAGACTAAAATTGCAAAGTTGGAATGACCCCTGGCCCAAGAGGAGAATGTTCTAATAGCATAAAACATGGAGCAATCCATTGCTGCGTGTATGCACTTAAATATCCCCATTTTTCACAGCGGCACCGAGCTGTTTCAAAGTAGGTAGAGTAGGATTAGTCATACAGACCGTAATAATATCTGGGGGGGCAGCAGAGTTGGAGACACAGTGCATGGAGGAGTCGCCGTGCATGGTACATTATTAAGGCTATTATTTTGACATCAAGGCTGTTTTTGTGCTGTGACTCAGTTCATGAAAGCATAGTGCTGTCCTTTGCTGTAGAGCCAAGGTTAACATGACCACTTCTCTTACCCTTTGTCTCTGGGCTGCTTTTGTTGAAACCACTACTGTGTTGCAGATGCTTAAAGCCAGAAAGAACTCCAGGTACCGTGCATTTTCCCCTCCACATTCAGCTTCTTCTACTAGCCGGAGCAATGTCTGGTCTGGAAGCACCTCGGTTTCCTGTTCAACCAAACAACAAGCCAACATCCTTAGTGGTTATCCATGGAACAACACACACACATGCTGACATCACCCACCCAAAGCATTGTGTCATCGGCATCCCTACGGCGGATATTGTAAAATGGAATGAGAGCAGCGTGTGCTGGGATGAGGAAGCTGTGGGAAAGAGTGGTGGGCTATGGGAAAGCAGTAGGCCATGTTTAATGCACCTCAGCAGGCCCATATGTCAGCGCACAGACAACGAGAGCAATGGAGCCAGCATTCCTCTGTTTCTTTCTCACACCAAGCTGGCTGGCCATCTGCGTGCTGGATCTGTCCATTTACAGGGACAAGACATTGACGGTCTGTTCGCTCCTATTTGAAGCCACCTCACCTCATCTCATCTGCACCTGCCACTAACTCTCATATAACCACGGCTCGGTGCAGATCGTCTCCACAGGGTACCCCTACTAAACCTGCTGAAAAAAATTGTGTTATTGATTCACTACCCTGCCATGCGTCACAGGGGAAAGATCTGACCACCACGCAGACAGGTTTATAGTTTTGCTGTCCAGACTATTAAAAAAATGTATCTAGTCACCTGTGGGGGTGTACAAACTGTTGATTTTTATTGGATTCAATTTTTTTCTGAACAGAAATTATTCTTTCTACCACTGTCCACATTGTGAAGCATGATGGTAGTTTCTGTAGAAGATAAATCTGCATGATGAATATCTCACATTTTTAAAATGCCACAATGTGAAATAGAGGAAATCATAATATAGTGTTTAACACACCACCCGTGTTATGAGAATTGAAATATTGTATACTTAAATTGTAGTTATATGGGAAAATGAACGTCTGTTGAAAACTCATGAAATTTTTTTTAAGGTTCTCAATTTGTTTAAAAAAAAAAAGTATATACTGGAGAAACAGTTTCCTTCGGGATTAATAAAGACTTCTCTTATTTCTTATCTCTTACCTACTGTAGAACTAGTGGTCAGACAACCTGCACCTTAATTTGTAATGGAACAATACTTAATAAATAAAATTCAGTTTCTACCAGGCAATCAAACAATTGTATCAAAAATTGTTGATAAAATCAGGCCCGTAGTGTTTCCACCTTTTATAAAATCATATTAGATTCACCCTTAACATTTCTTTAAGATACACTTTGTATTTGATCTTTGCTCTTTACAGCAAGCTTACAAATGACATGACAGTTACTGTACATCGAGTTAATATTTCTGCCTTCACACCACATTCTTCATTTTTATGGATATGCTTCACACATTTTTTGCCGTATGCTGTAACTTCGCAAATGGTCATAATTAAAAAGAAATTTTTAAGTGACACAATTGGCCTAAAACTGCTAATGCGAGGGGTAAAATTATTTTAAAATAATAGTAATAGTAATAGTAAAATAATAGTAAAATTTTATAATTGTACTATTTCAATTGTTGTGGGTTTTTTTTTTTCATTGCAACATTACAAATGTGCACAAATGAAAACCTTTTCTACTGGACTGTGTGCAAGTTATGGTATGACATGGTCTTGCTTAGTAGTCTATTCTGAATTGGTTACCAAGGTAACAGGGATATATAGATGGAGCTAGAAATTGCTAGACATAAGTTTGGAACTACCTAAAACTGCTTTTTAGCGGGCAATCAGGTCAGAAGTCTACCAGAAGATCTCACCAGTGGGCTGCTGAAAGCAAGGCTTCCAGTGGCTCCTGCTATGAACCTTGGCCTGTGAAATCTGCCCCCGGCGAAGGTGGTGGAGTTCATCCGGCCTCCTGCTGGAATCTCCTCCAGAGAAAACAGAGATATATGTCTGTTCTGTTGGAAAATAACCTCCTCATCTGGCTCTGTGTCCTTTGCCAGAATTGCCAATCGTGTTGCTGCAACAAAACAACCAAGACCAAGAAATTATCAGCCAGATAAACTGGTGCATTTACTGTGTTTCTGGGTTCATACCCCAAAACAACTGAAGTTACCCTAAGCTCACCATTATCCTCATGAGGGAATTCAGTTCCCATTATAGAGCAACGACGGAACACCATTTTGTTCTCTGTCAGAGTCCCTGTCTTGTCGGAGAAGACGTATTGGATCTGCCCCAGGTCCTCTGTGATATTAAGAGCACGGCACTGGACCCGAGAGTTCTTCTCCTCATCATATAGGTCCAAGTCCTGAGTGATAAAGAACACCTGGCCAATCTTCACCAGCTCGATGGACAGGTAGAGTGAAATTGGGATCATCACCTGGACAGGAAGGTAATTCTTATAATTTGTTTTCATGACTGCTTAACCCAGTGCTGCTGTAACACTTGATACAATTTGTGTATTGTGGGTATAAATAGATATTATTGCGTACAAAAAAAACATAGTTCTGAGTGATAGCATGCCAAGTTTTTTTTTTTTTTTTTTTTTTTTCCAACACTGAGAGTTTACTGATGCTATTGTGGTAGCTGTCGGGAGTGAAAAATGACAGCCTGGAGAGGTAATCACTTTCACACATTGAAACTATTTAAAACAATATCTGTACTTTTTACTGAAGAAGTTATTTTATTTGTCACTGTTGACTCAAATTGGTTCAGGCCATTAGCTCCCATGTATCATTTGAATGAGGCATTCGAAAATTGAAAAGATTTCTGTGTGTTTGTGAAATATAAATACTATTCTAACACATATCAATTGCAATATTTCATTCTATACCTGCAGTAGGATAATCATGGTAAAAAACATGTAGATCCCTGCATGCAATGGAGGAATTAAACTCCCATCCCTTTCTGTGATAAAGTAGACAGGGATACTAGGGAAAGTTGTCAACCAACAGGCATGACCTGTGAGAATAAAACAAAAAATTAGAGACAGTAATTTATGAGTTTATCCCGAGTTCTTAACCTTATATACAGTAAGGATAAAAATAAAAAAAGAAATAAAAAAACAAGGTTCTGCACAAGGTCATGACAGCTCTTTCTATGTACAGCTATGGAAGCTAAGGCAAGATTGAAATGGAATGTCAACTGTGGCTTCCCCAGTGTATCAACACTGCAACACCGTATACTGCCTGGATTAAAAGATTTATTTTAACATTCCAGTCAGCTACATTCCAATCGTGCTCGTAATCTATATGTACAGCATGTTTGCACAGATGACCTTCTCCATCCTACTTACCTATGGCCCCTATGAGACACATGCAAAAGAGCAGAAGCAGACAGAGGAACACGTCCTTGTTCATTTTCCTCTCCAGTTTGCTACGTTTGTACCTTGGTCTGTTGTTGTTTAACATTAACTTTGACTCATGGCCTACAGTGGGGAAAAAAATAAAATAAAATTATATATAAAACAATTAAATTAAATTTGTAACACTGTAGTAACCATGTGTGGGTAGTATAATGTGTATAATGTAACATGGTTTATATATACAGTATATATTTTAATGATTGAAGTAAGAATATTCATTGCTTTTTCATTTGAAAGGTTTGGACTGATAATTATTTGCAGTATACTAATAATTAGTAATATATCTATCTATCTATCTATATCTATCTATCTATCTATCTCTCTCTCGCTCTCTCTCTCTCTCTCTCTCTCTCTCTCTCTCTCTCTCTCTCTATATATATATATATATATATATATATATATATATATATATATATATATTATGTTCTCAGCTATGCTTATGTTGGCTGCTGTCATTTGTACTGTATAACTAAATCACCCTGTACCAGTAAGTATCAGTGAGTTGAAAACAGGATGCATGATCCAAAAGTTGCGTGTACAGAAACAAAACTATACCTGCGTACACGACAATCCCTGAAGCATGAGCTGTATTTCTGACGGTGCATCCACGTAGTAATAGACTCTCAATGTCAAAACCTGTCTTCTTGTTGTCTTTTTGTCTGTCAAAGCAAACACATACTTTATATACAGACAATAGACAGAACTAATTGTAATTCACCGCTAGAGTAACAGAGACCAGCCCAGAGATCAGTCAGTCAAGTCAAGTTAAGTGGGTTTTTATAGACATCCTTCCTTATAGCTTGGATACAATGTGGTTTCTTGAGGACCAAACTTTTATAAGTATTATGATTTTAAATGTTATTATTTTGCATTTAAGAAAGTCAGAAGTTGGAAGTGCAAGAGAGTGTGTGTGAGAGAGAGCGAGAGAGAGAGAGCCAAAGGGGCATGCATTGCTCATTGGTTAAGGTGTTGGACTACTGAATGGAAAGACCCAAGTTCAAACTTCACCATTATTAAATTGCAGCTGTTGGGCTCTTAACCCTCAAATGCTGCAATGTATAATAAGAAAATAATAAGTAAATATAGGTTATTCTGGATAATAACCTCCTCCTCCTCACCTGACATCAGTGCTCGACCTCACTTATGCTCTCGTGGTTAAATGGCCACGAACCCTTATAGTCACTCTCCAAAATCGAGTAGAACGTTAAGATTGGAGAGTAATTTTAATAGCAAACACACATGAGTGTTATAGTGAGGTGTTCAAACGTTCTGGTCACATTTGAGCAACCAGTGGTGTGAAACATTTATCGCAGAAACATTTTTTATTGCTGCGTGAAATGATTAAGGCAAACTTTAAAACAGTCACGTCTAGTTCGTAAGTACCATCACAACAGCAAATTAAATCAGAGTCTGGCTCTCAGTTGGTGAAATAGTATTCAAATGGTTGACAGTGATTCAAACTGACAGCTAAACTGCCATATAGCACCAAATTATCAACACTCATCATTACAATTCATTTGTGACTACCTACATGTGCAAATGCTTTTGATGATGCCCAATGATGTACTGATGTCCAAAACCATCAGAAAATGAAAAAAAAAGACAGTAAGATCCAGAGCTCAATGAACAAAATTCAACTAAATCCTTAATTCTGCCTTTTACTAATACACAGCAAAAGCCTTAGTAATTAATTCACCTACAGTGTGTATGTACTGTATGTCCAGTTTAACACAAATGTTGACGTTAATTTACTACTGTGGGAGTTAATCCAACACTGAAAATTTTGCTGAGTGAAAAAGGCTGACATGTTACACCACAAGTGTTGCTCTTATGGCAGGGTATTTACGCTGTTAAGTACTACAAGGACAAAACTAGCACCTGCCTGGATTTTTGTAATGCTTCCATACCAGTGAAACTAAACATATTTTATGGATTTTCTATAAAAACGAGAACACAAGACATCCAGCAAAGCACTGTCTTTATCCACAAATTATCTACCCTTCTACGCTTCGATTATGGGGTATAAGTCAATGACAAAATCCATATTTGTTTAGGGCTCCATATATCCATATCTTGACATCCATCCTACAAGTCCTGGAAACTGTATTAGAGAAATAGACATAATTCTTCCAAAAGATATTTCCTCAGTTAATAGTGGTTAAAAGCATGTGTCTTGTAACAAGTATTTTTCCAAAACATCTCTAAGGTTATGTACTGTAACTGTGCAAGCCATAACACATGCTTTACATTATTTTCATTCTTGTTAAACCATCCAGCGAATCCTTCTGTAAACGACCACGCCCAAACTCATGCAAGAGATATAGATGATCAGTCAGAAAACTTTTTTGAATTTGAAATGTCAAATGTCATCATGCCACAACAAAGCCACCAGCTGTGATAAATAAGCCAACAAAGGATGCCAAATGAATTTATTTATTAGTTAGACAATGGCAGGGTTAATACATCAAGTGTGCAAGCAAGAACATAAAAATATTAAATAGGCATAATCCCACAAAGCCTGCATATATCTTTCCTGTATGTCTTTGCTGGTTTTTAAATGTTGTAAATATATGTGATATGTAATATTTGAGGGTATTGATCAATTTAAGAAGTAAAGGGTCATCCTTGCCAATATTTCTATTGCTGGATCTGTATTTAAGGTCATTTTTTTCCCCACAGTTCTATTTGCTTTTAGTATTTCCCACAACAGCAGAGGTGCAGAAGTAAAGAAGTACAACTTCTCTGTTACTGTACTTAAATATATTTTTTGTGCATCTGTATTTTACATATATGATGCATATTTTACATATATGATATCTTTAACTTATACCTGCTATGGTTTTTATTTTAAAAAATTAAAAAATAAAAGAAAAAATGTATGCTTACTCCCTACATTTTAAACAGAGACTTGTTACTTTTTCAGCTGACAATCAAGTAGAAGTGCACTGATTTCCTAATCTAAACATAAGCATTTATGAAAGAAAAAATTCCACCAGTCCAACTTTACATAAACCACTGGCAGGTCACTGTGAACACGCAGATTGTTTAGCACACCAAAATGATTGTCTGAGATAACCATTCTTCTAGCTTCTTTTTTAAGCCTCTCTAACAGATGAATTTTTAAGGTTAGATTCGAAGCCATCAAGCTAACTAGTTAACATAGTGACCAAAAAAGTTATAAACTCTTACTCATTTGGTTTGTATTTTAAGCCAATAACAATGCTGATTTATTTATTTATTTTTTTTAAAAAACTAGCCTTTTAAATTTTTTGTCCAGTCTTTTAACCATATTGTATTATGTATGCTTGCAGTGTGCCCATGTTTAATTGCATAGACTTCAGTCATGTGTAAAATATTTTGAAATCACATTTATCAGTAACCTTTTGAAATAGATATCCAGAAAAATCTGTTTTTGTGTGGAGTACTTGCACCTTTGTGATTAAAGTACATTTTAGAGTATGTACTTTGTACTTCAACTTGAATGAAAATCTGATCTGTTACTTCTACTTGTAGTGGAGGACATTTTTGGGCGAGTACTTTTACTTGAGTATTTAGTTTATGTATCTCTGCTGCCTCTGCACAACATTTCATATCTCTTACAGTTATGTTTATCTGTTGTTTGTGGTTTTAATACCTTCGGGTTTACCTTTAGTGAGCTATTTTTTATTATTCAATGTAAAGTATATTATTTCAATCTAACCAGATGGAAGTGCTAATAACAAAAAGCAGCATCAGCAGCAATCTAGTTAGACCTTGATATTGAAAATAAACTTCAGGTCCATTAGATGTTCTTTAGTAGATCATGTGACAATAAATGCGGTAACCGATATTACCTTTTCCCTACCTTTCCCTGCTTTTTTGAAGAAAGTGGTGTGGCCAGAAAACACACACACACACACTAACAGAGAATATTTCTCACAGCATTCATTGGTATGGATCAGGGAAATTGAGAACGGAAGTGGAAGCCTGATGTAGTTGATCATGCATGAAATTGACTGTAGAGAGTTCTGTGGGATACTCACAGAAAGCCATTGAAATTGTTCAGGCTGTTGTTGGGCTTCTCGCAAACCACAGTGCTGTTGAAGTTCAGTGGCTCAAATGTAGTATTCTAAAAAACAGAATCAACAAACAAAAATGAATTCACATGGTATCCAATTCATATCAGGTGAGTGATTCAAAATTCGGAAATAGGCAATGGCCCGTCTGTTTAACACATGTTGGTGCACCATTTGGGGGTCCAGTTGGACTCTATGGACTTTATAGACTCATTTATAGCTATCTTTCTTTCTATTCATGATGTGTATAAATCATATCCCAACCATTTATTAGTATCAGTTTCTGATCAGCATACTGGATATTTGAGGCTGCTGGGTTCTCATTACTGGTGTGTTAAAAAAAACCCAGCAGTACTGCTGCACCTCATGCAATTCCAGAACCATGACTTGTAAATGTCTCTATGTTAATGTCTCTAAAGTAATAACTGGGTAACAATAAAGCCTTTGGTGGGTTAACAAATTGGACATACCAACAAATTACAATAGAGTAACAGTGCAAAATGATGCAACACTATAAAATAGCCTAAACTGTATTATTACCTGATACAAATAGTCATTGAATACCACTAATGAACAATGCTGGTGTATATTTATAACATTGCTGGGTACAATTCATGAATGGAATTGGGTTTATATTGGCAAAGGTTGCATGTTGAGTTAGAAATCTGACAGGGAACATGGGATGGAAGGTTGCATCAGGATTAATTTTCTGGAATTTTCTGCAGTTTCTGTCAAGACAACCAGAAAATGTATAAAGTAAAGGAAATTAGCTACAATTGCATAAGAAATATGTTTTTATTTACATTGCATTTTATTCATATGTATGCTTCAGATAAAACAGAAATAATATTTCACTATATGAGGACCGAGGACTCATATGAGGACTGCTGGTATAATTCTTTGGCCAAACAATTTTTTTAAAGACATTAATTAGGTTCATACAGTAGTTATCAGCTACTAATAAAGAGAAAGAAGGAAACGAAATTACACTGTATACAACAGTATAGTCCAAGTCTCAGGAGGTTAATATGGTTTGGTTTAATAGAAACTTTAGCTAATTATAGTTGAGAGTAGAAATTATGGCTGAAGTTGTTGTAAATGAGGAAAAGTAGTTTATTTGTAAGAAAGTTAAAATGATCTAATTTGGAGCTGCTACATAACTCTTACTGTTACCTCTAGCACGTTATAATCTACCTATCATCCTTTTTACATCCTTGTCTTAGATTAACATCTATCACTGATATCTATAGCTTGGTAATGTCATTATTTTTATTTACAAGTTGGGCCAACTCAAGCTCACAACCCATGTTGAGTTAACTTATATTGTTCCCAGCACTGGTGTTCCAAACGGACCCAACCTGGATTTTATTTTAGAATGTATAACCGTGAGATGGGTATACATTCTAAAATACATTCTAATAAAGTGGGTCTGTATTGTTTTTTTTTTAAATATATTATTTATTTATTAAATGTCTGATTACATTTTTTCTTAACCCCCCCCCTCCAAATAAAAAAACTAAACATTCCACCATTAGTGTACAGATTAGCTGTTCCTCATGCAAAATGCAACATCAGCCAACCTGTTATAGATGTAGGTTTAATAATATGTAAACCACGTCGCTTTGCACATCAGTGATACAGGCTATATGCACAGAATGCAAACTACTAGGGGGGAGTAATCTGAGAACTAAGCAAGAATCCTGTGTCCTTATAGGGGAAAAATATGAATACCCAAGATGACACAGCAAAGAAGGCATACTGATTATGATCAAGATCTTTGCATATTTTTAATAAATATCATATATATAAAATTATGCGTAATATTAAGGTATTAATTGTTTACAATAAGACTGTGATTATGGTGTGTAGTAGAAAAACAATAGACAAGATTAGGTCTTTACATGTCTCTTTGGTCAGACATTGTGAACATCACACCCCCATTTTTGTTATTATAATAATCTCCACGAGCCCATTACTGAGATCAGGCACTGCTGTTGGATGAGGATGTGTGGGGTGCAGTCAGCATTCCAGTTGATCCCAAAGGTGTTGTTTGATGGGGTTGAGGTCAAGGCTATGTCTTCAAAGAGCTCACTTTGCACACTAGGGCATTGTCATGCAGTTTCCTCTAATAGGTCAAGTCAAGGAAAATTGTGATGCTAACATACAAAGACATCCTATGCAATTATGTGGTTCAAACTGTGCCCACAGGTTGGGTAGAATTGCATGTGGGTGTGGTAGTCAGGTAGCCGGAAAATCTTTGGACACATGGTGTAACATTTGTGCAACGTGTTAAATATCAGTTATATAAAATAGTAATATGGCAGGGAATGTTCCCCAGGCAAAAAGATCAAGTTCAACACTTACTATAAGATATTGGGAATTCTCCGTTAATTAAATAGTCTATGTATGCGCATTTGAGAAGTAAAGCCATATTGCAAAAAGAATATACAGTATTTTCTTGCATTCAGAAGCTGTTTTTTAGCTTTTAGGTTTACAATAGGATCCGCACCTGTGTGGAGAAGCCAGGCACCACTTTCCTCTGCTTAAGGCTGGTCTCACCATCCAGATTGGCAGTCTCCATGTAGCACACTCCATTAGGGTCGGACGTATGCAAGAGCAAGATGTCTGCTGGGATGGTCTCATTGGAGAGCACTTGGACAAAATCCCCCACCCGTACATCCTTCCATCTTTTCTCCACAAAGCTCCGCTGGCACCTGGAAAAAGACAGACAGAAACTCAGCTAGTGACCTGAAGCCCCATTGTGCATAAACCTGCTCTGGATTAAACCGTATGCCTGCATGAACGTGCAAAGTATATTTTAAACAAATTAGCTTTTATTTAAAAAATATCTTTTTTTAAAAATCTTAATTAACCTAAAACAATGCTGAAGATACTAAAGAATACTAATGTGACTACAGAAGCAGCAAATCTGTTTATGCATGACATGCTTGTTTCTTTTTTTTTCGTGAAGGCCGAGGAGAAAATCTAACATTATTTATATGACTTGTTGAATGAATAAATATCTGTCTAATATAACTCCCAACAATTACACTATTTCTATTAGCCTGCGAGAGTATGGAAACCCATGACTGAATGTTAATTTTACAGCAGAGAGTAGTAAATGTATTTTTTCTTTCTTTTTTTTTTTTTTTACAAAATCCAAGGCACAGTTAAAAATTGCGTAGTTTTAATGGTTTCAATTGTTAGAATTTTTTAAAGACCTGGTGCATTTTAATTTTCTCAGTCAATTATTTTTTATTAAATAAAATAGCAGTGTCATTTGCATATACATACAGATAAGAATTTAACACATTTTTGGTAACAATACGAAGTTGTTCAGAATAACAGATCCCATAAAACAGAACCTATGAAGCCTTAACAATCTTCATATCAGGAAAATAAAAATTCCAAATACACAGTAAGATCTGATATTTCAGTCCTTCCTAAGCCGACGCACAGTCTTGTCCAACAATCCAGTTTATTATCTTTTATTTTACCTATTGTCAAAGAAGTTGTATACAGATATATGGTGGAGACAGCACACGTCATTGACATATTGGATGAAAAACAATGGAATATCACTATTGTAACCTATTACCTATGTGTAGCTTTTGAAATTATGGAAAAAATTTATTAAAGTCTCAAATATAATATTAGGTTTTTGGTATGGAATGCTCAAATAGGCCTACAAGAACTGAATTAAAAATAGCATTAAGAAAAGGTTTAAGGAAAATTAGCAATAAGGGAAAAATCTTATTTGGTCAATGGATATCTTCTTGGATTGAATTGCTTATATAAATGGTTTGAAACAAATTTGGGAAAATTAGTGACGGTGATTTGCCAGCATTCATTTTAGTTTATGCTGATGTTGATTAAGGTCTTCAGCTCCAAAGGCTATAATAAGCTATATATATATTATGGCATGCCGTTTAGGAAAATATTCATGAGAGAACTTAATGAAAACTCTGAATATATTGAATGAAACGTGAGAATATTGAATGGATTCCGAATATATTGATTGAAAAATATATATATTGAATGAATTCTGAATATGTGGATTGAAAACTGATATATTGAATGAAAAGTCTGAATTTATTGAATGAAAAGTCTGAATATTTTGAATGAAACATGACGTCATCGAAACACAGCGCCATCTTTAGAAAGCATGAGTGAGTCGGCGAGAAACTTGTTTGCTGCAATTGTGAGAAATGAAGAGATGGTGAACACATTGATGAGTGCGTGTCCGGCCCAAAGTGGTGGCACAAGCAGCACTCAGTATCAGACGACGGAAGAAGGAATATATTCGCTATTTCACCGCGGAAGACCGGTGTTATGCGCTAAAATGCCCCCCTGCCACAGATTGCCCCCCCTACATAATCTCTGTCGAATAATATTCTCACGTTTCATTCAATATATTCAGAGTTTTCATTAAGTTCTCTCATGAATATTTTCCTAAACGGCATGCCATAATATGTATATACAAGCATGATACAATTTATTATTAATTATTGACGACACTGTAAAACCATAATATTTATTAAAATCTATACACATCCAGCATTACACATATAATGCAAAATTTTTGGCCATTTCTCTTTTTAAAGTAAGTTAGCAAGTAAGTAAGTAAGAAACTAAATAAATAAATAATGATCATTTAATGTGCTATCTGATTGCATTTTGCTTTCTGATCTAATGAAAAAGAAAAACATTCATTTAATTTTTTTTTCCCCTTAGTGTGTTTAGATTGTGTGAGTCTCATTATCATAATAGACACTATATTTAAATTGGAACTGGGTGAGGGTTACAAAGATACACTGCATTAAGTTAATGTAAATTTCCACTTCATATTTTCAGGGAAATGATGAGACTGATGAGAAAGAAACAGAACTCAGAAACGGATGAAAGATTTCATCAGGCATGCAGCCCAACATGTAGGACAAGGAGAGGTACATTCTTGAATAGGACACTTACGGAATGCTACGGCAGCAGCTCCTAAACAAACAGCTTGACAGAAAACAGACACGTCATATTTAGCATACCGGTTTGTGTGCAGAAGGTAGCCTCTCTTGTAAATCAAGTAAGCTGTTTTGTAAACTCAGTGCCTGCAGGTACTTAGATGATCAATTGGATACTGACAGACATAATACAGACAAAGATACACAATGTCCATTTGTAAAGATTTTATCTATTTTTAGAGCCAGCATGTTTCTATTTTAAACCTATCTACAGCGCATTTTGGCTTACCAAGGTCTAAGCAGCTGATAATCTATTTAATATGTGAGGTTCATTCTGTTATTATATAAGATTTGCTTGCGATTTGGCAAAAAATAAGCTGCTGCAAGCATTTAAAACAATGGATCAAACAAAGAAATCTGCAATATTGAACATAAAATTACATTTTCTGCCAGTTCTGCATAACTGCTGGATTTCTTAATCGAATGCTTATCTTAATAAGACATAATTAATAATCTACTTTCTGTCTTATCTCCTCATGTCCTACAGAAATAGTTCAGTTATATAAATATAATTTACATGAACTTTATTGTATTTCTTCCTTCTTATGAATATTATTGAGATTAACAATAAGTCGAAGTATACCTGATCTTTCTCCTATTGTCAACTGTAAGGTCTGTGTGATTATCATATAAATATAAGGTTACAAAGGAGTAAGGTCTGTGTGAGTATAATTTATGGTCTTTGCTGACATGAGGAGAACCTGATTTGGTCTTCTGCTGTTGTAACACATCCACCTCAGTCGGGCTATGCACCTCTAATCTCTCTCATCAACAAGGCATTTCCACCCTCAGGTCTGAATTACTTCATCTACATCCAGCCCACCAGGCATCAAAAAAAAAAAAAAAAAAAAAAAAAAATCACTGAGATGACTTTTTAAAAGTTTTATAGAGAACTTTATTAACCCCTTTCTATCATTGTATCAATGTTTGATGTGAATAATATCTAAAGTTATTTGCCCACACCTGGATGGTTTTTTGCACTGCTCTGCTGCCGTGTGACCTGGCTCATAAATAATGATATGAATGATCAGGTGATCAGGTGTGTCTTCCTATTAAAGTGGCACATGAGTGAATAATTATAGTGTATTACTGTTAATCAAATTACTTTAAAAAAAACATATCAGGACAAGGCACAATAACAGAGATCACAAAGAACTTATATATAAATAATATATACTATTATAGAAAATATCAAAAAGCTAACCAAAACATATTTGTACGTCTGTGTACAGTGCATCCGGAAAGTATTCTCAGCGCTTCACTTTTCCCACATTTTGTTATGTTACAGCCTTATTCCAAAATGGATTAAATTAATTATTTTCCTCAAAATTCTACAAACAATACCCCATAATGACAACATAAAAAAGAAGTTTGTTGGAACTATTTGCAAATTTATTACAAACAAAAAACAAACAAAAAACACATTTTTTACATACTGTAAGTATTCAC
The DNA here is from genome assembly GCA_013621035.1 of Clarias magur. Lineage (NCBI taxonomy): Eukaryota > Metazoa > Chordata > Actinopteri > Siluriformes > Clariidae > Clarias > Clarias magur. The sequence continues at coordinate 445,129 of QNUK01000128.1, read as the reverse complement.
AGTCTTTGCCATGACACTCAAAATTGAGCTCAGGTGCATCCTGTTTCCTCTGATCATCCATGAGATGTTTCTAGAACTCGAGTCCATCTGTGTAAATTCAGTTGATTGAACATGATTTGGAAAGGCAAACACCTGTCTATATAAGGTCACATGGATCAACAGTGCATGTCAAAGCACAAACCAAGCCATGAAGTCCATGATAATGAAGTCCAAAATATTATTTGTAGACCTCTCAGAAAGGATTGTATCGAGGCACAGGTCTGGGGAAGAGTACAGAAAAATTTCTGCAGCACTGAAGGTCGCCTCCATCATCCGTAAATGGAATCTCTTGATAGAGTGGGCCGTCCAGCCAAACTGATTGACCAGGGGGAAAGTCCTCGATGGTCACTTTGAAAGAGCTTCAGCAGTTCTCTGTGAAGAGAGGAAAAACTTCCAGAAGAGCAGCCATCTCTGCAGCACTCCAACAATCAAGCTTGCATGATAGAATGGCCAGATGGACGCCACTCCTCAGTAAAAGACAACGACAGCCGTCTGGAGTTTTCCAAAAGGCACCTGAAGGATTCTCACACCATAAGAAAGAAAAAAATGTTTTTCGTTGAAGCACCTTTGGCACCAATTACAGCCTGAATTCCTTTTGCGTATGATGCTACAAGATGTTGTTCTTCTGGAAGGTTCTCTTCTCTCCACAGAGAAATGCTTAAACTGTTTCAGACTAACCATCGGGTTCTTGGTCAACTCCCTAACACTTAAAAGTCAGCGATTGGCCCTTTTCCTCCAATCGCTCACTTTTAAGTGTTATGGCAAAAGCTGCGAATACTTACTGTATGTACATGTGTTTTTTTTTTGTTGTTGTTGTTGTTTTCAGTCGAAAATTTATTTTCAATTTGCAAAGATTTTAAACAAATTTCTTTCACGTTGTCATTATGGGGTATTGTTTGTAGAGTTTTGAGGAAATTAATGAATTGAATCCATTTTGGAATAAGGCTGTAACATACAGAAGCAAAATGTGGGAAAAGTGATGCACTTTCTGGATGCACTGTATATAAATGTGTATATATGATAATGGAGGTTTCCTTTATAAATGGAAAAATAATAATTATCTCAAAAAGCTCTGATATCGGTGTATAAATGTGACGATGAATTCACATGTAAAAATGGTTAAATGATTCCTCATGCCCCTAACACTGCCATTTAATTTTTTATTTTCTTTCTTTCTTTAAAATTTAAATTTTAAGTCCTGGAATATATCCGTGCCATCAGTGAAGAAATAAAAATACTTTGACGATCATGAGGTCGTCAGCTGACTTAATTTCATTGCCTCATAATGTTTCGGAGCCTAGACCCGAACAACTAAATCAACCTCAGGTCATGACACTGCCTACAGAGGCTTGGACACTATACAGTACATGATGGGTGCAGCACTTTGTGTGCTTCCCTTCTTACCCTGACACACCCATCACTTTGGAATAGTGTAACTGCACTTCAGTGATTTCCGATCACAGTCATTCATCATTATTCATGATTTTACTTTGATGTATCAGCACTATCTTTTCATGTTTTAATAATGTGCTGGACATTTCTTAAATACATTCCAGTCATTTTAATATTTCTTTGTTAGATGCAGGATGAATTATTTGACCTTTCTAAAATGATGACCTTGTTTTTGGTAGTGAATACAGTATACAATTTGGACTACAAAAAACTTAAACAGGAAAGTAAGAGGGAGGTGGGGGGGGGGGGGCATTGTATAAAAATACATCACAAGATACAAAACTTCACAGAAGTCACAATATCAGATGACAGAGGGACAATGGGATTTGATTTACATAAAAGCACGAGAAAGCTTCTTGACATCTTGCAATGCAACAAAAAGTCACTCTATTGACATACTGTATTTGTTAGAAGGTTTTAAAAGACACAGGCAATAATACATACTGGCTAGGTTCAAGACTGTGCCAATTATCTGAAATCATAAGGTAAATTATTATGAGTATATTATTACAATTATTACGAGTATATCACATGTGTGTGTGTATACCGTAAATATTATCAAATTCTTCAGAGAGAGGCGAGAAAATCTTTAACATGTTTTATGTCATTAGATTTCCCATAGACAAGATCATGCATATATGTATAACAAACAAGGAGTAGCTACTGTAGATGACTTGCAAAAGCGGTTTGCCTCTTACATTAGGCAGACAATCACTGCTTGGCACTGTTTTACAGTGGACATTTTTGTTGTGCTGTCTGCAGCCTAAAGAGGATATAGTTCAGTTGGGCTTTTTTGTCAAATGTCATTCCCTTACCATCAGAGTAACAGCGCAAGCGACCGTACACACAGCATGCACAGACAAGATTTACTATTACACAACGACAAATAACACCTGTGATCTGTTGTTTGTGCCATTTCTCTGACCATAATTTGTGCACATCAGCAGGACGTTATCTATACAAAACCAATTTAGAGCTCTACCGGAATGTCTACTGTAATTTTCCATGCACTTTATTATGGCATCAATGGTGACAGGAGCAGCACTTGGGTTATGATGAATAATTATTGCCATCTCACTATCAATAGGATATCAAAAGCATAAAACCTGCTACTACGACACATCTCTGAAAACAGCTACATGATTAGGTGTGGGCATTCTATTTGTGACAAGAACTAGTAATGTGATGATTCAGCTTTCTTTCTAATCCAAGTAGAGTGTAAATCATATTTTAAAAAAATTCAGAGTTGCGGTGCAAAAGACAATATTTCTATCAGTATACTAGTGCTCCAAATGTTTGCATCTGTATTTAGATTTAAACATAAAGTGGGCAGGGGTTAATCCAGATGTTTTTTGTTTTGTTTTTTGTTTTCTCCTAGAAACACTGGAAAACCACTGAAGAACAAGTACAAATGAGGGCAGTCTTAGCACGATGTGTAAATTGTGACTCTGACAGTTCCTCAACCTCAGCTACATCACTTCAGGTCATACACGCTGACTTTCATGCTCAGTAAAATATTTGAACAATTTTGTTTTTCTTCTATTTCCCAGTAGAAACCGTGCGAACACAAAGCAAGGGGTTACTACAGATGACACAAGTAAACAATGTGTACACATCAATGGTGAATGCCACACATTCACTACTTACTCCTTCATTAATGTTTTATTACTCTTTTGTGTTTACTGACTACACTGCATTCCATGTGGTTTAAACCTGGCAAAGTGACAAACATGCTGAATAGCAATGATGCGACAAGTCCTAAAAATAAGAACAGCGTGACACAAAACTTTTAGAGTATGCAAAGTACTGTTGCGCAAGTATATATGTACTCGTTCAAAGATAATATTGCACAACTGAGAAGCAAGGACATATTACGTTTTGGCCGTGAGGATGATGAATCTATTATTTTTATAGATTGAACCTCAGTGAAAAATAAGAGAAAAACTTCACCCTGAAACACACTAAATGCATTCATTGAAATATTTGTGAGGCGTTTTTTTTTTTTTTTGAACATCCTAGAATGCAGTAGAGCTATAGGATGCAGTTGCATTGAGTTGTTTTGAAAGGATGAGCAAGAACAATGAACATTTTGAGCCAGATCTGTTTGAACAGAGTGTAGAGATGAGAATATTTAAGAGCTGGACAGACTAAAGAAGTGAAGTGCTGCTCATTTAGTTAATGTGAGGGGTAAATCTATTATCAGCAGGCGGTCATATTGTGTTGTGGGTTAAGGAGAAATTGTTAAAAACCTGCTAAAGGTTTTTTTTTTTTTTTTAAAGACAAAAAACAGTCAACTAAGAATTTAAACATACATTTTGCACAACTGAAAATCATATATTGCTTATCAATATTGACATGAGATTTATTTAAATATTATATGCTAGCGCATGTCAGTCAGTATCATTTATGATTAATATTTTATTTTTAGTGGAATGGCAACCAACAACAGATTTTAAAAATAAAACAACAATTTGGAAATATATTGGTATAATCTCAACCAGGCATTTTTATTCATTATATAGTATTACATCTCTGCTCTGGAGGCACTGAACATTTCTGTGCTTCAGTATGACCTCACAATGGATAGTGCTGTAGAAGGCAGGTATTGGAAGTCTTATTGTCCATTGTCCATTGTCCATTGAATCTAAACTTAGAACTGTATCTGTATGAGTGTCTAGTAACATTCTTTATGTTTTTTGTTGTTGTTATTGTTGTTGTTGTTGTTGTTGTTGTTTTATTTTCCATGTTTTTATCATTCAGTGTGGAGACAATCTCAGTGTGATCAGACAAATCTCTACAAACTTACAAATCGCTGCTTCAACATTTCTCTAACAACCTGAGCACAACAAAACGGAAATGGCAATTTAAATTAAATAAAATAAAATAAAATGAAATAAAATCTGAGGTATAAAAGCTGAGGTGGATATTTAAGCATGCCTTTTCTTATTTGTGTGCATGTGTGTGTGTGTGTGTGTGTGTGTATGTGTGTGTGTGTGTGTGTGTGTGTGTGTGTGTGTGTGTGTGTGCGTGTGCGTGTGTGTGTGTGATTATGCCTTTGATAAGAATTCCTTCAAAAGACGATGACAAGCAATTGGAATTTGTGCTGACTCAGCTGTCCATTTCTGGCACTCGGCTATAAGTAGATAAGAAGAAGTGTGACAAGCAATAATATTTTCCAATGCTGCCTCTGGTTGTGCAGCAGCAACTCTCTCATTGTGTTTCATTGCACAGCGACACACACACACAGACCTAACTATCATTACAACAGCTCACACAATGTCAAATACTGAGGCTCATTTATCAGCCTGGATATGAACAAATTTGTTCACATTTGGATTCATGGATTTGTAAATTCTAAAACAGATGAAAATCCTATTTTAATTTTAAAACTAAACAAAGCAAAAATCTTATCCTTTGAGGTCTAATGGTTTTGTGCGATCTTTACATATTAGTCACTAAGGTGATGCTTTAATGATAGGTTTCAAAATATATTTTTGATGACGATGTTATTTCGTGCACAAATTACACTGTCGAGTGGGAATGACTTTCAGTGGCAAATTGGAAGAACAGATCAGGGTGGGGGGACATGCTAATTAAATACTCTGAAGTAACAGTTTGTTCATCAGCATGACTCAGAGCTTTCACCTACCCAGATACAGAAAAACCAATTAGGAACAAAAACAAAAAATGTAACATGTGGCAAAAAGTTAAACTTGTTAATCAGTAGTTAAATAAAAATGGAAATAATGGAAATAATGACGTTTTACTCGTCCACATGCATACACGGATTTGTTCAAAAATGCATTTTTATCCTTGGGTTTTTTCCCACATACTGTATTCTGTCGAGTATTTCATTTTATTTTATTTATATAGAGCTTTGGCAAAATGTAAGAACTGTGTAATTTATAAATGTACGTACGTCTTTGTACATTGTGCAACTGGTTAACATGAAATACATTTTGAAGTCCATTTTATTGAGGCTACCAACAGTTCACTGATGGAGACTTAGGATTCCAGACTGTTCATAGCAATTTCAAGCCTACAACAGTTACACTGACTGCAGTCATAACCCATCCCTGTGAAACTGTTTGTATTGATTGCCGTTCAAAGCCCATCTTCTGGGTTTTTCTAAGTGGAACATTTCTCAACAGTAACATGTATCTAAAGCACACGAGCACCAGCAGCTGTAATTCTTGATCCACTGCGCATACATTTTTTATCATTTTGGTCTGTTTTATGTCACTGGCAACTGCCAGTCAATTCAAGTAGCCTAGAAATGAGCAAAAAAAAAAAAAAACTGAACATTTTTCAAGCTTTTGAAGATAAAAAACTGACCTGATTCTGCCGAGAGCAACAGTAGCACAGAGTTTGGTCTTCAAAATGTATGTGGTAGGATAATCAGAGTCTTCTGGTGGTGTATTAATAACATGCAAAAACCCTAAAACAACCTCTCTAGTTTCAAGTTAATGTTAAAGTTCAGTCACCTTATCTAATATCATTGCACTGGTTTCACATTTTCTACAAGTACAATTCTTTATCATTTTATATTTATACTATATCGTAATATAATTTATTTCATTTTCTCCTTAGTCTATTTTATTTTTTATTTTCTATATACATACATACTCTTTTTTGTCTGGAGTCTGTTGCATTGCATTTCACTACTGTTGGACTTGTACAACCATTTATTTGACAAATCAAATTCTTGAATCTTGAATCTTGCTTACTCAGTCACTCACTGATTAGTCATAAGTGAGTATGTTGCACCTGGACAATAAATATATTTAATAAAGGTGCACTTGTGCGTACTATGAAATATAATCCTACTGGCACCCTTGTGTAAGAACACCATATGGGGCCATCCTCAGCAAAAGTGAGTCATCTCCATGTTGTGAGAACTCTAACCAGAAATCGGGCACCGGATCAGCTAGGTCTGGAGAACAGAAGGGGTCAAAATATAATTACCGTTATTAATTATGATCCTCAAATAGAGACCACGCACTGATCTGACTTAGTCATAGTACCATTAGATATATGAGATTTAGACAGGTATTGGCTGGATTGGATATCTCAGGCCCCATAATATATAGACATTAAATGTAGGCTTAATAATAATAATAATAATAATAAATAATAATAATAATAATAATAATAATAATAATAATCCATGCAAACAACGTTGCACAAATAAACTTATCTGCACAAAAATGCAAAAAAAATAAAACAATAAAGGAATTTAAAAATACTCTCACGAACATGCCAGTCTAGTTATAGTATTGGAGAGCGAGTGTGAGTATTGAGCGGGAGAGAAGGCAAGATGTGTAAAAACAGCCCTAGGGCCCAAGGGTTTTCTTTTTCTTTCTTGGAACTGAAGATAACAGAAGTCTTCCTAAAGGTTACACTTGATGTCAAAGTGAGCAAGACCCAAGGCTGATCAGAAATCTAAAATTCAAAAATGTGATGTTACAAGAAATTGCACACTACACAATAACCACCCATAATAAAAGAAGTCCTAGCACATTCATGGCATGCACAAAACAGAAATGGGATTCAGGATTTTGTACTATTGTTACCATATTAGAGTTGTCAAAAACATACATTTTAGCTGTACACAGGAAAACAATGGGGCAAAATGGTGTTTTAAAGGGCACATATTTTACAATTTCTCTAAAATGTGAATATACGTAGGTCTAATTTCTCAGAGCTCCCCCTAACACTGTTTTAATGTTCCAGCTTGTAACGCCTATGTTAAACTCCCCTTGGTTTCACTTCTGTTCAGAAAGTGGCATTTCAGTGTCTTTGTAAATGAGCCACTACTGAGCCACGCCTTCCAGGAAAAAGCAGAGCTGAGGAACAAGACAGAAGAGCATATCTCCTTATATGAGGTCACATTAGGGGTGAGTCCTAATTAACTGGTTTAATCCGTCATCAATGCAAAAGTGGACAAAAGGACAAAAAAAACAAAAAACGAATGAAAAAAAATTCTCACGTTTTTGTTTACACACACACACACTGGAGAATGTCTAAAATTTGGCTAAAAATGACTAAAAGGTCAATTTAGCATAAAAGCTACTCTTTACATTTTCTTCATCTTTCAAGGCATGTTTGAAAAAGCTTTGTGTGATGCAAGATTGTGTATTAATGAGGACAGAAAACCAACTTTATTTTTTTTTAAATATATAAATAAACAAACAAACAAACAAATAAATAAATAAATACTGGACACAATGTAAACCTGTCCAGTTTGATATTCTGCATTTGATATTCTGCATTATACACTCCTCCATCACGAATGCAGATAGAAGGCAAGCTTTTACATGAGCCAGATGGTGAACAACATGATGAATCTTACAAACAGTGGCAAAATGCCAATCCCAAATATAGAAAATACAAAGATGCAAACAAGAGTTTACACCAGCAGCAAGATGGAGTCAATACTACGCCTGCTGCTGCTTAATGTTACTGGATGAGTTCATGGTTAAGTGTTTTTGTATGCAAAAATAAACCATGATATGACAGTAGCTACTGGAGTGCAGGGAAAATATGCTGAAGCTAAAGCTTGAAGACACAAACCTTATAATCTCATGCTATACAATTATTATGGTACATTTACTTTTAAGACACTCTTAGGATTTTGCACCTACTCTACAACAACCACAAGATTTCTAATCGCTCATATGGTTCATTTTAGCAAATTCATTTAATAACATATATTATGTTGCTTCAGGTATTTGCGAAGATGTGTTCAGGAGAATAGAAAGCCATTATGTCTGTCATATATTCTGTACAACATTATAAATAATCTGAATTATTTGTGTACCATTTTTGGAGGTAGGAATGTAATTAGATTGAATTTCTCAGTGGGAACGACCATTAAAATGAGCAAGCTTTCAGTGAAAGACAGAGTCAAGTTTGCAGTAGTTTATTGTATTTACTTTTTGTAGATTATTTATCAAACTACTATACCAGGATATAAAAAATACAAGAAGCCTTTAAGCAGGAAAATGTATATATAGAAGCATAGATGTCTTTCTTTCTTTCTTTTTTTCTTTTAAGCATTCAGGTATCTTGAACTTTTTACAAATGTAGAAGTTGTAACACATAGAATTGAAAGAAACTGAAAAAGATCATATTTAATGTATGTAAATCATATATACTGAAAAGAGAATTTTGGAAAGGTCTGTAAGTTCATTAAAGAGAAAAACAAATGGAATATCACATTGACTAAAGTATTCATCTCTTTTATTCAGTACTTTGTTGAAGCTCTTTCGGCAGCAATTACGGCCTTGAGTCCTTTTGGGTAGGACGCGAAAAACTTTGCACACCTGGATTGGGAGATTTTTTTTACCATTATTCTTTGTAAATCCTTTCCATCTCAGTCAGGTTGGATGGGGCCCAATGGTGGACAGCAATTTTCAGGTCTGTGGATGGGCCGCTCTGTTCTTAAGCCACTCCGGTGTTGGCTGTGTGCTTAGGATTGTTGTCATGTTCCAAGGTTTTCCCAGTCTGAGGTCTGAGGCTGTGCAAACGGTTTTCATTAATCTTATCTGACTTTGCTCCAGTTAGCTTTCCCTCAACCCTGACCATTTTTCCAGTTTCTGCTGCAAAAAAATCATCCCAAGGCATGATGCCTACACCACCATGTTAGCATGGTATTGGGCAGGTGATTAGCAGCACCTGGTTTCCTCTAAACATGACGTTTACAACTGAGGGCAAATTGTTCAATCTTGTTTTTACCAGACCAGAGGTTTTGTTTCTCACATTTCTTGTGGCTTTGATGGCTTTCATGTGCTTTGCGCTAAGGAAGGGCTTCCATCTAGCCACTCTGCTATGAAGCCCTGATCAGTGTAGAGCTACAGTGTAGAGTACCCCCAAACTTTTTTGGAACTTTGTCACATCTCTGCACAGGATCTCTGCAGCTCAGTCAGAGTGATCGGGATCTTGGTCACCTCCTTTACTGGGGCCCTTCTTCCCAGACTGGTCAGTTTGAGCTGGCGACCAGCACAAGCTGGAGTTTGTGCCAGATTCATCCATTTGAGAATTATGGAGGCCACCAGTGTGTTCTTGGAAACCTTAATAGGAGCAGAATTTTTTTCTTTGACCTCATGCCATGGACCTTGCTCTGATACAGTATGCTATATATATATATATATATATATATATATATATATATATATATATATATATATATGAAAATATGTGTGAAGGAAATGAATGAATGGAATGAAAAAGTTTAATGTAAAAGTTGCTGAGAAACACTTACTGTACGTACTGTATATGTAGTACAACCAGTTTGCCATCCAACATCATAACTAGTGGCATTCACGTGTGCAAATAAGCAGTATAAATACACCTCATTCTCAAAATGTCTCAGATTTTAGGGGACACACCTAAAGAAACGCAACTACGTACTATATTTCACTGATGCTGTTTAGATATATAACATCCTGAAACATTTCAAGGGCCTAATATACTGTACGAGGATCTGGGGGTGTAGAGTATGTGCTGCCATTATTTCTAACTTGATGTCATTATTTATGAACCTAAATGAAGAGTATGGATAGAGTGTCTTGATATCTGCAAATAAAAATTGGACCGATACTCGAAGGAAGGTGAAAGTTTACTGCTGGAGGGACATGGATTCATCAGTACAGGCCTGAGAGTAAACCGCAGAGCACGCAATGAAAACATCCTCAATCTCCGACCAAGAAAAAAAATTCTAAAGTCAACCATCAGCTGAAAAATTGATGCTTACAGTTTTCTGGGATTATTAGAACATTATCAGGTAAAGGGTTCAACAATCAGCAGTGCTCATTACAGTGAGATGCTTATTGAAGAACCGAAGCCTAAACTTCGGATTAAACGCAGAGGGCTGATATCTGAGGGTGTCGTGATCTTGCATGACGAAGATGCACGTCTGCACACATCTGTGCACACTGTCGACAGAAACTTTGAGGTGTTAAAGCATCCTCCCTACAGTCCTGAGCTCACTTTCACCTGTTTGGTCCCCTGAAAGCAGCCCTAAGAGGATGGAGATTCACTTCTGATAAGGAAGTGAAGACAGCGGTGCATCCGTGGCTCGCAGCTCAGCCTAAAACTTTTGTTATTCAGGGAATGCAAAGGCTGGATTGAGAAGCAAGGAGATTATGTTGAGCAGTATTTTTTGTTTTCTAAAAATGAATTGAAATAAATTTTACTGCTATAGTGCGGATTATTTAACTCACCCTTGACCCTCTCTCTCTCTCCCACAAAATGACGATCTATAGCTATAACTACTGTATGTATGACTACATATAAGCACAAAGCCCAGAAAACCCAGATTTGGCATGAATTGTTGGTTCCATTGTATATTTATTTTATTCTATTTTATTGTACCATTCTATTTTAATTATGAAACCATGCTTAAAGCAATAGAAGACTTTGGACTCAAAAGCCATCACCCTACTGAGAAATATTCTTCCTAACAGTCCAGAAATGGAACTGACTCACAAAACACAGTGATTAGTAACATAATGCCCAGGACACTGCTGGTGAGAGTCTAATCACAGCTGGAAACTAAAGAAAATGTTCCAGGATCCAGAGAACACTAAAAACAGCATTTCTCCCACCAAATAACACCTTTTGAAACCCCCCTGGGACATGCCTGCCATGTTAGAACAGGACGTCAGTATGAGGCTCCACGCTGGCTTAGGCCAGTTTGTGTGACCGTGTTTGTGTGGTCCACCTGGGAGACACCATATGGAAACACTCTGAGAGCCTCCAAATGGAGTAGCGCCACAGAAATTACTCAGAAACAGCGAAATGGATATAGCAATGTGTTAAAAGCAACTTTTTTTCCCCTTTTTTTTTAAAGGAGAAAAAATATCCTGGGACATACCTGTAACGGACATCCACCACTATTTTTTATGTTTTACACTCTGTCCATTGTTCCCTCCTTCCTTTCCTCCTTTTCATCTACTCTCTCTTTCATCTCTTTTTTTTTTTTTTGCAGTATGGTGAATTACTCCCTAATTTTCACCGGCTATTCAAGATCTTAAAAATAGATCTAAAGAGCATTCCCTGTCTTCACTCTGATGCACCACTGGTCAGGATTTCACTGTAAACGTCACACCATGAAAACACGCTGGATGCAAACACATTGTCCTCATCAGGAGAAGGAGATAAATCTCCCACACGTAACGTATTTCTAGGTCAGAAATTCCCATGGGGTTTTAAAACACACAGATGAAGTGATGCTCAGACACACACACACACACACACACACACACACACATATATATATATCCACAAATACACACACCGATAAATGGAGGGAAAACTGAAAAAAGAGACAGAGACAGGGGTGGCACGCATGTAAATTACTAAAAGCCTGTCTATGTTTATCAGAGAATCAACATCTACACAGATAGCAAGCAGACTGAAAAACAAAGCTCTCTATTATAAGAATTTTGCATCCATGAGAGATTCAAGGTAGAAAAGACATGCTTTGTACCTGCTATAGATGAGGCAGGGCATGCTGTTGAGCCGACGATCACTCTGGTAGCGTCTGAAATCCTCCCAAGCATCCTTGATGGCAGTCAAGCCCAGAATGACACAAATGGGAATGATGGCCACTTGTGGTTGGAAAGCGTTCACTACTGGGATAAAGTTGAGCACTGCCAAGCCCAGGAAATAAATATTGGCGAGGCGATAGAATTGGTCCAGCAGGTTCATAGGGATGAAGGACCAGATGCTATATTTTGTTGTCTTGACACCATTTCCTGCGTAGTGTCTGTTGGGATGATCTTTCGGCTTCTGGTCCTCGTAAAGCAGGTTGGACACTACCGTCCTGTCATTGCCGTCTCCCTGTCCTCGTCCATTCACGAAGGCCCAGGCCCAGGCCAGACTACTAGTCCTGGTCATGCTGTCTCAGCTGTCTTGGTGCACAACCACTGATCTTATATCACTTGGCCATGTGGCACTGAGTGACTGCTAGGAAAGAACAGCAGCATGAGCGAGAGACACACCTGTCAAACTCCCCTGACTGCTCAGAATGTTCTTAAGCTCTGTCAGTGTCAAAGGCATGTTGCTGGAACAGCATACCACAGCCGTGTGTACAGAACAAAAGTTCAAACGCGCCACCAAAGAATACTATAGAACAGAACGACTTGAGATGTCCATCATGAAATGTACAGTCTGTAAGCATTTAATCACATTTGTGTGAAATTTCCTTGAACAGCATGTTATAGTGAAACATGGGAAAGATAAACTTGCAGACAAAAAGGGAAGACAAACTGCATAGCAGCAGTGCAGACATGCAGTCAAACTCGCTCTTAGTCTAATAATGTCCACGTCATGTAAATGCCGCTCATCACAGATGCATGAGGCATCCGTCACAACATTGAGGTTTAACACTGAACTCTTGCCAATGATAATACTATAGACAGGAATGATGATGGCAAAGCTCAGTGTGACAGCTCTCAAAGTGTCATTCAAGACCTGCAAGATGCCGCCAATTATACCGCGGTTAAAAAATATTGTAACAGTGTCACGCTTGCGTCTTCGGAGCAATGCGGTGTTATGAATTTATGATATAAAGAGAATCACTGGAAAGCATTGTACTGGTATTGGTGGACCACACAGAAAAAGAAACAGTTTATAGTTGCTATAGTACAAGTGATAACAAGAATTAACTTGTGTCAAGGACATTCCACAACTTTAACTGCGTATGAAAATGTTTTATATACTAACAAATAAAATAAATCCTTACTGCTGGCAAGTTGATGTAATACAAGAGGAATAAATACTGAAGAAATTTGTTAGAGAAAAATCATTTTTGTACACAGTTTGGCTGCACTTTCGTAAATTATTCCAAAACTGTTTTTGATATATATAAATTATTTCATTTGTTTGTTTGTTTGTTTTGCAAAATTTTTTATTTTGCAACACAAGGTGAGTGAAGTTACCATATATGGTTCTTTACGCATCTAGGGCAATTTTTCTTATTCTCCCCAAAAGTGAATACTTAAAACTATTTTTAAAAACAAAGATAAAGTTAAATGCACATTTTTGAACATGTGCAAAAAATGAAAAAACAAATAAATAAATAAATTTCCTACAAAAATGTGTTCCTTTCTTGAGATACTAATTCTGGCACTGACACATTTACCAAATTTGGTTCTTCAACCTATTAAACCTTAAGGATATTGGTAAAGGGTAACTAGAACAAATTGTATTAGTTATTTAAGAGCAAAAATATATTTTCACTTGAACATACCACAAATTCACTTTTTTGATCAGTTCACATTCAGCAACTATGTCTACTTTCTGTTTCTAAAGCATTACATTGAGCAGGTTTGGCCTGTTCTTATGATGTTAGATAATATGGGTGTGTTCAGATATTCTTCTGTAAAAATTCTTCTGCATAAAAATGATTTACAACTTTTGTAAGAATAATGCAACAATAATGAGCATAGCTAAATGAATATGTTTCCAACGAAGAAACATGTTAGTCAATTGCTAAGTATGTTACTACCTCAGAATGAAATAAAGTAAGTAAGTAAGTAAGTAAGGAAATAAGCAAGTACATATCTACAGTAAGTACAGTATGCATGTAAACGTTGGCACATCATTGGGATTGAAAGGATTGGGATTGAAACGTTGGCACATCATTGGGATTGAAAGGATTGGGATTGAAACGTTGGCACATCATTGGGATTGAACAGATGAGATTCTGTAACCTAGCACAGAGTTCATGCTTGAACAGTCTCCCAGTTTTAGATTCTTGTAAAACAGGCTAATACCCAATTACAGATGTTTATATGGAAAATTACAATGTTAACCAGAATCTACCTGAATGCATTTAATAGCACGACTCTGCTTTTTAGGCAGCTATTTGCCTCTGAGGCTTAAAGAAGACATTAACTTATTAACTTCCACCTTGGACACTGTTGCTATGGTACACAGACTGATGAATACAAAAAGTCACACTGATGATTCACACAATTGAGACGAACCAGCTGTGTGGCAAACAAAAAAAAAAGTAAGAAAAAAAGCAGTTTAATTTTTGCTATGATTGAAGTTGCAATGGAAAAAGGAGGTCGTGTGGTCTGATGAGTTCAGATTGACCATTCCAAAGTGATGGGTGCATTAAGGTGAGCTGGGAAGTGCATGAAGCGATGCATAGTGTCCATTATACTGTACAAGCCTCTGGAGGCAGTGTTATGATCTGGGGTTGCTTCAGTTGCTCAGGTCTAGACTCAGCATTGTTATTTGGCAATAAAAGGAAGTCAGCTGACGACCTGAACGTACTGAATGACCAGATCATCACATAAATGGAGATTTAATTCCCTGATGGAACGGATGGAAGAGTGGTTCTGGGAGCATGACTAAGCATTTTCACACATGACTTGGCCACCACACTGTGTGCTGTACTCAACGTATTAATAAATTATTAATGAATAAATAAAATTCGTCACTAAGCACGAAATATAAAAAGCAAAACTACGTTTAAAAAGCACAACTGCAGTATAATAACACTGGAATTGTAGGAACCTCTTGGCAGGTATAGTATATTTTTATTCCTGTCGAAAGTCCTTACCTGAACAATTCGTTTTTTTTTTTTTCAAAACCAATGCAATTAATCCATATCAATTCAAC